>VZTG01005027.1:3798805-3982869 GCA_013397845.1 Melanocharis versteri | reverse complement strand
CCCCCCCCCCCCCCCACTCCAAGTGTTTCTGTAGCAGGATTTGAATCTTGCGTCCCCGGCTCGGAGGACTGAAAGGGCATTGAGGAGTGCGTGTTTCTCTGATTTAAGGTTTATGCAGTGAAGCAACAACGTCTTCACTGAGTAACTGAATTATTTTTTTTTTTATTCTCCTAGGTCACCTGGTGGAACAAGGACGCGTTAATGTTGTAAACATCTCTCTCTCCTTTTTTTTTTTTTTTTTTTTCCTTTTTCTAACAGATTCAGACAGGTATCACTTTTTATTTTTAAAACAAGCCAAGAGATACAAATGTTAAAGACCAGTACCATCTCAAATCCCCGGGTGTGGTAGGTATTCCGATTTGCTTCTGATCTATCTTGGTGCCTATTTCTTTTCTTTTTAATTTTGAATTATCTAGCTTAGAAAACAAAGCCCATAAAGTTGCAATGATACAGAGAACTTTATATTTTGCATGTTCCGTGAATTTTTAAATGGAGAAATTTTAAACCCCTAAAACTCTTCCTATCAAGAGGTTTGGCTCTCCTGGTAGCTGGCTCTTGTGATTTGCAGAATACTTCGTCTGTCACGACTGTCCCTGGGAATCCACAGGAGGCGAACTGAATAAGATTAGACTATTTACCCCATCAACTCTCCATCAAAGAAGGTAGGAAATTGTACGCATGAAATGAAAACAAGCCATTAGAGTCCGTTTACGAGGAACACATTATTTTTCCTCAGCAAAGAATATCCTCGTTAGCGCTTACTCGCACTTTATCTTTATCCTTCCTTTCCTCGATATTCCAGGATTTAAAACCGCACCTGAGAACGATCTGAAACGTATTTATAGCGAAAGACTCGTATAAACGTTAAAGAAAAAGAATGCCAGAACTAAATTCTCTCTTTATTGATACATCGTAATGTGATTAATTACTAGCATCGGTTTTTACTTCAGTTTATCTGCCTATCAATTTCTTTACGCCTTCGGCATTTAGACCTGAACTTCGTGCAAGTTTTTCAAATTTGACGGAAAGTGAAACTATTTGACAGAGGGTTCGGCGGGTTTTTTGTTAGATTTGGGATCTTTTTTTCTGTTGATGTTTTGAGAGTTTTCTGTATTTTTTGTTTGTTTGTTTGTGGATGGGCTTGGAGAGGGAGCTTCGGTTTGCTGGGGTTTTTTGGTCTGTAATTCCCTGAGTGCAGCCGGTCACGCCGCATGCAGAGCAGCGCCTGCTTAATGCCGCCATCGGGATGCTCGTTCACGTCCTCGGCGGCTCTGCAGCAATGCGCGGCAGCATCCCTCCGGTGGCCNGGGACGGGCGCTGCGCGGCGGCGGGAGGCGGGCGGAGGGGACAGCGCTCACGCCGGGACCACCGCCCCTCGGGGGGCAAACCGGGTGACACCGCGGAGCCCCGCTCCGGCGGGCGCTCGCAGGTGGGGACACCACACCTTCCGTGGGGACGCCCGCCGCCGGGGCGGACTTCTCGGGTGTTCAGCACCGCTTGCGTCAGGGCTCATCTCCGCGCCTGTCCGGCTTCTCCCAGGTGAAAGCAGCCCCGCGGGACACGAGTGGGCACCGGAGGAGCCGCGGCGCTGGCGGAGCACACACCGCTCGGGCCGTGCGCGCTCGGCTTCCCAAAGAGTTTTTTGTTCCCCTGATGGATGATCCACCACGCTGGAACGCTTACCTTTATTCTTAATTTAGAATTTATATATTCCAGATAACTTGTCCCCCCGGTGGGGAAGGTTTCTTTTATTTTGTTTCGTTTTGTTTTAATCTGAGTCGTCTTGCCGCGTAACCCCCGGCTTCGATACCCGCTTCGCAAAACCTGCTCTCGGAGTTTCTCATTTCCCATGCGCTCTTCGCTAACCTGGCAAACGGAAAATTGCGTTAAACAAACAATCAGTTGTCACACAATGTCGGGGTGAAATTGTAATAACAAATGAAACACAAGCAAATTGTGCTGCGTAGTGTTGCTAAGCAATTGTTTGTTACGGGAGGGTGGTCACAGCATGGGTTGAAAGAGGGATCTAAAGAGGAGAATAGCGCTGGGCAGAGCAAGCTGTTAGGTATGAAATACCGTAAACACGGCGCTGATTTTCAATATTATTACCCAAACACGATTTCATACAAAGCAATCACCATACACAAGTCTATGAAAATGCGCTTGTTGAGAAATCGGACCTTTTTTTTTAAATTTTAATATATGAGGGAATAATTCCGGGGATGCAAAACGCACCCACCGCCTTCCCGGCGGACTCTTTGAGCGGCCTGGCGGCGGGAGCGGCACCGGGACAGCCGGCCGGGAGGGGCTTGCCTCGGGCTGCCGGTCCCGGCTGCGGCTCCCGCCCCACGCGAGGGGGTAACGAGGGGGTGAACCAGGGGCTGGGGGGATGACCGGCGGCGAAACCCCCTCGGAAACGGCACTTCGCGGCACATCTCTCACTTATAAATGCCATCACCCTGCAGCGTTCCCCACGTTTGTTTCAAATTGATTGCATCATTGCTTCACCAGGAAAAAAAGTATAAAAGTCATACAATGCGAAATTACGGTAATTTGTTCCCAGAATAAACTTATCTTGAACTGATTAGGAGAGTCAGTCATTTGAAAACGAGGCAGAAACCCGGTTGGGTTTTGTTGTTTTTTTTTTCTGAAAACTTCCCTCTAACAATATCAGCTTCTAAAGTTTTCATTCATATAAACTTTATTAATGAAGATCTTTTATTCAAATGTCAAGGGGATTTGAAATTTAGAGTAAATTATGAAGCATGCATGTCTTGCCAAGTCATGGGTCAAATGCATTTGTGAAAAACTGCTAAAAGAGCATATGGTTTTGAATTTTTCTACAATGACTAGTGTTTAAATAAATTGCTTGTACTGCTTAACTTCATGTATAATTTTGACAGAAATTGGCCTATAGCCTTTTGATATGTAAACATTTCAGGCTTTTATGCGGTATAAAAAGACACTTGCTTTTTGGGATCAGCTAAAGCAGTCACCCTGTAATTCAGAAAACTGGCACCTAACGTTACATTCTTGCTGCATTTCAACTTTCAAGTGGCAGCATAAAGAGGGGAAAGAGAAGGGACATTTCAAAAGCAATTGGAATTAAAAACTGCGAATGAGGTGAGAATGTGCCACTCACTGTCTGATTGAAATGGATAAACCTTAGCACTAAGAGAATTCTCCGTCTTGTTTTCTAAAAAACAACAGAGGAATCAGTGGAAACAGGCTTCAACGTAGCACAGACCTGACTCGCATGTCAAATTAATGCCTTAAAACAAAGTCTGTCTAAAGTACAAATAGGTGTGATGAAGAAAACCCAGATATCCCTTCTGAATTCTGTCAGCTGTTTCACTTCTACAGACTATCTTGGGCTGTAAAAATTGAAACAGACTTTTATACATGGAATATCACACATAACGTATATAAATATACCACAACCCTTTGAAATGCCAGTTAGCTAGCTTCATGTTCACTTGCATTTCACTAGTTCTTAAGTCTTTTGCAGTTTTTGCTCCAGTAAACATTCCATTGACTTCAATTAGTGTTTTGTTTTGGTGGTGTGTTTTGGTTTTTTGTTTTGGGGGCTATTTTTGGGGGGNATTTTTGAACTGTTAGATCACACTAACAATCAACTGAGGTGTGGTTTGGGTTGTTTTTTTTTTTTTTTCCTGTGAAGAGGAGACTAAAATGTGTTAAGGGCTTCAGGATACAGCCCATAAAAGTAGTGGAGTCACTCAGTTTTAAGTCTCGTTAAACTAAAATGATTTCGTACATGTATAAATCCACCAAGCTACTGAATAAATTCATTTATTACTAATATATCTGTCTCACATAAATAAACCTCCTAATGTTGATTAGATGGATAAGCCTAGCACAGTGCTAGACAGAACAGGACCTGGATAGTTGCCTGGTGCCAGACAGCTCAATATGTTTATTTCCTGTGTGCTTTAGCGGGGACTAAGCTGAAGTTGGAAAAAGGTTTAAATGAACTATATAATTTCAATCTGTTACTGCAGTAACATTTGTATTTATTGTATATGTCAGTTAGTCATACACAGAGTTCTCAAGATACACTACCCCTTTTGTTAGTGGTCAGAGGTGATTTTTTTCAGAATTGTAATGAGTCAACATAGACAAATTCTGTTATAGACAATTCAAATGCTACAGTGATTTAAAAGCTGACATGGATTCAGTCTGATTTGATACAAGCTAGTGAAGAAAGTAGAATCTCTTATAGGTTTCCATGAATTTGAACAAAGGCCAAAGAGATTTTTTCGCAGGTTTCATATGTATTCCAATAAACAGCATGCTTGGCAGTATAAGGTCATACAACATTAATGACTCAGCAAGAAAAAGACTTTTCATCTTAACAGAGGAATCTGCATCTAAACTGAGCAGATTGTTGCGAAGGAGAATCTTTTGAAATAGTGTGTATTTGCAAGGGGACAGTGGGAATACACTTTGGGTCCTTGGCTGCAATTGCAGGGGTCAACAGGAGGATGCCCTGCTACTTGGAAGTCTTGTTTTCCGTCAAAAACAGCTTGAGTGAGATATTTTACTCAAAGATACTGTGATCAAACCCATTTAAGCTCAGGAAAGTGGTAGGATCTGGACATCTACATTAAGAAAAATTTCATTCCAAGGGATGTGCTGAAGAGGCTGACATAGCAGCTCTGTCACACACACGACTGACCCAGGTTTAAAAGTGGTTCTCAGTCACAGTACAGTCAGCAGCCAAAATTTCTGCTGGAAGCTGAACATCCTGTAACAGTGTGCTTACCAGCTTCAAGACAAGATGGCTTCACTCTAACCTATTAGTACTTTAATTTTTCTGTGTAAGGATGACTTAATTCTAATTCCCCATATTATACACGCAGTCACACATAACGGTGGATAGGGAGATATGTGTGTCTATCTGTGCCCTACAAACACTGTGCATAAGCTGTGCTCATTATGTTATTAGATCACTTTCTATGCCAGGGTTTGTACTAATATAAGTTGAGTAATTAAAAATAAAAAAACCAAACCAAAAAAGCCAAACAACCGTTTTCCTGATTGACAAATATAAACCAAACTAAGACTTCTGTTGTTCACTTGCCTTTTTCCAGTAACTGAACTAAATTTTTGGATCATCATGTAGCACACTGGATTTTAAACCACGAGAGATCTTGAGCACACACAGCTACAAATCAACGGAAATTGTGTGTGGTCAGGACTTATCATTCCACCCAAGTAGTATTACATTGGCTAAAGATCTTCTTTGTAGTATAAACTGTACATAGTTAATGCCACCAGAACCTCTCCTCTCTCTGAAAAGGCCCTGGAGGTTACACCCAAAATAACTCTTTATCTGTAATGCAAAGAACCTCAAAAGTCTTTGCAAGGGAGTTAGAGCAATAAAGTCAGCTTTAAAAATAAATAAGTCAATCGTACAAAAGACAGCTCCTGCATTGCTTTCTGTACCATGCACACGATGTATTTGCAGACTTCCATGGTGTTCTAGGAGCTTTGTAAATATGACTCTGGTCTAATCCAACAGTATTTACTGTGGTGGAACTAGAACTGGAGCCCAATCCCACACCTATGGAAGTCTGCTTGGTACATGCCAGTGATTTTGAATCAGAAGTGAAATAGAGAGTATCTTCCAGCTAAAAGTCACATTATAATTTCCAAACACTGACTGCAGCCTAGTAGACTTTTTTTTTTAGTGAAGTGTGCCAGATACATATCATGAATACATGTCATTAGCATTTTTTATAAATACAGGAAATAATATTAAAAATTAAGGTCAAAAGAAAAAAAAAAAAACGACAACAAACCTATAGTGGAGAAATATGTAATGAAGGGTAACAGATTTGAAGTAGGCAAGGCAAATATGCCATAAGGAATTACAGAATTACTGTCTTCGTTAAAAGGTGTTTCGATAGTATCATTGAAATAAATATCACTATAATCTGTTTCAGTGACCAGTGCTTACATTAGGTGAAATACAAAATCCTCCAGTGAAGTAACTGAAGTGGAAGAATTATTATTATTATTATTATATTTACCTAGTAATGCTCTCAACCTTAATCTATGTCTGTATCATGCTGTCAGTAAACCACATCCCCGTTTGTGCTCTAATTTAGGCAAAAATAGCCTATTTCCAGCAAAGATCATTTGTAGAATTGAACACAAAGCTCAAACCACTAGATGACAGAACCAAAAAGTTGTGTTTGCATGATATGATAAAGTTTGGATTTGTTTCTTTTTAGTATTTCTAAAGACATTTAAATTTACAATACTTAAATGTTTTGACACTTGTCTGAAAGTCTCCAGAAAATGTTAAATTTAGATATTATTAACTTGAAGTCTGGATTAATTTATGGTTATTCCCTTCCTAACTAGCTGTCTAGTTCCAAGCTAACCAGGACTAGATTTTTAAAGCCCTGTAATACATGTTCACCTCTAGTTGAAAATTTGCAGCATGTACCTTTTATACTTTGAATCTCATCTAATGAGACAAGGAATTTTTTATAATTTGGGATTATATAATATTTTGGAGCAACAACTCTACTTCTATGAATCAGGAATATTTTGCCAGTATTTATCCATTTGCAGCTGTCTCTAGACACTTTGCCTTTGGATTTCTATTTTCTTTCTAATTCCTATGTACTGCTTTCTCACAGCCCAGTCTTCAAACTTTTGTTTTTGAAGGGAACTCTGTTATTTTATGAAAATGTAAATTCAGAGTTTTTTTGACGGGATTGTTCCAAAGTTTTAGTAAGATATGCAAGATCACAGTCTGGGCCTGATGCCTGTTTCAAGAGGTCAGCGTGCTGTGCAGTTAGATAAAATTCTGGACTAGGAACTCAGCAGAGAACATGATACAGGAGCCAAAAGTCAGGGATATTTCCTTTTTCAGAAGTTTGATCAATGACATCCTCTGTATTTATGTGCTGATGTGGCACAACATGCTTTTGGGAGTGAGGATGAATCCTTATGTGACTTTTGCCATCGGTAAAGATTCTCAGGGAGATGGAGTAATATCCCTTTCCCCATTCTGCCTCTTGCAGTGGATATATCAACATACATTAGCAACTGATTTGAGGATTAAATGTGCTCAAAACTTGGACGGATGGATGGATATCTGCATTTCTCGGACCAATTCTTCACTGTGGTTTAGCCTCAGGCTAGTAAACATGCATTTGCTACCATGTTGAGAAAATCCAGCGGGCATAAGATATTTTAGGAAAGATCTAACCAAGGAAGTAAGTGCATAAAGAACGTGAAGTTGTAGAGCACTCTGATCTACTCTGAATTTTCACATGGAAAAGGTTTTTTACTGAGGGCATTTTGAGCCTTTCATCTATCTCATCATGTGTACTGTGAGCATCTGCACAGCTTGGAGAAGACAGTGAGTTGCAGATCTTTTCCCTACCTTTCTGCATACTCTTAGAGAGACACCATAGTGCACAGAGCAGGCTTACTTTAAAGTAAGCTGTAGGCTTTTACCATATCGTGCTCAGAAGTGACACAAAAATGAGGAAAGGCATCCCACTTAGCAGTAAAAGCCTTACTGAGGCTCCAAATATTTTCAGAACCCCAAATTTTAGCCCAATAACAGCTCTCATAATAACTGTCTGTACAAAATCTTTCCTTTCCAAACCTTTGAATCTCATGTTGGTTACAAAATTTGCTGTTTTGAGCAGGGCATGAAGATGGATTTGAAACAGCAGTTAGTGACAGCAACATCTACCCATTTTCATCACTAATTTGGTGCTCTATCTGAAAGGTTATCTACTCCTGTATCTTTAAATATTGCAAAACCCATGATAGACATCACGTGAAGTTCCTGTGTATATTCATTTTGCAACATACATGAGACAAAACTTTTAAAAGTTTGGGGTAACTTTCAGAACCTTTGTAACCCAACCAATTTTCCAATAGACAGACATATTCTCAGTCTGCCCAAAGCAGGTAGTGCACTGTTTTGGTTTCTTTTGATTGAAAAATATTTTCTTTACAAAGACATCTTAAGGCATCAGTCACCGGATGACTAATGCTTTAGTCTAGCCATTAGAGTTTAAATCCCACTAATTTTAGGTTTTCCTAACCTCAGCCTGCCCTATTTCAGCAAAAGGAGACTGGCCCATGTTGAAACATTAGCAGGATCCAGGGAAACCAGAGAATAACTTTAAATATTTTGTACAAATATTCCCTAGTCTATACTCTGGCCTCAACAACTGGATTCTTAATTCTAAAATGATTTAAACATGAACATCAAGTTCTGGAAAGAGCTATGCTGAAAGAAATCTGACTTTCTTGTGCGCAGAATGCCTTGACTTCAGAACTGGCTGTGGTTAACAAAAGCATTAGCTTGACATGCCATTTGCTTGCTCTGTCCTCAAAGAGGGAGTGATACACAAACAATCTTCAGACTGCGTCTAAAATTTTCTGGACTATATTCCACACTTGATTGTGTTGTGAAGTCTCAAACAAGGCTCAAGGAGGAAAATTGAAACATTCACTCTTAAGCAACCCAGGAGTTAGACTATGCACAGCAATTCCACCACACGACTATTCTGAAATCATTGAACTGGTGCTGTCTCTCCATTAAAATCCAGAAGAGAAAATCTAGCAATTGCAAATGTAACACCTTTAATGCTGAAACTGCGTTTGAATTTTCTGCCTGCTTACTGCATGTGGAGCAATTCTGCACTGAGAGTGACTGCAATAATATAGATACTGTTCATAAAGAGAAAGAACCATGGGACATAAAGTTGCATAATTTTTGTATTTGCTTTCCTGTGGATTGCTCAAGTCCCATTGACCTGTCCAGCCTATACAACTTCCCTCTCACCCTCCCTCTGCTCTGTTGGTCTGGCTGCTGTTTATTTGTCGCTTGAAACTGAGGGCTGATTGCAAACACCCTCAAGCCTGACTGGTGAAACACATGCTTTTCTCTGATGTGTCATTCACAATATTCATTTAGAGGGATTTAAATGGAGCCTTGCTCTTACAAATTGAAGGAAAGCAAAAGTACCGGAAGAGTCTATTGTTTTGGCACTTGGCTGCATGTTGTAGAGTGATGCATAGTGATGCATTGATAAGAAAAAATATGTGCTACCAGAAGCAACTCAGAGGTTTTTCTGGTAAAACTACTCATTGCTCTGTGGCACTGTATAAACAGAGCAGAGTAAGGGACAGTAAAAGGCATTCAGGAAAGGAAAACACATTTAGCATTCATGCAATCCTACACAGGACTTTAATATATAAGAGCATACAAACATATATAGCCATCACTACATTTCAGGCAAGATGCAAATGTCAGTGCATTCAAATTTATAGCGCTAACAATCCACTCAAACAGCAACCACCATAGATTTCCTTGGAGAAGTCTGTGTAATCATGCTGTGCTTATAATGCCCACTAATTCAGAATGCCAACTGCAGAATCGTGCAGATGCAGGCAGTAATCCTCAAGGGCCACAGCGAGCGATGTGGCTTCAGATACGATCACATCTATAGCACTGGTCTATAAAATCTGCATTTTTTGCAAGATTACAATGTATGACTTGGTGTTCACAGAGGCGGGCGGGAAAGTTTGTGCCACTGCCTAGCAAAGGTGAGAGCTGAGCTGTCCTCCTTCCCCTCTCTTGTCACTTTGTTTTCTAGGACTGCTCTGAAGCAGGGTAGGTGACCCCTGCATGACAGAGAAGCTGCAGCAGCTCCAGCCCCTAAACAAGATACACTGGCAACAAACTGACAGAGAGAGAATTTCAGCAAATCTACATTACCTTTGGTTTTAACAAGAGTTGGATTAGGTTTTAATTCAGATTACATTGCAAATACCTTCCTGTGGGATAACTGGCTAATTGCAAGTCTGGATGAAAACCACAGGACCTCAAGGGTAATTAAAACTCTCAGGAAAGCAGTACTTACTCTCAGGGAAATTACCTTGCTGTTGACACTGGGTGTAAACCACAGGTCCTCCTATTCCTCCTTCAACAGGGCGTTAAAATTGTTTGGCAAACATGAAGAGAGCTGAACACTTTAATACCATTACAGAAAGCTCTGCTAGATATCCTGCTGTTCAGGGTCCAAAGTGTCACTTTTGTTACTGAATTCTTGTTCTGTACTGACCTTTCAGACCACAGCTACAGTTGTGGTGGTACAACACATTCTCCAGTAATTTGTTCTACCCCAAGCAAGTTGCAGATTATCAATATAATGTTAGTGTGATTTAATTTTAAATACTATTTTGAGATAGCCTTCGCACCAGCTAAGCACCATGAACCACTGATTGCTGGTTTAACTATGTTGATTTTAGCTGAATTCAACTGAATTAAGAAAGATTCAAATCAAATTTGAACCAGTCCCACCAGAAATGAGAGAAGTAATACTGGGCCCATACAAGGTTTTGGATCAGTTCGATTAATCTAGCATAGAAACAACCCTAAAAACAGTTTAGTTGCCAAGCAGATTGGGGAAAAGTATTTTTTATGCATTTTAGAGAAAAGCTTTTGGGGGTTACTCTCTGCCAATGTGTTAGTGGATTATTTCTAAATGCTGAAAGTATTTAGAGCTACCTTTTATGAGAAGTGGGCCAAAATTGAAAGAACAGATCTGAACTCCTGAATTTGTGGGTTGGAATGTAATTCTCACACCTATTTATCCAGCCTTGCCAGACTTATTACCACTACTTGAGCCCTAGGAGTGAACCTATTTTTACAGCTTTGTTTCCTGATCAGATGCAAAATTGCAATCCATGTATTTTATGGTTTGGGACTAGGCAGAGCCAAAACCTTGTAGAGCACCATTCCACTCAAGACCAAGTATTCTCATCAAGATCACCTAATATCCCAGGTCTTCCATTTGGAACTCTACTTTTTTGAAGATGCTTGTGGGATTTCAACATGACGTAAGTGAAGCACAGCTTAATGCAGAGCCGACACTAGAATCTTCAAACTCTGTCTCTGTCTGTTCTTCCCAGTAGCTGCAGCTAGTCTGGAAAACCAGTTGATCTACTGCCAGTTGCTCAGGAAAACAAGCAGTGTTAGCAGTATTTGATTTCTGAGCTTTTTTTTTTTACATTTTTAAGGAAGCTGTTCATCCCTCACACCTTCTAGAAGTTAATTTTTAAGCCACCAATTATTTTTTTTCCCAACTATACGCACGGACACAAAAGCAATCCTTACATTCTTAAAAACATGGAAATTACAGCGTGTAGGACTTTAAACTGCTTGAGAGACTTTTGGGAAAAGAGAATACACATTCACTACGAATAAAAGCGAGTTGCTAACCAGTACTAACAAATGTAACCTAATCTATCTACAGCAGTACCCTGCTGAACACCTTTGCCTCCTATTATTCAATTCTGCCACAGCAATAAAATCAACTGTCTGCAACAGTTTTAGTTCGTTGTATGGTTAATACCAATAATGTACTCAAAATTGATGTTTAACAGAGTGAACTGATTTGTTAGAGTGTTAACAGCCACAGACTTTAACTAATAAACAGATCATTAACTGCTGGTAATAAACAACTTGCCAGGATCATTTATTATTTAAGAACATACTTTGTCTTAAGAAAAGATGGCCCACTTAATTCTATCTATGACACCTTCCTGGCTGCCATTCAAAGTGGGAGGCACAGATGAAGCTACAGAGAAACTATGCTGCACGCACTAGAACAAAACTCATGAAAAAATACTGGCTTTCATGAGGAAGCACTCACAAGAAATATATTAACTCCTTACACTGTTCAATAATATAGTCAGCATTTTTACCAAGCTCTTGTTTTTAATACAGACTCTTATTGTAATACAAAGAATCTAATTTCTAGTTCTGATAGAAAACTGTAACACCTTCATCCTTCTTTTATCATATGGGATGCCACTGCAGCAAGCGTTTCCTTCTGGAAGTAGTTCTGAATGGGAGATACTATTTAAGTACAGAGTTTTCATAATGGAAGAGGAAGGGAGTTAAAGAGAAAAAGAATGTAAATTTTGTTACAAGAGAGGAAGGAAAAAAGGTAGATTGAAGCCATTCAGTCTCAAAAAACCTTTCAAAAAGTTGAAAAGTTGTAAACACACTACCTAATTACTCTGGATGATGACTGGAGATTTGGAAGGAACAGAAGAAAGTCCTTGTCTCCCCATGGTTTCTAAGCTATTCCATGTGTAATAAAACAAAGTCACACAATAAGATACACTTTGCATATTGGAGTGTTCTAATTTTGTCCATATTTGGAGTTTAACAGGGTGGTACCACTGTGGTTTCCTTTTGGTTCTTGCTTCTGAAAGAGGTGATGTGGCACAATGCCGATCTGATTGAAAAGCAGAGACACCTTCTAAGGCTGATTATTACAATGAATTTAAGTTACCAAAGCAGCCAGATGAAGATTTCCTAACCTCCTGCCTGCATTATTTCAATAACCTTATTAGTCAAGCCCACAAAAATAGAACCATATGTTCTGAATAAGAGTGAGAGATAAGAGGAGCTCAGTGACAGTTTGCTGATATCCAGATTTTAGATTAAGAATCACAAAATACCAATTTATTTTCTAATATCTCCTTAGAGCCATGAACATAAATGATGAGATTATTTTTCCTAGGCATTGTGTAAATAAACTGCACAAATACCCTGAAGAAGCTACAGGCTGAATGCAAATGCAATCTCAAGACTACAGTGTCAACCTTTAACAACCCTGCTGAAATGTACATATAACACTTTAATTGCAGACAGTTGAAGGATGACTTCTTTATGCCAGATCCTTACAAGTGAAGAAATGTCATTTAAAGAAAATTTTTCACTGCATTTTTTTTAACATCCCTGTGCAAGCTCAAGAGAAGGCATTTTAAATATCATTGTTAAAATAATTCTGACCTTAAACTAATTTAAATTGGCTATTACTTGCAGTAAGAAAAAACCCCTGTATTTGCATGCTGGTTGGAAAAACGCTTCTATTTAATTGCTTGTGGAAGAAGCAATTTATTTATAGACATACTGTGCAGGAGGAAATTTGGCTCTCCCACCATATAATAAGATGCATGGCGCTCCGCCAGGATGCTGGCTATCCCTGGACATTTGGTGTTCCATATACCAAGAATGTGGAATTGCACTGCCTATAAACAGAGAAGGCTTTTTTTCCGAGGATACTGTAAGTCATGATTTTTCTTGAATGAAAAAATGAAAAATTAATGCAACAGTTATGAAGTTGCAAGAGCATAAATTTTCTTTTTCGAATTTATCACCAGTTGCATTAGTCAGCTAATGAGTAGTTAAAACAGATTACTTGTTACTCTGCCTCATCCCATTTAGGGAAGATGCCGAAAAACCTCTTGTTTTATGGGTTTTGAATATAATTCTTCTAAATCAGGGTATTACACAAATATTTCCACACAGCAGGATGACTCACATAAATAAGTAATGCAAGACTGGGATTTACTAATCTGTCCGTGACAGTGTATCCAATTAATTCCTCTGTTTATTTAGGTAGGAGTTTTTTGCACTTTATTATCTTCAGTCTGTTTGACCACAGGGGAGAGAAGGCCTTGGGAGAGGGAGTGGAAATAGATTTTTGAAGGGGAGCCATAATTAGCTCAATTCTTGGGTTGAGCTCAGGAATGTTGTTACTGCTAAATAGCTCCTTAAATGGAGTATTTATAAACTACAGGCAAAGCTGTAATATTAGAAGAGAAGAAAACCCAAAATCAAATATATTTAGATGCACAAGCCCTAGGTTAATGACCTGGCATGATGACATAATCCAGCTCAAGGGAGGGGGAAGGAAGGAACTTATTCGTGATGGCGAATCAGTGCATTGCACACAGCCCTGCTGGAGCCCATGGAGGGCATCTGGAAACCCTAGAGTCTGGATCCGCCCTGAAGGTCCCTTAAACAGCACCTGGCTCTCATGGAGGGGCCACGCAGGTCCTTCCAACGACCCACGTGCACACCCAGATGGAATCTGCTCTGCCTTGCAGCCACAGCAGTACTGGGGTTTCATTTGCCCACCTCTTCCCCTCGCTCCTGCCCTCCCCTGCAGCCACCCCATACACAGCTTTCCCACGGGGGAGTTCTACCCAAATGGGTGGAAATGAGAAGCATTTTCCCAGGAGTGTCCAGGCTGCTTTCTGCCTCGTTTTGCAGTGCTCTGGTAGCAGGCAGTGGGGCTGAGATCTACCCCAGGGTATCTTCTAGCTACCCTATCTGAGAATAAAAATGTCTTTAACATCACGCCCACACAGCCATGCCCTGTTGTGCCCTCGACCCAGCCCTGTTTATTCTAAGCAGACTAATTTTTTTTTTTATCACACACAGACTACATGGTCCAAACCAAGTCCCCTGGAAGGCATTTGGACTTCAAGAGGGACAAATTCAGGACCAAGCAAAATAAATCATTAAGCTGTGATGCAGAGGATTTGTGCCAGGCCTCCACACAAGACTAAGTTTAATCATTGCAGATCAGGGTATTTGGGGACAACAACTATTTTGTAACTTCATGAAAAAAAATCAGATAAGTGAGCCATGGCTTGTCCAAAATTTCAAATTATTTTCCACATTTAAGAATTTTTCATAGAAGAATTTTGCTTGCAATGTAATGTTCCACTGAAGCTTGTTAAATACTTTTCCAAGGCTATATGATCTTAATTAAAAAATTATAACACTGTCTCCTGGACACAAGGAGAAAAGAAATAATCTCTTTTTCAGATTAAGTTCTCGAAAGCTTGCAATAGTGGAAAATAAATCTTACAAATTCTCTCTCAATTTCCATTTAACATATCCTTTTTCGAAATAGACATTTAAATTTACAAAATGTGCTGCAGTGCATTTATAAATTGCAGCAATATAGTTTCCTTGACATATCCATTTCAAATACAATAAAAAACTTAATGGGATTAACTGCTTGGAAATTTAGTTTAAAAGTTTAGTTTAATGGAGCAAAAGCCAGTGTGTTAATAGACTAGGAGTGCAAAACAAAGTAACGGGAAATGGAAAACAGAGAAATAGATATGCAGTAGACATAGAGACAAAATCAAAAGAGCAGAGAAAGAGAGAATCAGGGTTTCACCTGGATGCAAGTGGCTGTGTAAGGCTTTGATCCCAAAGCGTGTGAGCCATGCTCCACACAGAGCCTGCAGGCAGGACTTCAAAGGGACCCTGAGGTGCTGGAGCCCCTGAGCCACGCAAGGGAGAGCCGGGACAACTTGAGGCTCTGTGGTTGAATCCCAGCACGGGAAAGAGCTTCCTCCTGGTCACACCAAACAGATAATCCTAAAAGCTTTTGTCTGCCGTTGCTGCAGGAGCTGGTCTGACCAGCACAAAGAAGGCTCTGGTGGCAGCCTGGCACACGGTGCACCTTCACTGCCGCCAGTGGCCAGTGCTGCTGGGACCCCCAGCACATCTTTCAACACCTTCACCGGAGGGAGTGGGGACACAGAAGTGCAATGTTACTTTTCTGAATTATATACACATACAGGTGCATTTATGTATAGAACCACAGAATACTCTGAATTGGAATGGACCCACAAGGATCATCAAAGTCCAACTCCTAGCACAGAACCATCCCCAAAAGTCACACCATGTGCCCGAGAACATTGTCCAAAGGCTTCATGAACTCTGTCAGGCTGGTGCTGTGAGCACTTCCCTGGGGAGCCTGTTCAGTGCCCAACCACCCTCTGGGTGTGTATGTGTGTGTGTGCATGTGTGTGTGTGTAGCTGTGCATGTTTTTATGTATATGCCTATGAATTTGTGTATATGTGTGTATATATAGATACACATATGAGGAAGTTTTCTCCTACAATATTCCCTATGACCATTTTATTTATGATACCAAACTCATGGGGGAAGGAGGAAGAGGGGTGATGGGAATTGAAAGCCAGCTTCCTAACTGCTGTCTGTGAAACTTGATGAGTACAATGAACATGGCATTTCTGACTTCCTCTGAGGAGCTATTGTAATAAATACAGTAGGTAGACCTTTGTGTGTGCCAGAGAAAATGATCAAAACCCTGTAGCTAGCTCTGTTTGGTTTGGCATCGCCTATACTATAATTCCAATTTTAAAAACAAGCTATAATTATATCGGTAGAAAAAAAACAGTGGAAAAGAAGAGATACATTTTGTTTGAAGCCAATTCTACTCAGATATTTGAATTTCTCTATTTCTAGCAAGAAATTATTCTTAAGCCTTTTTAAAAAATTATTATTATTCCAGTTCATCTCCTTCACTTGCTTAGTTCTTCAAACAAATTAAAAAAAATCAGAACTGCATGACTGGAATTCACCACATAGTTGTAAAAACTTTATCTGGTATAGATACATAAGTATAAATAGAATGTGGCAGGATCATGAGCTTAGTTAAATATTGATTGGTATAATATAAACATGCACAAATGAATACATGTTGAAATAACACACTGTAGTAATTTATGAATTTTTCAATCAAAAGTTATTTCCTAACTGTTTTTGTATTTGAAGACAAACACATTCCTGCATGTTTATCATTTCCAAGCATGTGCTTTTTTGTGCTTCTTGCTGGTTGTTGCTCCTACTGGATGACAAACCACCTCGAGTACATTGTATTGATTTATTCTCTTATTGGAGAACAGAAAATAAGACCTGCAGGAACCAATAATAACAGTTTTAACTTTATTTTTTTGGTGAACTCTTTCATTAACACAAATGATTGTGATTACTTTTTACTGAACAGGAATTAAAACGTTTCAAAGCATCCTTCAAGTGAATCTATTATATCTATCACCTCTCCCCACCTATTCCTTAGCCATGCCTATGCACTCTGTGCACACAGCTAAAATGAAAATATCTTCCTATCATGGTGCATGACTAATGAATTTTTCTATTTTAAAAATAAAAAACTGCAAGCACAGATTAAGTACCAATTATCAAAAATTTTTATGTGAAATTCTGCTAGTATTTCTATATGTTGTGTTGTTAGACATAGAAATATACCAGGGCATAAATCTATATTGACCATACAAATACCCTGTTCCCCTCTGGTTTTGTGGACACTTCTACCTGTGAGGTCAGTAGTATAGAACTTAAATCTGGAGCAGAAAACATAAAGATCTAAAAATTTGTGTCTTGTAGTTACAGTTACAACTGTGCACATATATATACATACACATAACTATTTAATATATTTACATTTATTAAACATTTTTTAATCCAGAAATTTTATACCAGGTCTACTGTCAGCCTCATAACTCAGAAGTTCTTGTTGAGAACCAAAGAAAGTTAAGTTTAACTTAAAAACTGAATTTGAAAGTAATTGGCTTTTACCTTTGCTTTAAGTCTTCAGGGCTCCAACTCACAAAGGTTTCTCTGCAACTACAAAATCGACAGGCATTGCTTTTCAATGAAAGCTGAGAGTCGCAGGTAATGAGATGTCTCCAAGAGCTGGCACTTTATGGAAAAACACCAGACGTCATGAGACTTGTAATAAAATGATGAATGTTGGAAGCACTGTTGTAGTCTTGCTTTCAGAATACGCTTTTTATAAAACACAAAACAGTTCATGCTAAACCAATTTTGTCATATTAATGCCTCTGAATTTGGTACTTACACTGGTAGGCTGAGAATTATATGGCTGTTTTTTTTCATATCACAGCAATTTACATAGCCATGACAGCAAACTTCAGTTGCTAAAAACTAAGTATATATCAAAGATTGAGGGAGGTAAATTGACTACTTTTCTGAAATATGATTCTTGTTCCATCTTACTATGGCTTTGATCTGACTTTTCCTCCTGTGGTCTTACCTTACATGACCTTTCTACGGTAGAAGCACAACATTTATTCTAAAAGGATAAAAGTGCTTTGTGGGTGGCAATATTTTGCCAGAAAGGGAAAAAGTTGCGAGCATCAAGCCAGGAAAGTGGAGGAAAAGACATCACACATTTGGAGCTCTATGGGCAATAAATTTATTGTCAATAGTCAGATCCAAATAGCATAATCTAGGGAAAAATTCCCAATAGAACCACAGCGTGGATGAGAAAATAATTTTGGTCACTCATGTTCTGGCATTTTTATGAATTTAATTTAAGGTGACAAGAAGAGACCTAGTAAAAATGGCTGAATGCCTACCAAAGGGAAAAAACAAATAACCTAAAGAAAATGAAACACTTTTTTTCAGAAGGAAGTCTTTCATGGCTGTTGGTGTGTTTCTATGTTCCAAGCTAGAAGTATTCGTATCAACATTTCAGTAGTGGGACAATAAGAAAAAACAGTCACAGAAACATTTTGAATAGTCTGATCTGAATTACTTTTAGATTAAGAGCGACATTGAAGTCTAAACTGAAAACTGAACAAGGTAATTGGGTCTCTCAGTTTGATAAATTTGTTTTGTGATTTTGGGCAAGTCAAGTGATTTAGTATTTACCATATTTTTAAGCCCAAATTTGCCAACAGAGATAGCATACTTCTGCATGACAAGAAATCTGGTGCATTCAGAAAGGCATCCGGCCTTCTTACTAGCATTGTCTTTGTGTCCTTAAAGGAAGCTGCACTTTGAAATATTTTGTTTCCCTGTCCTTCCTTTTTCTCCCCTCTCCCATTGATACATATTTAATGGGATTTTGCAGGAAGGAAAAGATCCTAATTCGTGTATTTGAGTTAAGGGGCACTCTTTGGTCAAGGAGTGGTAACCACATACTGGGCTGTGTTAGTGAGTGCTGTGTGCAACTCATTGGGTGCAATTATTCTTCTCTCTTAGGCACAAGTGTGATCAAACAGAGGGTGCTGTGTCCAGTTTGATGCACCTCAGTATGAGAAAGAATTGGAACTAGTCCAATGGAGGGCCAAATAGATTATTAGGGGGAAGAAGCACAGGATGTACAAGGAGAGGTTAAATAAATGGATTTATTTAACCTAGAGAAAAGAAGGCTTCTAGGAGATCTAATTGCTTTCTTTAGCTTCATAGTTATTAAGGAGATGGAGACAGACCCTTCTCCAAGGTGCACAGAAGAGGCCAAAAGGCAGCAAAGAAGTTGCTATAAGAGAAATTTCAGTTAGGTACAAGAAAAAAATTCCTCACAAAACTGTTGCCCAGAGAGATTGAGGCATCTGCATATCTGGAGAACTTGATAAAAACCTGAGCAACAAAATTAGCCCTACTTTGAGTGGGGATTTAGATCAGATGTGATTATGATTAATAAAATCTCCTTTCATCCTCAAGATAGATGTTTGGTGTTTGTTGAGGTTTTTGTTTTTAGTCCTATACCATTAGAACAAATTAATTTCCACATTTTCTTTCTTCTTTGGAAGCATCATTATGGTGTTTGCTTTAATTGTTACTACCGAATTTATTGTGCTTCCTTCACTGCAGTCCAGCGTGTGATTAGGGTTTCTACAGATATACATAAGCAAGCTTTTAACTACTGTGCTCAAGATCTACTAGCTGATAAGTTCCATCAACACAGAGCTACTAACCTTTTTCTTCAAATATTTGGTGTCATTCACAATGCTAGGTTTTGCAAATGGATTGTTTTGCATGTTACCAAGTCTATGCATATTATCTAGGATATCTAGTTTGTAATCACACCTTTGACTGACAGGTGTTAACAAAATTGTTCTGGCACTACCTTCCATAAAGATCTCCCATGAAGAGTGCCTAGAAAATAGGTTCCTGTATATTTGTGCAGAAGCAGGCCATTAGGTATCAGTAACAAATAAATAAGTGGTCTTGTTATAAAGCACTGGCAGTGCTGCGTCTTTGTGTGGAGTCTTTAGTTTTGCTTGCTAATTCCAGTGGCAACACATGCTGCGTACTTACTCAACAGTCCAGTTGCCATCAGGACACTCTGCTGTTCTGCCTTCTCTGAGGTATCAAAAGGTATCAGAGGTATCTTCTCAGGAGCCTTGGAAGGCTCTGAGGGAAGACTCAATAGCCACTGAGCAACAAAGGATCTGACATTCCCGTACAAGCTCTTGACATGGCCTTCAGAAATAATGTCCTTAAAAATCCGAGAAAAATTAACAAAGAAAATTAAATGAAAGCACCTGAAGAACTTGTGATGCACTCACTAAGAAGCAGAGATTATTTCAGGAACATGGTGGGGATTGCTCTGGACTACCCAGCCTACCAAACTGGTATTTTTATTGTTGAAGTAATATACAGCCTCTAGACATGCCAGTCCTTTGGTTTCCACTGGATGGAGCACAGGATTTGCAACTTGACAACTTCAGAGAGTGAGGTCTGAGGTGCTTTTGAGCTCCTAGGTAAGCAATCAAATGCATCACTTTTGTAGTAGGACGCTGACCTGTGCCTTCTGCAGTGACTGCTCTTGAGGGGCCCCACATCCAAACAGAGGCCAGCACTGCTCCCAGTGCAGCACAGTGATTATCAGATGATCTGCAACTCCCCCTCCAGAGCCACAGGTCTCGCCAAACAGCTGAGAAGCCCCCGTGGCCTGCTGGTGGGTCAGTGACCCACAGGCCTGGATTCATCACTGTATTTAACTGCACACAAGACTCCCCCGTAACAATTTAGTCCATGCAAGAAGCCATTAGAAATCTCGAGCCATGACAGAGATGGGTTCAAAAACTGTCAGACAAACCAGCTGAAATTATCTGGTGGACAGGAACTACTGGCATCATGAGAAGCTGTTAAAGCCCCATGTGAGCAGATGCTGGATCTAGGAGGAAAATCTGGCTCCGAGGAAGACCAGAGACTGGCTAGCGTAGTTTCACACCAATCTTACCAAAAGTGACAGTGAATTCTTGATTTAGCTCAGCCAATTTTAGGGTAAGGACTTGAAGTGCATTTCAGTTGTATGAGCCACACTGAACTCTTGGTCAGGGCACCAAGTTTCTGAGAATTGTAGACAAAACCTGGATTTTCTCTTTTTTTCTGACTAGCTGTCCAGAATTTTCTGAGTGAATGAACAGCCAGTCATTTTCTCAAGTGAATAAGTCAAAGCAGATTCTAAGATGCTCCACTTTAGAAATTACTATGATCACTGGATATAAAAAACTCTTTTCTTGGTAAATAGTGGCTTTTCTTAGAGGCATAATTCTGAGTATCATTTTACTCTTGGTGATGATTAAATTTTCAGATTTCGACACCTTAACAATTGACCTTGATCAAGGTTCTGAATTGCACATCATATGAAAAGAGCTTTAGACACCAAGCAATTATTTAGTGATAGCCATCAGGATAAATATTCACTGAAAAGAAAAATAGAATGAGTGCACTTCTCAAATAGCAAGTGCAAAAAATATAATCAAAGTCAAAACTTAATTTGCATGTGTCCACAACTCTAACTTTGCCCACCACAATTTCCGCGCATTGGAACATAGCAAAGGTAAAATTTAAGACTTCAAAATTAAATTACATCTTTTCAATAGCTATCATGAAAAGATGAGGGGCTGAAATCTAATGTCAAATCAAATTAAAGTGTATTATAGTGCAAATTCCGTTTGCATTTTGCACATTTTAATACCTTGACTATTTACAAGCTAAAGGCATAACATTCCACTTAGATACAGCTACTTCTGAAATCTAAGAAAAAGCACAATGCACTTGCTTCTTTTCACAAGCAACTGTGGTATATTCAGCTAAAGCCAGGATACCTGTTAAATTTGTTACATTGGAAGAAAGTTGATTGTGGATTCTGCATCCCTTTCTTTGTTAAAGAAAGGTTTACGAGGTCTCAAACTGAAACTCTTCAAGGTGAAACAAAAACTCTGAAACCACTTAGAAGAATTCATGCAAAGAAAAGTCCTGCCCATGTGTCAAAGAGGCTTTTAAATATTCAGCCTAACAGCAGGAAAAGAAGCAAATATCACTCATTGGACACTATAGATCATCACACTATCTCTCTATCAATCAGTAGAAAATATTCCCCTCTTTCAAGCAACAGTATATGGAATTAGCAATATGCTTTCATAGTTAAATATGAGAAAGGCTTTTCTCATAATGTCTTGTTGCACTTCAATCGAAAAGCGCTACACCTCTGCTTATCTGCTTCACTGTGCAGGAAGTTTAATGAGTCTAGTGCCGTATCTGAATTGTCATTTGCTAAGTGAAAAACTCAGCAGTATGTAATAAAACGTTCATACTTCTTGTGGTAGTGAGGAAAATCTCAAGGGTGTTTCTCCAGTATTTGGTGCAGTGACACTTAAGAATCGATACAGCTTAAAGAGGGGTAAACTCCTTGTGTCAGGGAGTTGCTGCCTGCACCCACTGACCTAACAGGACAGAATAACATCATGAGGGGAGGGGCTGGGCCGCATGGTCAACCAGCATGGAGAAGTTAATGTGCATTGTGGTTAGGGGACACCAGATTCCTTTAGTCCCGCCCCATCTGCAAGAGACCACAGAGCAAAAACAAGCAAGTCTCACTCCTTCTGCAGGAGAAAAAAAGAGCAATTATATCATTTTATGCAATAGAGTTCTCAATATTGACATAACAGCACATAGCTCCGCTTGAAGTCCAGCCTTGGAAGTTGGAAAAGTGAAGAACATGACAACGTGTACATCCACACCCATCAACATGGATGTGTGCCCATAGATAGAGAGAAGGCTTCTGAGGACTCAGAATGCAGCTCTGGGTGAACGTGGGGCACAGGACGCTTGGGCTCCAGAAGCACCCACCACTGAGCTCCCTGCAGTGCTGAGGACTGCTCTTCCTGCCTATCCTAGAAAGATGAGATCAAACATCTTAGCAGGGCCTATAGGGATTGGACAAGGGGTAATATTTTAGACTAAAATACAGTGATTTAGATCAGATGTAAGGAAAAGGTTCTTTTACAATAAGAGTAATGAAACACTGGAACAGGTTACCCAGAAAGGTGACAGATACCCTGCCTCTGGAAACATTCAAAATCAGGCTGGATGGGGCTCCGAGCAGCCTCATCTCATTGAAGATGCTCATTGCAGAAGGGTTGGACTAGTTGGTCTTTAAAAGTCCCTTCCAACCCACTCTATTCCACAATTATACGATTAGGTGAAGAGCAGGCTGTTTCTGAAGCCCCATGGCTGTCGAGGTCTTTGGTACCTCATTTTAGGCTGCAGAGAAAGACCTGTGTGGTACTGAGCTTCCTGTGGACATGCAACATTCATTCTCTGAAAATAACATCATTTCTACAACGCCTCACTTTCCTTCATCCCCCAACAAAGGCTGAAATGCTTGTGTAGAATCAGGCCTACCTGTTTCTTTTGGGAGGCCATGTTGCTTATCCTCGCCCTAAAGTGCTTCAGCATGGCCAGGAAAGTCCATCATTTTAGGTCTCATTTTCTTGATAAGCTCCTTATATTTTGCAATGACAAGCAACAAGTGATTACAACTACTCAAACAGAGGTTGTAGCAAGGTGGGGGTTGGTCTCTTCTCCCAGGTAAGAAGAAATAGGGCAAAAGGAAATTGCCTCAAGTTATGCCGGGGGAGGTTTGGATTGGATATTAGGAAAAAATTGGTCATGGAGAGAGTGGTCAAGCATTGAATGGGCTACCCAGGGAAGTGTCAGATCCACCAGCCCTGAAAGTGCTCCAA
The DNA here is from genome assembly GCA_013397845.1 of Melanocharis versteri. Lineage (NCBI taxonomy): Eukaryota > Metazoa > Chordata > Aves > Passeriformes > Melanocharitidae > Melanocharis > Melanocharis versteri. Next base: position 3,959,372 of record VZTG01005027.1, on the reverse strand, counting down.
AAATGTGTGGATGTGGTGCTTAGAAACATGGTTTATTGGTGGACCTGCTAGTGCTGGGTTGATGGTTGTACTGGACGGTCTTAGAGGTCTTTTTCAATCTTAACGGTTCTGTAATTCTGTATCTGTTGACACCAGTAAATAATGTTCTCTCAAAGGCTCATCTTCATTTCAGCTTTTTACTTCAAGCTCTTTTCCCCTAGCAACGATTTCTGTTAATCTGAGGTATTTTCACCATGATTCATAGACCTACCCTTTGCCTGGGACTCTAAAGATGTCTTTTCAAGGTGGTTTTTTTATTATCTCACTTAGTCTGAAGACCAGCTCTGGGTGACTGCATCTCCTCCTGTGAAACTGCAATATCATGATTGCAGCCGGTCATCCTGGCATTCCTGTGCTCCAAAGGTGAGTTCCTTAGCAGATCTGTTTTCTAGAATGCTGCATGAGCAAGTGCTTTGCTGAGTTAGTCTTCCCCTTCACAGCGGTAAGACTGCTGTTTTCCTTTTCTAAGCCTAACACACTCTCTCACTAACCCAGATAGCTAAGAATTTTTTTCAAGCACTTCTGCAGTAATTCAACCAATACTCAGTGGTTACCCGGTCTCCTTGTCACCCCAACAGAGTAACTTCCCCTTCACTTCTCTGGGCAACTCAAACCCTTTCTTTTGAGTTCTTGCTTTTGGCTTGGATTCAACTAATCTGACCAAGAAAAAAGACTTATTTGAAAATGAGGGATGAGAAGGCTTCACATTAATATATTTTTTTTCCTAAAACCTCATCATAATGGGCCACCTAATTAACATAACTCACAGTTTTTAGATCCTGCACAAGTTCTCTCTAACAACGTTTTGCCTGCTTTCAGCTGAGCTGCCCTTTGCAACAAAGCATCTCACTTATCAGTCCCAAGCAATGGATAAAGTTTTAGCAAAGTTTATCTGCAGGACCATATACAGTCACACAACACACAAGCTAATATTTATACTTTCCATATGTTAAACCTTATCATCCATCTATATTTATTCTCACTTTTCCCTACTGATTCGTTATACTAGTAGGTTTAATCCACTTAATCTCTGTCTCTCACTGTCTGTGACTATAAAATAAGACAATGAGGCAAGCACAATAACATTACCTCCTGCATGGTCTTTAGTACTTATGGAAAATTCCTGCAAGTGGGAATTTTTCTGCAGAAAAAAATGGCAGGATTTGCTTATGATGTTTAGCTGGATATGCTAGCAATGTGCTCAGTTAAACTCTGTAAAGTTGCACCATTACAGGAAACATTCAAGTTCAAGAGTTTGTCCTTCTAAACTGATTTGTTAGAGTTTGTTTTTGTTCATTTTCACCAGTCACAAGAATTGTTTCTAAACATTAAAAACTGTATAAACTAACTTTTAATTTAAAACACTCCTGCAGAAAAGGAGCCCAAGGAAAATAGCTATTCCATGCACAATAGTGACACAGTGACTTACAATGACTAATTAATGAGAACACCTGGAGTATCTTTCAGAGCTACACTGGAAACAAAATACTGGAGATTAGGTTTTCAAGCTACTGGTGGTCCCAACTAATCTCTTTCAGGTGTAAACCACAGTGTACGTGGAAAGCAAATTCTGACTCATTCCTGCGAGACAGGAGGTCTTCAGGCTAATAATTGCAGTATGTAGTTTCCATAAAATTTACGAGGTTGGCTTTAAATTTTAGTAGTGGCAGGCCTGCAATAAATGCCAATGAGGTCCATCAAAATGAGTATTTGTGTGTGTCCTCATAAAAATAGATCAACCTTTTTAACAGACTCCATGCAGAGGAATTTGTATAATTACAACACATATCTACAGCTTTAGAGTCCTTTCCACACCAAAACCAACATGTTAAGTCATAAATGCAGAGGAAAAATAAACACAGGAACATAATAAAAGAGATTTGGTTGGGTTAAGTCGCTCTGTCTCAGCTGCCATGTTGTAGCTAACAGAATTTCCACTAGGGGTGGGCAAAGGGATTATTTTCCCTGTTTGTCAGCTCTCCCCTCACCTTTGCCTCTTGCACTCTTGGGGATGGCAAGCAAGTCTGTTCAAATAAAGGAAAGGAAAGGGACAACCTAAAGGGAGGAAGGGTCCCACCACACATACATACATTAATTTCCAGACCGTGCATTAACTCTCATCATGCTGGTCTTCATGGAAATGCTCAACAAGGGATGAGAGATGATGGGCAGTCCAGAAGAAAGGACAAATTAAGTTTACGTCTTGTGCATTGTGTCTATAACTTGCCAGTTCCATGGTCACAGCTGAATTGTCAACTCCAAGTAATAAAATATGGTTTATGTCTGAGATTCCCCACCATGCCAAGTTTCCACACAGTTCAGCTGAAGTGGAAAGGCGGTTATGATTCACTGGTTCTCTCCCCAGCCCAGCCACAGCTCTCATCCTCATGAATTATCCACCAGCAGGGAAGAACTGGAGTGTTATGTGTCACATACAGTCCTCATCCAAGACTACTTCTGCTGCCAGGGACAAGACCCACAGAGCATGGAAGCAGGGGTGTCAGGAGGGATGAGGGGCAGAAGCCAGGGAAAATACTACTTGGAGGCCTGGATTCATTTTAGGATAGTGCTCTTCCTGATAAGAGTGGGGACAGGGTTTTATAAATGTTTATACACCTAAAAGCACAGATAGGCATTTAGTGAGTTTTTGAAAAATTCCTATGACTTTTATAGGAGTTAGGAGATGTTAAAAGCTCAAGAGACACCTCTCTACACCTTTAGGTTACAAGTATTTTTTAAGGTTCTGGTCTAAAAATCAGCCAGTGTTTTCCAAATTGGCCTTGTTTTTGAGCAATTTCCATTGCCATAGCATTGCATTGTTTTAAATGCACTTAATGGATTCCACTTATGTGTAACAGCCAGAAAACAGAGACTAACCGTGGGACTCCATTTGATTTATTTTAGGCATCTGAAAATGAAGGGTGAGAGTCTCAGTTAGTTGCTGATCCACCTATTGAGAGAGCAGACACACTGGAAAGGGATGAGTCTACCCCTGGAGGTGCCCGTCTCCCTCCCTTGACCACAGAGGGAGCACAGGCAGCAAGCTCAGATTAGACATCTAATTTGTAACAGCTGAAGGCGGATGGGATGAATTCCTCCTCCTCCAGCGACTTAGCCAAAGGCACACAGAAAACAATGGGAGAGCGAAACACTGAATTCAGCCTCCCAAACCTCTAGACAGGGTTTAACCACTGAACTGAGCTTCCCTCTTGAGAGGAGGTATTGGAGACTCTTGCCAAAACAAATCCAATTGGTACACGACGGAAAGCAATGAAAGTTGTGCTGACTAATAAGTGCAGAGCTGGGAGCTGGAGGGAACAAAAGGGAACCCAGACTTAAAGGCTTTCCCCACAAATTAACCAGTTCACAAGAGCCATGGCACCACAGATATGCAGAGGCTGCAGCCACCCAGGGAAGTTCAGAGGAGCAGGACTGCCTGGGCATGGGTCCTGAAAACAGGAATCCAAAAGCAAAACTTGTTTCAGCCAACGAGCTGCGCTAGTTTTCTCATGACATATCTAGCTCACTACCCTGATCAAGGTCAAAAAGCACACATTTTTCTCTTAAAAATAAAACTGTTAATAATAAGGAAAAATAACTGGCAATACTTCAAACTCCTAGTGAAAGCTGAAGATAGTCTGAAGTTTTACAACACAGCACAATGCTAATTCACAGTGAGGCACATGAAGGAATAGCTCTTATAAAACAGTGAAGACAAATAGTATTGATATTAAAACCTTCTGTTTCATTTGAAGTTTTCATCTTTTTTCCATTTTACCTATTTGCTATTCATTCTGATGAGGAAAGTGTTCTCCCACTAATGAACTCTGAACCTTATGATGAAAAAGGTTTTAAATAAACTTAAGAGGAGATGTTCTTTCTTGAAAGATTTCTCACACTGCCTTCCAATTTTTAAATAATAAAAAATTACCAATAGCACAACTTCTCATTATAAAACCAGATGATTCAAAAAGTAATTGCTTCAAAAGTTATAGTAGAAAGATGTAAGCTACTTCTAGTGGCTATGAAAGGCAAGGGAAACTTTTCAAAGAGTTTCCTAATTATGCACTGTTTCTTGCTCTCCTTGTGCTGCCGATCTTGTCATAACACTCCTCAGGTTCCTCCTCCCTCATGCCTTTTAAATGACATTTGAGAATAAAAAGTGGTTAAGCATCTACAACAGACACCAACCTTTGCCTTGATGATGAAGTCACTGGCAAAGTCCTAGTTGGTGTCAATCAGGCCAGGCCTTAACTCCAACCATGGCTTGTGAGATCCCAGGCAGAGCACAGGCACAGACAGACTGCAGACATGTCCTTCAAGACCGGGGTCTGGCAGCAGCTAGATGACTTTGCCAACAAATTTATTATGGTCTTCTGAACGCTTGTTATGGTCACACTGGATCTCAGAGGCTCCGTGTGATGCGCAATTACTCTTATTCCAGCACAAAACCAGCAACCAGCAAATTAATGTTATTTGTGTTTCAGTTTTCCTTGTGCCTCTCTATGTGGCTTTGAAGTTCTGAATGCTGTTGGTCACAGCAGTACCCAATCAATACTTCTTCAAGGTGCAACTGCAAACCCCTGTCTCCAGTCCAACCTGGCAAACAGCTGGAAAATTTACACATCTTTTAACTTTCTGCAGGACAGTTTGCCACCCAAAAACTTCAGCAGTTTGTGCTAGCTATTTTCAACACGTACAAATGGGCAGTACCCCAGAGGGTTTATGAAAAATTAGACAAAAAGCTGTCGAGTAGACAAAATACCATTTTGCTTTCAGACCCAAAAAGCCAAACAAATGTTGTAGTCTTGTAGGTTTTCCCATTAGAAGGATTTGGCAGTTGTCAGCTGTTTCCTTGAACAGCCTGAGGAACCTGTAAAGCACCATGCTTTGGAGGCAGTTCAGGAGCCAGCTCTCAGACTGTTGCCCAGTTAGCACCTTGCTGAAAACCTTGTCCATTTTCTCAGCTTCTCACAGACCTGACCCTGACACTTGTTTTGGCTGACAAAGCTCTGAATATTTTTGCCTCTTTTCCTAGGTTATTTTCACTGTTTCTCCTTCCCAGATAACCAACTGTCAGCAGCACCCTAGGCCAGCCGCGAGTGCTGTTTCAGCAACATTTGTCCACATTTGTTTCTGAGAAGTCCTTGATTTATCCCTCTGTGGCAGTAGTGTTCGAAGCAAAGCCCATCACAGAACAGGATTTTAGCCCCAGTATCTGTCACCAGCAAGACAATGCCCCGGTGCCTTTAACCTAAGCAAACTGGATGGTATGGGAGGGTGAATTCTCACCTATTTCACTCCCTTGTTAACCTACTTTTTCATAATTAGTAACTGAAGTAACTCTGGGGCAATGGGGCATGTCCCAAGCGTGTGTAAAGAATTAATCTCTTTTAATTGCTATATATCTAGAACAGATTTGGCTTAATTAAATAACAATATAGTAACTTCCAGAGCTCTGCACCAGTCTAGCCAGTTGTGAGCTACAGTGATTGCTGTACCTGGAAAACCATCACTCCTCAGTACCTTTGCTACTTTGAGGTAAGTGAGATTTTCTTTGGAGCCTACTGGTAGCTCAATAAAATAGCTCTCTATGTCTCCAGATCCTAAATTTCCTTTTTTTATTTTATGTACTCATACAAGTAACTAAATCTTTTTTCTGAATTTTCTATTTAAATGCTGTGTGTTTTTCAGGAGATTTGAAAGCTTTTGAAAGATGCCTGATGATAAGCCTGACAAGAGCCAGCATGTTGTGTCTATAGAGCAAGGCAGAGAGGTCAAGTGCTTCTACCACCAGGGAAAACCATGGTAAGAAGGAGCCAAATGGCAGCACTCCAGCAGTGGGTTTTCCCCTGGAGCTCCCATCATAGTGCCAGCTCCTATGGTCCTTTTCGGTCACACAGGCTTTGCACCTGAAATGGTGCAGTGGGGGAAGGAGGAGAGGACACCTGGGGTCATTTCTAACAAGTTGTACACACAAAGCCATCAACGACTGCTCACTCACAGCCTGGACTGCATTTTAGCAAGTGAGCTAAGGATAAAAGGTTTTCTCTTCCCGCTGGAAACCCTCAGAGCCATCCATTCACCCTATCATATGTTCGCTATCAGAAACTGCTCTTCAAAGCTGAACAAAAACTACTGTGCTGCATATAATTGACAAAGTTAATTGTATGCAGCGTATTTCCTCTACCGTAAATATTCCCAAACACCATTTGTTTCTGGATTTCACTGCTCTCTTAACTAAAGAACAGCTACATTATTGTTTCATCTGTAGCCCAACTGTTTTCTTTACATTTTTACCACTAAATTGAATCTACTGCCAGTAATCTAATTTACATTTAAAATGCACAATATGCCAACATGACCAGACTTCAATAAAATTTTTACTAAAACTCATAAATGCCTTGATTCTGGTGTTTATAGAAATTTTAGACTGCTCATTCCCTGAATGTTATGTCGCTAGCATCCTGAAATCATTCCCATATGAAGTAAGAAACATTCTTAGATTCATGCTGTGTCAGGAAATACAAAATACAATGTCACTAGCCATTGCTCTTAAAATCAAAGGTTTGTTATCTCCCAACAAAATGATTTGGATGGCGTGTCCAGCCTGCAGTAGCATGGGACATTAGCTCCACTCACCTGCTTTTGTTACTGATACAGCACGTCTTGTTCCCTGCATTTCAGATTACAAATATTTATTGCCTTCTTTGCTTCATTTATTTTTTCTTCCAGTGCATAAAATTGCTTGATTTCAAAATACTGCAGAATCCTTCAGGTGTCTTATGAGCGCTCTGCATCACCACTGAATCTACCCAGAGGCATCTTTCCTGAATACCTACCTGACAGTACCAGCAAGGTCGTTTCCTAGAGGTTTAGATTATGTTTCTCAGTTGGATACTAATTGTCAAATTTGTAATTTTAGCGAAAAAAGAATTATCAGAGGTTCAGGTAAAATTGGAACAAGGTTTCAGGGTGGTCTTCCTTTTTTTGTTTGTTTGAGGTTTTTTTGGTTTGAGGTTTTTTAATGTGAAAATGGATTATGTAGTAGACACAGCTCATTTTTGTACTTACTAAACGTTTTGATTTCTTTTTTTAAAACAATATTTTCTGGGGTATTAGGCTAAATAAGGTTTTTAAAAGAAAAAACTAAAAGCAAAGAATGCATTTGCTTCCTATTAAAACTCTTTTTTCTCTTGCTTTGAAACAAAAGTGGTGGGATGTGTGCAAGCAGGCACATGTTCGTACAAAGGGAATTAGAAAGGGTTGAGTTTTTTGAGTCAAACCCTCACTACAGCCCCAAGCCTGTATGGGTTCAAGAAACATTTGGACGATGTTTTCAGGCACATGGTGTGACTCTTGGCTCCTGGCCCCTGTGCAGGGCCAGGAGTTGGACTCGATGATCCTGATGGGTCCTTTTTAACTCAGCAAATTCTATGATCCTATGATTTTCCTTTTTTGTTTTCGTTTATTATTTTACTTCAGCAATCAAACAAACCAGTTATAAATTACTCCTGAAATTCTACTCATAGCACTCGTTTATATCCTTCAGCTAATTTTGGATTGTCCAAATCCATTCTTGTCTGATTGCCTGTGCTTATCAGAAATTCATGAGGTCTAGCAGTACGAGGATCAGCGGCCACCTCTTCAGCAAAGTCATAGCTTCAGTCAGTGTCCATAAGTTGTTCTACGGTGTGGATACTCTGATCCGAAGACATTTGCTTATTTAAACTTATTTATTGTGGAATCATAGAACCAGGGACCGTAAAGATCACCTATTTCCAGTCCCTCTGCCACAGGCAGGAATACCTTTGACTAGATCAGATTGCTCAGGGCCCCATCCAGCCTGGCCTTGAACATATCCAGGGATGGGACACCAGCAACTTTTTCTGGGTGACTTCTTGCAGTGCCTTACCACCCTCACAGTAAAAAATTTCTTACTAATATCTAATCTAAAGGTCTCATATTTTAGTTCAAAACCGTTCTCCCTTGTCCTATCACTATGTGCTTATGTAAAAAGTCCTCTCACCCTTTTTTATAAGGCCCCTCTAAGTACTTAAGTCTCATTTTGCAGTTAGGGCCAAATACGGATTCTTGCCTCCTTACTAGTGGCTGAGAGAGCACACTGGGTCATATTTTACTTTACATCTCATCTCATTTTGAAAACTCAGGATTTATATGCTGTTATTACCCTGTGGAAGGAGAAAGTATAATCTAGTTTGTTTAATTCAGAGTGGCAAAAAGCTGAAGAGATGTGAACTAAGACACAGGCACCTCTCTGTTTAGATATTGGGATTATAGTTGCTTTAAGTAGAGGACAAAGTTGCAGCTGCTTCTTCAAGGATAAATCAGACTCCTCTGGGTATGCTTGCTATCTCATCTAAATGCATATAATCAGCTTGCAAAAAACCTATCTGTACATTATATTGCTTCAAATATCAGTTCAATTATGATTGTGCTTTCATACATCGGAGCTGAGCGGTGAATTCCAAGGGGTCAAATTCCCTACTTGGGTGCATGCATCTAAAAGACATGGCTTGGTTCTGAATAAATAAAAAAGTGAGGGAAACTAGTTTTATGCACAACATACCATTGCTCAAGCTGTATTCTTCTCTCAGGAAGTTTTAATAGGATTTTTGTGTACAATAGGATTGTTGTACTCCAGGGTGCAACTATTTATGTAAATATAATCATGCTATTTATGTAAGAAATTCAAAAGTTTACAGTAAAAATCAAGAACAATTTCATCCTGGAGGAGTAATCATTTAATTGAGAATGCATAGTTAAGGTTTAATGTTTCCTTTTTTCCTTTTCCAAGTGGTTTTTGCTAGCATTCTTACTACACTCAGAGTTACATCTAGTAAATATACATTGTAGCCAAGGCAAAACTGCTGTGCCAACAGAAAGTAATACCCCACACCTGCTGAGAAAATCTCCCTTCTCAGTGCCTTATTTTTGCAAAAGCCCTTGTTGGGACGTGGAAGCCCTTGATTGTCCTGCCTGATGAGCAAGCACCACAGCCTTTCTGAAAACGGAAGCATTCTGCATACTGCTGGGAGAGCAACACCAGACATTCAAACTCATGTCTAGAGCTACCCAGGAGGCAGTGGTTTGGGGGATTTTCACCAATTTTTAAAATTCTAAATTAAAATTTCAGGTGTATGCTCTTATCTGTTGAGTCCATGCAACAACATCATAAACCTGATCCGTGTTTACCCTGAATCACAGAGTGAACGCGACACAAAGTGTGGGGTCCATTTGCTCAAAACCCTTCACTTGTTCTATTCATGTCCTGGGGGCCAAGCTGCCCTGCTGTGGGGCAGGATGTCAGTGGTGATGTATCCTGAACAGAGGATTGACAATGGGACACAGATGGCTACGAGATGGAGACCTTCCAGTGTCTGGGGAGAATAGCAAGGCAAAAAACCTTGAGGGTGTCAAACCAAAAAGAAAACATTCCTTCCTCTCTAGCCATCTGCAGTCTTCAGTCTCGATACAAGTTTTCCAAACAAGGCACTGAGGAAATGTTGCATTAAAAGTTTTGAGAAGAAATGTGATAACCCCACCAAGCAACAGAGCCAGACAATTCTTGAAAACAGAGAATCAAACTTAGAGCAGGACTCTGAAGCAGCTGCTGAAGATGACTCCAGCCCTAATAAGCTATTGGTTGAAGGACAACATGTGACAGAAATGTACAATAAGATTGGTTTGGAATTCTTTGCACAGACTGTGAACCCTAGCAGAAACATTTCCTAAAAAAACCCCACAGCAATAGTCTAAATTTCTGGGTAAATTTAGCTAAATGACACGTTTCAGTACAGTCAGCTTGAAAAGTCAGACATCCAAACTCAAAGTGTGTAGGTCCCATTTGTGAGCCTGGGAAATGGTAACCCTGCAGGGATTTGAGGAACTTTGTGGATATTCAGACAAACATCATCTCCACCACTGCCTCTAAAGGGCTAGTCCTCCTCTGGAATGGATAGTGGTGGGGCCACTGAATGAGAGGTTGTAAAATCCTATGCCTGGGCACCCAGACAGCTCAAAGTTGTCCAAGCTACTTCTGTCGAGTACCCATACAGGCCACACACATATGATGACAGGCTTCGTCAGTTTTGGAGAGGAAAACTGTACGAGATGAATCCTGACATTTAAATCTCAAAATGAGACCCGTTCACGTTGAGAGGGGATGCAAACTCTGCAAGGGCGAATGGATACGGGAATGCCACCATGCTGTGGGAGGCCTTCTTACGCTGGAAACTGAAAACCAAGATTAGAAGGTTGGGTTTGGATTTTTTTTCCTAAAATATATGCTGTAGCTCAGCTAGCGTTGTTACTGGTCTTGGAAGAGCAGTCAAGCAGTCACAGCGCATTATCACAGCGGTCTCCTTTGGCTATGGAAATCTCTGAAGACAAGCAAAACACAAACAACGTGCCAGAGGCTTATTTTGTTAAAAACCCAACAATTTCATTATACACATCCCATAATTAATTTGACTTCTTGCGTAGTACAGCTTCTTGTCCTTCTGTCAGTCCACCCTAGGGCCAGGGGCAGGGGCACTGTCATGCCCAGCGTCCCATCCCAGTCCAGCACACCTTCCCATCCTGATAGAAGGGCTTCCAGCATCAAAGCCTCAGACTGGGGCCATTTAATTGAGCCAACGGTTTTATATTATTCTGAAATCTGTGACCGTTGTTTAACCTGCAGACTGAACAATTCACCATGATAGTCAGAACAAGATTCAGGTTTATTGTCTGTGAACTGAAAGCCCGTATCCTAAGGATGTAGAGAAGTCTACATTTGGCGTTAATGAGCCTAACACACAACTAAGCACTACTGGCTCTATCCAGCAGAGGGAAGCAGCAAAAAGAGAGCTATATTTGTTGGTTTATCATTTTAACAATCACATAATAGAATAACTAGTTACTGCCTAAGGAAATATATCCATAAAAGGTAGCTACAGCCAAAGTCCCATCAGGCAGATTTGTTCATTTCTATCCAGTGAGTAGGATCATGTGAAAGCGGGACATTTCATCAGACAGAGATGTTTCCTCTGAACCTGTTGAACACTTTAATATAACCTCAAATCACTGCAAGGAACAAATAATCCCTGCAGGTGATACTAAACCTGCACTTTTTACCTGCCCCTGTAAAATTGAATGAAAACGTAACAGTACCACTATTGTGATTCACACATAATTGAGTGTGCCAACTAATAATCTCTAATATCCACTGCTGACAGGATGGAATTAACTGCATTTTTCCCTGTCCAACTTTCTTTTTTTTCCTTGTGGTGTAAGCCAGTATCTAATCCCATCCTTATATCATTTTGGCTATATTAACTCAATTGAGGAGAAAGTACTTAGCCTAAAGCACGTTAGGGTGAGACCTTGAAATAACAATGTTTACACAAGCTAAAGATGTCTTTTGTTGAAGCACTCCACTGATGCTTGCCAACAAAAGCTTTTCATGCGCAAAAGAGTCAATAGTGAATTATAGTTAAGCCATGTTATAATTATCCTCATTAGACGTAACCAGAGCATGGATAGGATGAATTCAGTTATAAACTCTGCTAATACTCAGGAAGCATATTCCATATGTAATTTAATAATCTTGGAAATAAATACACAAGTCTTTCTGTCTTTTAACACAAGATCTATTTAAAGCAGAGAGGCAATTCCCTTCACAGTGAGAAGACCAATTTTTTCATTATTTGTTTTTAACTTAATCTGGAGGAAGCTTTTGAGTATGATATTTAGGTGAGTGTAACAGGGCTTCCTGAGAGCAAGAGAGTGGGGACACGCTGGCCGCCACAGCTCAGGTGTATCAGCTTGGTGGGAAGATGGGCACGGGTGGGAACTTCTATCCTGAGCAGGCAGTGCAGATCTGGGTTGGCATTGTCTCTGTCTTCTCCTGAAGCAGGTGGAAGGAGAGATGACTCCCCATGGAAAGGTGCCATGGGTGCACTTCATGGGTTTCATCTTTTCTTTCCCCGGCTCATAATTCCCTGTTCTTCTTGACTTACCCCTAACAATTTTTGGAGATCCTTTGGCTATTTTTAGCAGCCAAGGTGGTTTTAGCACAAGTTTCTAACATTCAGGTTCTGGCTAGAGGCTGCCAAACCACTTCTCGGGCAATTTCTCCCATGCTCTCGGCAACACAAGAGTAAGGGACTCCTCCTCATCCCAGTCCTGGACCAGTTGCTCTCCCTTGCTTCCCCCAGTTCTACCATTCACTGTCTGCATGTTTTTCAATTGACACCGTGGGCCTTAAACACTTCATTTCAAAACGTGTGTTGAGGAAAGAGGATGGAAAGGATGGAGCCTTTTTACTTATCTGTTTTACAGCAACTCGACAAGGTGAGTGGAAACAGACAGGACAGAGGGGTGGTGATTCTCTGGCCTGGTATTTCTTTCAGCACTCTCATATTGGCAAGCGTGGCAACCATCTCATTGTGTTATTTACCTTGTAAAAGCCCCCTGATCCCACTGTGGGAAGCATGGCTGCTCTTTTGCCTGGGATTTTCCTCCCCCGGGACAGGAAGCCTGGCTTGGCTGCCTCAAACCCAAGGACAGGCTGGAGTCCCAGAGCCAACTGGGGCTCTGATTCTCCCTGAACAGTTCTCTTGCAACGTCTCTGACTTTGCTGTTTCTTCTATTATGGGGGATAATATTACTTCCCTATCACTGAGTTAACCAGCTGTGTCTGAAAGCATGAAAACATCACGTTTTCCTCTCCAGCATTTAAACCTGATGCCATTCTGTGAACAAAACTATCCAGAAAATTAGCTTTTGGAGGTTGAGAAATTTTGAGAGACAGGAGGCTCCTTCAGTGCTGCTTTGATGAGTCCTCAGGAGAGTCCAGCAGACCAAGGGGAAAGAGCAGAAAATTATGTCAGCTCTCATCCATACCTTGCCTCCTCTGTTCCAACCCTGCAAGTGCTGAACACAGCCACAGGTGTGTCAGTGAGAGGTCCATGGCAAAGGATACTGGGTGGTGAGACTGTATATACATAAATATTTCTAAATATAGGGGCCAAACAAAGGCAGCAGCCACGCACCATGTCACTAGGAGCTACAGCATTCATCTCATGGATGGCACAGTCCGTGGGTGAAAACCTGTTGTTTTTTATAAGTAAGTCAGCCTCCCCCATTTGAGGCAGTGGCAAAAATCCCGTAATTACAAAGAGATGAAATTCTACTCCTTTCTAGTGGTGCAATGCTGACGTAACTATCAAAGCTGGTGACAGTATTCTGATGTGGCAATAACACAACTCTAAGCTTACCAAGGTAAGGGAAAGCAGACAGGATGTGAAAAAAAATTTGGTTAATTGATGTATTTTTTCAAAGATTATTTACTTACTTTTGGCAAATTGCAGAGTTATTCAAAGAAGACTGATTTTTCAGCTATTGGCATGCATCGCAGTGATAAAGTAATCAGCATTTCTCAGAATATTGTGAAAAAGGCCTGTGGTCCATGGAAAAGTCATATTCAAAACAACTGGTGTAAGAATGTGTTTGTGTAGAATGAACATTTTTAAGCAATGAGGCCAGAACACTAAATTAAATATCCTATATTTTCAGTTTTCATTGCAAAATATTTTGTAGTTACATTCAAAGTTATCAAATTTGATGAATGATATAAATAAGATCTAACCTCCATGCTATTAAATTAAACTGCTGCCAACATTATTATTGGCAGTAAAATTACTTTGATTGCTATCAGCTATAATCAAATATAGGAAAAGCTTGGAATGCTGATATGTTCCACAGTAGTACGTTCTGAAACAGTCATTAAAAAAGAAAGCTCTGACATGACATATCTCTTTAAAATTATGCTCCACAGTAGCAGATAAATAGCATAATGAATTCTTGGGTTGTTGCAGCCTATGTCTTCAGGCTCAAGTTATTATTTTATTTCCATTTGTCTTTTTTAACAGTTTAATGTTGTAAGTAAACCACAGCTCAATATACTGAATTATTCACAAGCCCGTGGAGTGCAGATGCCTAACACAGCAGATCTGGAGAAATGTCTCCCAGCTCTAGCCAGGACATGCATGCCAAAACAGAAAGGGCAGCTCTCCAGCACCCAGATCAGCGCAGTCCATCCAAGCCCTGCCCAAGGACAGGGTGAATCTCTGCTCACAGCCTGAGGCTGGGTTAATTCTTTCCATCAGGAGCCCCTGCAACACACCAGCAATGAAAGGCAGAGCAGAGCAAGCTGCACAGCTTGAAGGGGAGAATCAGTATGTGAAGGGACCCCTGGGGTGGCTTCTCAGTCACCATGTAGTCAGGCTTCAGGCAAAAACTGCACACAGACCTCGGGCTAAGCCTGAGGTTTGTTCCACTTGTGGCTTTCATAGAAACCGAGAGAACATGGGCTGAGACCGTAAACACAGCTGGATACCAAGTGTTGTTCCTTCCCTGGCAGGAGCACCGCAGCATAGTCTTCCCCTAGCCCCAGCACATCCGCCTCCCATCCTCACAGGGGCACTTCCCCCAGGACCTCCAAAGGCAGAGAGCAAGGGCCAGGACACGCTGAGTGAGGGCAGCAGACGCTGAGGATGTTCAAGTTCATTCCACACTCACCCTACAAGGGAAATCACAGGGCTGGGTCACTTCCCAGCTCCGCCAAGCCACACTACTGGAGCAACAAGGGAGAAAAAAAAAGTCTTCATAAAAAAAATCCTACAGGATTTCCTCGCAATAATCCTCTACCCAGAGTGAGGTACCTGCATTGCTTTAGTCACCTGCTGTTTTGCGGAGCGTAACTGCTGGAAGAACAGAAGGGCAGACTTAGTTATTTCCCCCATGTATTATGGAAAAACAAAGGTTTGCCTCCAGATACCCTGTCTCAGTTAGAAGTGGAAGCTAAAATTCTCCCCAAGGCTCATGCTTGGTCGTTGGATTTCAGAAGGAAGCAGAATGAACCGCTTCTTGCACTTGGACTACACCACAGACAGCTTTTTGCCCCTGCAAATCTTACTGTGAAACCGCTGCAGCGACAGCTGGGATTTTTGGAGGGGTTGCATGAGACAGTGCCTCTAAATGCCTTGGAAAATTTCAGTCTAAACACAAATGGCAATCAACTACTTTGATGTGAAAAAAAATTGTCCCTTACTAGATATGTTTGTGCCAATTATGCTCTGTAATCACACCTTCAGAGGTAAAATAACTTTCCTCCCCCAGACTACACTCAATGTATGCCACAAAAATTTCATCAGGGAGTGGAAATTCAATGTACTATGAGACGGCATATATGTCAGAGAGAGCCAAATTCAGTCTCAGAATAATTCTACAATAGTTGTAAGAAATAGAACTAGAATTAGAAATGGCAGGTGTTTTTAATAGTTATTGCTTTTAATTAAGTATAATCAAGAATGTTGAAAGAACAAGTGTTATTCTATATAAGTATTAAGGGAAGTGACAAATAAAATTTTACTTCTAAATTAATTTTATCAGTTGACCCTCTTATTCAAAACTATAAGAGGTTGAAATATGAAGTTGTATTTTATGGATCCAGCAGGTTTTGGACACAAGGCACATCGGGAGCAGCTGGACCCTCCTTGCCAGTGGTGGTGCGGGAGGGGCCGGCTCCCTGCTCCCTCGGCACCCCCGGCCCCGCAGCCTGGGCATGCCGGCAGCTCGGCTGGGAGGTGCCTCCTGACAGCGGGGTTCAACAAGCTGCAGCCAGACACAGCCTTCTGCCCCTGCTCACCCCAGCTGGACCCAGCTGATCATCTCACAGCACCCCAGCAGCCTGTCCCGCTGCTTTAAAGAATGGGCAGGAACGGGGAAGCGGTGAATGGCAGCACGATCTTGGCACTGCCTCATATTAAAAGGTTTTCTTTGCCTTTTGAAAAGGCAGCTTATATCTCATCTCATCACATGAAGGACAAAATATGCCACTTTCAGTTATGTCACTGCATGCTGTGCAGGAAAGCACAGACATTAACAGAGCCACAGCCAAGCATCGAGTGCATCTGCATTCTTTGTCTGCAGCCCAGGC
The DNA here is from genome assembly GCA_013397845.1 of Melanocharis versteri. Classification (NCBI taxonomy): domain Eukaryota; kingdom Metazoa; phylum Chordata; class Aves; order Passeriformes; family Melanocharitidae; genus Melanocharis; species Melanocharis versteri. The sequence continues at coordinate 3,943,327 of VZTG01005027.1, read as the reverse complement.
TTTTCCTGCCTCACAGTGACAGGATCAGGGAAGAATTTTCTGTGACTAATTAGGTTTTAACTTGCCAGAGAGAACATGGACATTGGCAGTCTATGGTATAATAGTGAGGCAAAGTTTGAACTAGATTGAACTTAATTTCCTTTTCACTGAAAGGAAAGAAAGATTAATGAAATATCCCCAAATCCATCCTGTTAGCTTTTATTAAATCAGCAAATGAAATTTAACCTCCAATTCTGTTATAAAATCTTTTCCTGTAGATTAAGTTTCTGCAAACAAAAATGAAATAGACATACTCTCCCCTGCAACATTTTAGATATGAAAATTACATTACTTCAATCAACATCAATGTTACTTTAGGCAAAAGCCATATTAAGAAACAATTATTTCTTGTGTTTCTTTTCACAATGTTACCTAGATTTTATGAAATGCCAGAACTTTGCTAGTCCTTTCTGAAAACCGTTTGCTGATATTCCAACATGTCCTTGTTCTTTCAGCCAATAGGACAGAGTTAACTCTCTGGGAATACAGAGCTTTCTTTTATTAATGTTATACTTTTTGTCTGAGGGACTCTAAGTCGTGTTCCTCTCCCACATCCTCTACTGCTTCTGGGCTCTAGTTATTGTATGAACACTCTGCCTCACCACTCTTCTCCTAAACATCTCAGTGAAGTTGACAGAGTGACATCAGGAAAACCCAGCATCCTTCACCTCAGCAGATGGGGACAGGCACTCAGGTGTCCTTCATGGAGAATCAGTAAAGTGTGGTCCCTAAACTTGTTTCTGGCCATAACCTTGAAGGAGCAGAGGAGGTGACATCTGTCTGGAGCATCCATAACCGCATGGCAAGGTCTATACCTTAGAAGTTCCTTACCTGCAAATGTTAAAACAAATGAGTTGGGAAGTGGGGCTCTGCTATTTCTCACTGGTAAGGCAGAGCTGTAAAAATGAGTGTAATGAGCACATGCTGCATGGGGACTGCCTCTGTCCTGCTGCCTGCACACCAGGCCCTCACCCTGCTGGGAGGTCAGACGAGGCTCTGAGAGCTCTGGTGTGCTGCTGCAAAGGGCAGAGCCATGCAGAGCCTCTCCTCTGAAAACGGGATCCTGTACTACCCCCAGATGAGTGCTCACACCATGCCAAAGGGGTCCTGCCAACCCCAAGCCTTCAGAAAGCGCAGGGCTCTGCAGGGGGAGAAGTGTCACTCCATAGAAGTTAGAACATTAACACTGTGTGCGTCAGGCCGCCAGCGCTTGGTACTGCACAAGACAATATGAAACCGTATAAAATATTTGCAATGATTGCCAAGAAAGCAGATGCTGCCAATACTCCAGAGCACATCCTCTGGAACTGATTACTTCTAATCCTTTAGAAAATGTATAAATAAAATGATGCCAAGACTGATGGACAAGCCAGGGCACCTACTCATGTTTCTAATAGACTGCTTTTCCTCCACCCCCTTCCCTTCTGTGTACAAAATGCTCTCCTTTTTTAGTTACTTAAGTTGACAATCATCAAAAGAAATCAAACTGTATATAAACGAACATTCTGAAGCATGTCACAGTATGTCAGAAACTATAGAAATCTACTAGAAGTCTGCAAAACAAGTATTTAAATCTTCTAGTAATGCTTTAGTAGAATGATTATTTAACTTACTAGCAAGAATGCATTTAGCAGGAACACCAGAGGCGTTTACCCTTAGTATTAGCTGCTCAATCACATAGCCTAATCCCAGAGGCCTAATCTGCGTGTTAGTGGGAACACAGCAATTATCTACATTCATTAGAAATTAGAAAGGGAGGAGGTGGAGAGAAAATCTCAATGGGTGGATAATTAGTTTCACATACTCTCATTGTTTGCATGAGGCCAAATCCATATTGCCATTGAAGTCAAAGGAGCTTTTACTAGCCCATCCTGCCTTTTCTTGCTGTCCAGACCACCAGCTATGATCATCAGAACTCTTGTCTTAGGCAAGGAGACACAAGCTTGTTCTTGCCTTAAATATATTAGAATGGTCTTTCTTTCTCATAAGTGTCTTGTAAGCTAGAGTAAGTGGATTTCAATAGCCTGCTTGTTGGTAACTGCAGCTGGTGCCTGCTTTGGGTTCTTTATTCTGTGCTTAACACAATACTGCTTTAGAACAGATGGATTTAGCAAAGCTTGCTAAGATACTAAATAAGAGTAGGGTGTTCCTAAAGCAGCTGGACACAAATTGAGTAAACATATAATGGAAGACTGGTTCTTTCATTCTCCATTCCCTAATAAAGATGTAATGATTTATCATATAGCTGGAGAACTGACATTCCTCTCAATCGAAAGGTAGTGTTACGCCTCACTATGAGTCATTTATGGTTAATCCCAGGCAGGGGGAGAGAACAGGCTACTCTTGCAGCCTGATTTCTGCAAGCTCATTATAATTACAGCTGTCCTCAAGCTGAAGAATTCAGACATATTACATGTCTCCAAAGTTTTACTGTTGCTCTTTGTAGCAGCAGATCTGTGTTCATTCTCAGTCAGTGTAGCAATAAGATGTTCTGTGGTATTCTGCACCCTTATAATCTTCTTTTACTAATGACAGAAATTGGTGAAATCAATTTTAACTAGTGTCTTTGGACTTTTCCAGTCACTCCAAGTGACTGGGAAACTGTGCAAGCTGCATCTACAAATACCTATTCTGAGCTCAGGTCAGAGATCGCTATTTAGAGATGTTCTGTCTTCATTAATTCACCATAGATATAAATCTTAGGTATTTCTAGCACGAAAAGCATGACAACTACTTGCAATTCTCTTTGGTTTGAGAACAAACATTGACATAAGTCTTACTTGTAGGTCAACTGACAATGTCTATATACAAGCAGCAAAAATGCTGCTTGAGCACAACTGGTCCTGAGTCTGAGGTGTAAAATGGGTAAAATCACCTCCTTATTCGATTCACTTTCTCTGCTCAGTGAACTTTGAAGGCCTCTATTACACAAGGGGAAGGAGAAGTGCTGTGATGAGAGGAGGTTAGGACCAAGCAGGATGGATCTAAACACAACTATATTCGAGGAAGTGTTTAATGCTGGCTGCATTGCGACCATAGAAATGGAAGTGTCTGCAGAGACCTGCAAGTATCTCTGAAGTCATCAAGTGACTATTGAGGAAAGAACTCCAGCTTCTCAATCTATCTGCAAAGGACTCTCAATTGTGGCAAAGACCAGTTACTTCAATTTCGCTATAAGAGAAAGTAGGGAGAGATGAGGAAGCAAAATTGCAGAATGTCGCTTTGTTGCACAGAGGCTGAAGGATCCCTTCCCCGGGTACTGCAATGTCCAGCATGGCCCTCTGCTGTGTGAAACCTTGGTGGACATCTCATCTCCAAGTGCTCAGTGACAAAAAAATGTAAAATAGGAAGAGCCAGAAGAAATTCTAATCTTGAGTTCATTTTCAGAAGGAGATCAGGGAGATTTTTTAAAAATGCATGTAGGATCACAAGATAATTTGGTTTGGAAGAGGCCTCAGGAAGTCATCTAATCCCGCCTCCTAGTAACATCCCTGCTACACAGACACGTGTATCCCCTTTTTCAGAGAGAAACTCCTTGTAATAGGGAAACAAACAATTAAAAGCATAGCATTACCCAAGAATTACCTTTTCCTGGAGTGATGTTTCTACAATTAAAACAGGCAGTAAAAGGCCACTCTGTGATGACAAGGAGGCGCAAAAGTGTCAAAGTCAAGGACTGAAACAAAAATTTATTGGGGTGAATGGTTTGTAACAGAGCAATTAATTTATGAAGAAAAATCTGACTGATATAATTTCAGAAGATCTTTAGTAGGAAGCTACTGGAAACAGAGCCACCAAGTAGGAAGACAAACTCCTTCCAAGGAGCTCAAAAGCAGATACCATCTGCATGGCAGAAAGCAGAAATTGAATATGCTTCCTGGAAAAAATGTGAAGAGCTCAGTGAAAGCTCCTTTCCAAAATGTGTGTTGTTCTTCCTCGCTTTCTGGGTGGCGGTGGTTCTGCTTTCTCATGTATCAACTCAGCCTCAGACAGAAACTCATTATTATGTAAAATACAACATGCAAACTCAGAATCTAAAACCCTATAATCTTAAAATCCAGCATATGGAAAATGTAAATGGGCGGTGTGGTGTGAGAAGCTGTTTTCATCTACTTCTGCCAGCAGTTGATGCCCAGAAGAAAGAAAAGAAAGCTTTGTTTATGTGCCATCCTTACACCAAAACAATTTACAAAGAGCCATTTTGTGTCTCAAGTCAGGCCACTGATCGTTTTATCCAGCAACCTTTCAAAGCACAACTTCAGCAGTGTCAGGAAGTGAATTTAAATAATTTTATTGAAGTAGTTTTGTGCTCTCTATGGACATGGATACAAACCCATCTTGTATCTACTGCCGTGTTGTAACTAAAGCTTATTCGTTGTGTGAGATGGGAGTGAAGTGGGGGTGAATCCTGGTTCCTTCTCCTGATGGTGTCTTACCCTTAGGCGAAGGCAGCAGGGGAGGGGATGACAACGATTTCCTAAAACCACGAATCTGAGCAGGGCGTGGGGGTCACCACTGAAAGAGCTTTGGCCACTCAGCCAGATGATGGCCAGGGAGAGGTTCTGGGAGCAGTGCAGGTGGTCCTGCTGCACGGGACCCAGGGCCACGGGGCTCAGAAAGACAGCAGCCTGTGGGGGGATTTAGAGGAGCCTGTGGGGCCAGAGACTGGCAGCTCAGGCAGAAGGAAGGGATTTTGCAGGACAACTGGAGAGAAGAACTTGGTGGGGATAGCAAAGGCTCTCAGAGTTAAGGTGAGAGACACCTCTCTCTATGAGAAACCTCTATCCCCAGTACACAAACCAGCCTTAAACAGTAACATTATGAGACAGTTATTGTTTCAAGAGACTTTAAAATGCAGCTGCTCAACATATCTAAACAAACTCTGTTGTAAGCATGCAAAGTAATACAGTTCAGCCAATATACTGCCACTTAGTCTGGGTCCTTTAATGTGATGTGTCTTGTAACAGTGTAAGTCTGCAGGCTTCTACATTTGTTATTTTATGGATACTTTTACCTGGTTCCCGCATCAGTGTCTTTACTGCTAGAGCCCAGATTACAACTGTCATTGCTATAGCTATGACAAAGTTTGATAATCAATCTCATTTCAGGTTTAAAGATCTCTCGTAGGTTTTTAATTAAACTTTAGAGGATCCAAATGATAGGTTTTGCTGTTGCACAGTATATGTTTACCATGAGATTAATTCTGGTTGATTGATGTGCATGCACTCAAGCCAGTTCAGAATATGCTGCTTACAAGGCATGCAAAGTCTGCTTGTACTGTAGCATACCTCAACCACAATTAGCTGTCATGAATATCTTTTCATGGAAGGGCTACCTACTTTAATTATCTCTACTTTATAGTGCCAGGTGAACTGGTTTAGCAATTATTACATTTCACTCAAACCTTTGTCCATATTTAGATTTTAACAAATTTCAAAATTAGCCTAAGAAAATGAGACTTGTGCAGTCATGCTGTTTCTGTGTTTATTTGTGCTGTTTGCATGTCCCTGCCTTGGAGCTTTTGATCTCCTTAGCACTTGACAGAGGTCTCTAAAAGGTCTCTAAAGCACTACTTTTCTGTGTTTCATGCAAACAGGCAACCTGGAGAACTCAAACTCTAGTATTTTCCTTACTGCAAGAAAAGTTGCTTTATTAGACACCAGAAAATCGACATATGAAAGATAATGTAAACATCCTCAGCCACAAGAAATATTTCATAGGAACACAGGGTATTTCAGGTGGGCAGTGCCCCCAGAAGGAGTCTTCTACAATACCCTAAGCAAACTCATGGAGCCAGAACAGACTGTTCAGGGCTTTGCCCAGATGGGTCTGGAGAACCTCTGAGGATGAAGGCTGCACAGACCCTCCATGCAACCTGTCCCACCACTTATTGTCCTCACAGGGAGAAAGTGCTTCCCTGTACCCAGTGTGAACCCCTGTGGTTTCAATGTACGCTGTCGCCTCTTGTCCTCCCACCCTGCAGTGCTGAGCACAGCCTGGCTTCATCTTCTCTGTGACCTCCCTGTAGGCAGCAGGGGTTGCTGTGTGGTCCCCTGAAGTTGTCTTCTGGCTGAAGAAGCCCTGGTCCCACAGCCTCTCCTCAGTGGGACTGTGCCCAGCTCGCTGCCCACCATCCCTACAGGTCCTTTCCCACAGAGCTGCTCCGCCAGGCAGTGCCAGCCCGGACCGCTGCCAGGGGTCTGCCTTCCCAGGGGCAGCGCCTGCTCTTTGCCCTCGACTGAAATGCCAGGAACCTTATGAAATACAAGCTGCTGGCCACCCTGCTGCTGGTGTCAGAGCCTGGCCGTGTGGGATCGTCCAGCTGTGCTGCGCTGCAGCTGCAGTCTGGTGGCTTCCCAGCACACCCAGACCAATACAGGACATCTGCTCCCAGACAGAATGTTAACTAGGCTGGCTCTCATCTCTGTGGTCACAGCCACAGCATGGGACCATTTGAGTGTCTACTTACTTTAAACATATTTTGAAGGCAAAATTTTGTCCTCACCACTTGGCCAAGGCTAGGAAATGGACTGACACAGGCTCATCTCTTGCCAGCCTGCCTTTGCAGGACAGGACACACATTGGGATGATTTTCACCAAGAGCAGCACGTATTGCTCAGAGATGCAGGCCAAGAGAGGAAAGAAGCAGGTTCCACATTCAGAGTAAACCAAAGGAAACTGTACTTTGTAAATGTGCAGGTAAGTTAGTGCCAAAAGTTAACCCAAGTTCTGGCAGCAAGTGGATAAAAGAGAAAAATTCACAGAGACCATATGAGAAAATTTCTGTCTCACAAAATCCCTGATCCAAATATCACTGGTAGATGAGATTGTACTCTATGAAATATTTTTGCCGTGTTTGCATACAAATTCTCCTTCCTAGACACCTGTGATTGGCTGCCACACAAATGGGATACGAAACAGGATAGGCACCTATGATTGGCCTGACAGTGTGATTGCTCCTAAACTGAACCAGCACATAGGATTCACACAGACAGGACACCTGAATTGCCCCTACCACTGAAGAGCCCTTTCATGTCCTCCCATGCCATCCACTTTCTCTCCATCTCCCAGGAAATGTGACCATGCAGGCAGCCTCCCAGACCTTGTCCCATGATGAAACAACACAGCCCAAGATCACACCCTCATCCGTGTAACTGGGGTTGAAGCTTCATTCCCATCTAGGCAGTAAAGATCCCAGAAACTGCACAGTTTCAAGTGGTACCAGAAGCCTGGGTGATCAGTGGGCTAGTTCTCACTCTATCAGTGCTTTCTTTAAATACATGTAGTAATGACTTGCTGAAAAACTAGACTATTTGACATTGTTTTGAAGTTCAGGCTGTCTTCAAGGCCCTTACCTTCAATTCACATGTTGTAAGCCTTTTGAGTCTGGTATTAATAATAAATATTATTCCATGCATCCTTATTTTTTGCCTAATTTAATTACAGAAAATGTAATAGCCTTATGAAAACAATATATGAGTTTTCAAACCTAATTAACATGATACAAGTGCACAGGTCACTAAAACAGTTGTTTTAGCTGGAAGCCTTCCATGCAAACAGATAAAAACAAAACTACATTTAATTCAGAAACGTCATTGTAAAGTTAAATCAAAGATGACTACTCCTTGCCTAGGGGTCCAGCCTTCCTGGTAATAAATGCCTTCCTCTTGTCATTATTTTAGAAAAAGAGAAAGAGATATGAGAACCCTATCACAGAGTTTAAAGTACGTCCAAGTCAGCCATGACCAAGGCTTAACTGTTGGACCAGCCCTCTATCACCAAGGAGAAAATCAACCCAGATGTATCATATTATTTTATTAGTCTAACAGCAAATTTTACGTTTAAGGTAAACACACCCATTTCTCCCCCTCCTCCACCGTGCTATACCTTCTATACCACTGCAGTCTGATCCCACAATTGATTCTGGTCTGCAATGTAAGTCAGCAAGAGCTTTGCACCCAATGAGAAAAAAAATAACCCTAAGATTTTACTCATATTTTACATTTTCTTGAATAGTCTTAGAGTTTCACCCTGAAGAAAAAAAAACAAAGCAAGTTTGATAATGGCAGCAGGGCCATTTGTAATTCAGGACTGGAGACCTGCATTCAACAAGCGGTTTATTGCTCCCAGTGTAAGAGAATTGATTCCCTCATTTCTTGGAAAAGGGAAAAAAAATTACTCTGGTATCAGGGATGTCACATATCTGCCTACCCACAGGCATTTGTCTGTCCATCAGCCAAGCAGAAACAACTGCCCACTGGCAAATAGACAGTGCAGTTTGACAGACATCAAGGCTGATCCATTCAAGCACTAAAGCAGGCAAATATTTTGTCTATGGCAGTTGAAGGAGTTCCCACCTGCCTCAGCCTTGCACAGTGCTCCTGCTCCTGCACAGCTGACGAATCCACATCTGAATGCATGGCCATGCTGCCCATCGTGTCCTGGGAGGACTGAGTTGGACAGCCCTCAGCCCCAGGGGGGATTCTCTTGGGGTTTCCAAGCGTTGTGTCAGAAGAGAGGGGCAAGAACAAGGTTGGAGGAGAAACCGTGCAAAGCGAACACCTGAAGGTTTGTGTTCCTTTGGCACAGTTTGGTAACACAACTAGATGGTCATGTGAATGTGCAACTCCACCCGCTTGTCTGGGAGCTTCGGAAGAGGTCAGAGGGGTATGTGAAGATGCAAAAATCCACATATGTTCGTATTCTCCATGTCCCCATAACCTTCATATTCCAGTAACTTTCTCTGTGCAGCAATCCTTTAGCAGATTTTTAGAAACGGGCTCACAGCTTTGTGAGCATAGAGCCAATGTCACAACCCAAAGGCTATATCCCTCCTTAAACTAAAACCATCACACTTTTATTTAAAGGGGGCTCAAAATTTAATGCTGTTTTTCTGCTTTGTTCAAACTCTTAAAACATTGAAACATGCTACCCATTAAAATCATTACCTCTGAAATAGTGTCACTAAAAAAACCCCTGTTTAATTCTATACCTCAAAGTCAGGACCTTCATTATTTTTAAAATTCTGTGAAACACCTACACCTAATTCATAATTAAATTACCTTTTCACAAGACTCCATAACGGCACAAGAGCAGGTTTTGGATGAGTACAGAATTGCACAGTGAAACCAGGCACTTTGGGTTTTTCCAAAGAAAGGCTGGTCATGTGGTCAGCAGCTGCGACAGAGCAGGATCCCTATATAATGTGAAATGCAGTACTAATTACCTTTTCCTGTGTTCCCTAACAAAATAACAAATAAAATATAACTTAGAAGAAAAAGAAAGTTAGTGTTTCTTTGCAAAGATCAGAAAAACAGTGAAGATTCAGGAAAAAGAAAAGAAGTTGAAGAATGAATGAAAGAAAAAAATACTTCAAATAGAAAAAAAGCGCTTTTGTACAGTCATACTTCACCAGATGCACAGAGCAGCTTGCAGTTTAGAATTGCTAGGAACAATTAAAATGAAACAATAACAAATATGCAGTCCAAAGGCGAGGCAATCCCTTTCCTCCCCTCTTCCATCTCTCTCAGCCTGCAGCCAATCCAAAGACCACGAAGAGGCTTGTGCCCTGCAGGCAGGTAAAGTTATGAAACTTGGGAGAGAAAGCCACCCCAGGTTCACACCAAAATGCATCTCAGTTCAGGTTTCCCAAAACAAGCACGGCAGGGATTTTGTGGTCAGCATCAACACTGCTAAAAATAGGAATTTCTTCCATTTGGCCTCCCGAGGTGCACCCTTCTTGAGTCTAGAGAAAACGCATCAACCCATCCCTGTCACACACAGGAGAAAGGGTAGAAAATGTTTTGACTGACTGAATAATTAGAAGCAATGAGGAATAGTTATCAACACCAGGAGACTCCTCTGGAACAAGGAAAGAAAGATGTGTCGAGAGCTACCAGCTGGAAGAGAAGACAGAATGAGTGATGACAGGACCTAAAATGGTTTGCAGTTGCAACTGGGCTGCTGCAGCTACTCTTTGCTATATTTAAAGAGCCAATGGCCAGAACAGCCTTTTGAGAAAGTATTCCTCTCACCAAAGCACTCCTGCGCTAGAGGATATTGCTGTTTATCGGGGAAGGAGGCCTTGGGAATCCATTTCAAACTAAAGAGCTGCTGGTATGGAATAATATATCCAGTGGAGAACCCCAGCAGGTTTATCTTGTCACATTTTTTTTCTCTAAGCAACACCGTCTGAAGAAACAGCTCCCAAATTTTGGGTGCAGACAGCTACAGAGGTTATACTGTCATACATCACCAGTGGCACTTCCCCTGTCCTGTGCCAGTCCCGAGGTGTTCAAACCTTCGCTCAGCACCTTTCTGCGGTACTCTCAGGCAAGATCTTGGTTTCCACCGAGCGCCCCAGAGCCACACGGCAGCTCTGGAAGCACACGGCCTTTTGCTCTGGAGTCCCTCAATCAGTTCCCACTGCGGTCACTAGGGAGGTGCTGTCACATGGACACAGCAGGTCTTCACAACCTTGCATGGGGCAGTTTGCTACTTTATCAGGACAAATCATGTGTGAGATGAAAGCACGTGTTCCTCTGCCTATGGCACATCCTCATTTCTACTGGGCATATGTGAAACCAAAATATGAACACAACAGGGCCACAGCTTTTCTTGTCTTGTACCACTTCAGCTAGAATATGTCCCAAGGCAGCTTGGTTTTGGCAATTTCCTCTTCTCTCCACTCATTTTTCTGATATTTCTATTTCTTTTCCCAATCAAAATCTTGGAGGCTGGAACAGCAGGAAGGAGTGAGAGCTGTGGCAGTTTCAAATCTCAGCTAGTGACGAGGAAGCAAAGTGGGTGAACGCTGTTTACTATAATCCATGCATGCCCAACACCCGCAGAAGTTCAAGGATTCAGGCTGTGACCTGTTCTGCTTAGATTTTAAGCTGGGGTGGCATGCTGAAGCAGCATGAAGGGCTTGAATTTGACAGCAAAGAAACTTCAGGAGCATTTCTTATGAAGGTTGTGCTCAAGATGGCAGAAACCTCAATCTTTTGGCCGTCTTCCCAAGAGGAACTGGCTAAATTAAGGCCCCTTTCAGTTGTGGATATAACCCTAAACCAAAACCACAGGGATCTGATTCAAAATCTGCCTGGCTGAAATTGAGGCAGCTGGAATTCAAAGCTGGAATTCAAAGACTTTCAAAAGGAAGGCTCGGGCTTGCAAAGGAAAACCTAAATTTGTCAAACCCAAACAAACACACCTCAGCAGCGAGGTCTGAGCCCATCCTCTGCCTTTCGAGGCCTCGCATTCCTCACGTCCCTCTGAAAACACAGAGGAGTCCTGTTATCCAAGTGCTTGCTTGCGTGGAGACTAGACAGGATGGAAAGAATTGATTGTGGGCGTCATTTTGCTTTCCAGAGACCAGCACTGCCCAGGCGGCAGGGGCAGGTGGAGGATGCACTGCAGAGCAGCAAGGATGCCCCTCAGCTTGCTCAGGCACTGGCAGTGAGCATCCTCTGCTCAGACAGCTTCATGGGGAGCTCAGCTGCTCAACTTCTCCCTGAAGCCCACAGGTTGTAGAATAGACAAGAAGTATTCTCACTCTCCTGAACTCTGTAAATTAACAGTGAGTTTGACCTGGATTTCTCAGTCTTGTTCATCAGGCATAGCTGGACCGAAGAGAAGGGAAACAAAAAAAAAACCAAACAAACCAAAAACAAAAACAGAAAACAAACAAAAAAAACACCCCTTGCTGCAGCTTTGTTAAAAATGTACTTTAGAAGCAGTTTAGGAAAGGGCATGTGGCTGCCCTTACAGCCCCCTAGGGATGCTGTTCTTGTGGGAAGTGCAGCGATGTTGGATGAAGTCTGCATAGCTCTAAATCTGCTGCAAACACCCTGCTGGGTCACAGCCAGGTGAGAACGAGGGCTGAGGTGTAGAGTTGGAGGCCACATCTTTATATCCATGAAGGAGGGCATGGAGTCCTCTTTTTTAAATCTCAGACTGATGGCCCTGACATCGAATTCACTGCACCCTTCTTTTTCTGAAACCAAACTGCTTGAACTCCAGAAGGCTGAAAATATATATCTCAGTTGTAAGTCTGCATTTTGCCCTGTGGGGACCTTTACTAACTACAGTTAGGGATGGACCTGCCCCAAACCTGCTGTGTGTATTTCAAACACATCCCAGACTCTCTTTTCAGAGCTGCAGATGCAAGCAGAGTGAGAATATGGGTTCAGCCTCTATTTCAACTTGGACTCATTCCCTGCATTTCCACTTGGATCTATTTCTAATTTTAACTACATCCATTATAACATTTAGGGTTTGCTTTGCCTTTTTTAAAATAGTGAGGCTCTCAGCTCCACAGACAGCCTCTGAGATGTCTGAGTTAATGTGAAAGCACACCAAAGTATTTATGTCTCTACAGACAAGGGTGAAAAGGCCAAAAGCAGCTGCTGAAACTCTCACCCGATGCGAGGGGAGTGACGTTTCAGTGACAAAGTGGCTTTAACACAGGACTTGCAGTCCAGCAGCCTGTTGCAAGTCTCTTCAGCCTGTCATTCTGCCAAAGTTTGATCACAGAAGAGCACTCAGGGCAGCAGCAGCTCCTCAGGGGGAACCACAGAATTCGAGTGGCCAACATGCAGCATCATTAAACAAACAAGCACAAGGGAACATCCTTCTGGGGATGATATTATGATAATTCCCCCTACCCAAATTCCCTAGAGCTGCAAGGCTGCACCTATAATGATTGTCTGACTACAAAACCTGTCTCTTGCATTCAGTCTAATTAGAAATCTGAGGGAAAAATTGCTTAAAACATTTCCTTCTTTTAATGCAAGTACATGCACTAAACACACCCAATATGGACAGGGAGCTACAAAGAACTTTATACTCTTCATGTTGTCCTGTGCAAAGTGTCATAGAGACTTTGCTAGGACATATCCCAGAAATTTATAAAACAAACTAAAATATTTGTAAAAAGAAACCCCATTCATGAATAAGAAATATGATCCATTATTATACAGCTCAGCAAATGCAGTACATATATACAGTAAATATAAAGTGAATTTACCGATATACTGTCCAACAACCACTCAATACAGCCTGATTGATCTCCTAAATTTTCTCACATCCCTTATCTTCTAGGATCATGTCTTTAGGGCAGGGGCCACCTCTTTGCTCTGAATTTTTTCAGCATCTTGCAGTTCCTGTTTACTCCTAAGCACTGCAGTATTGCTATTTTGTAATATTGAACTACAATATTGTTATTGAGTAATATATACACTGATACTTACCTAGTTTGACAAACATGTATTAGTACCATCTGGCCTGAAAAACTGTGACTCTACTACAACTAAAATACATTAATTTTTTCCCATGTGTAAAAACACGGATGTGAGCAAAATTCTGAAACTGGTTTTGGTTTCCTTTAGTACAACACTGACCTCTCCCTTCAGCCACTGACTTTAAGTTCTCAGGCCCAAAATTTACATGCTTTGTCCTCTTTAGTTCCTGGGGCTTCAGCTGTCACACAGATAGTAAATGTTGTGTCAGGAAACAAGTTTTCTTGCCCAGTTTGCAATATTCCAAAAAAACTGAGAAATGTACCTGGACTGAGGTCTTGAGCACTTCCACACTTGGGAAATTCAGTCTTGTGTCTTTAGATGTGATTTCTTGACACCAGGTGGTAACTGTATGTACTTCCATACACACAGACTGTGTGCTACTTCCTTTAAGATAAAGGCTACAGCATTTTTTCTAGGTGGTCTGGGCACCTCTGCTTGTATGTGACACATGCTACACACTCGCCTCAGCCTAAGTCAAAAGACGTTACCTGTCATACAGACTAACCTGTAGGTCATCTAGAACTTACAATTCTTAGTAAAAAAAAAGGTATAGATAAGATTTTTATAAGGAAATAATAGGAATACAGTAAGCAGCTTTAATGGGATCTTCATCTCTGTCACACCTATTGAGGAACGAGTCATAAATGTCACACTCCCTTGTTTTGCGAGAGGACATTATGAGGCCATGGGAAGTGATCCAGGACTTGGCTGCATGAAGCATAGGATTTAATCATATCTCAGTTAAAAGTTTTACTCTAAATATAGGGTGTGAGAAGTACTGAGAATTGATAGTGGTCCAGAAGTTTTGCTGATGGTGATCCAGAAGTTTTGGAAAGAATTTCGGCTAAAGTCCACCTCATGTAAGGAGCAACCATGCCTTAAGCTTGAGCTGTAGCCTCTGCAGAGACTGAAGTCACAGAGCTGGGTACTGGCAGCTTCTGCAGTTCAAATAATCAGGAATAGTGGGAAGCTGAGCCACGTGCGTGTGTTCATCACTAAATCTATACTTAAGAAATTACCATGTGGTCAACAGGACCATGACATGGTACCCCTTCATTCATCAGTGGAATGTATTTGTGCATCTAAAACAGGAGTTTCCAAGCCATTCCAAGAGGCTAGATATGCACTGAAGCTTTGGGTTTTTCCTTTTCCAGAGAAGAGAACTGGCTTGGGTACAAAAATCTTATTCCAAGGCTAAGATAAAAGCACCTCTTTTAAAGGGATTTTCGTCTTGAAGATCCTGAAACAAAGGGATTGTGCCATTCCTGAAAAGGAATTAGAGAGCTTCCACAGCAGCTTTAACACCAGTCATTGCATCTGCACCTACTGCTAGAACAGGAGGTGGGAAGAGATTAGGAACCAACTAAATCTGAACTAAAATTAGCATTATAAAAAGTTCCCAAACTGATTCTGGGAGTCAGACTGTGATCTTATTTACATGTTTTTTAATAAGGATAAGCTCCAGAGGCTGCCTAGAGGATAATAATGTTACAGGATTTAAACTGTTGTAATTGGGACCCAAATCTGAATTACCGAAATTACTCCAGTTTCATACCAGAGAAACTAAGCAAATAATCTAGGCCTTCCTATCCCAGACTCCCAGAGAGACAGAAGTGTAATGCTGGGCCTAAGAAATCCACTGTATTGAATAATCCAGGAGGTGGTCAAGTAACCACACTTACACCTTTGTTTCTTAATTTATTGTTTCTATTCTCACAATCTGTTTGTATTCTGACCCTTTCTGTCTCTGAAATGACAGATAAAAATAAACACAGTTTTAAGCAATAGAAATATCCTCTCTAAAAAGCTGGCAAAATTTTAATTTCTTAACCTGTTGTTCTGGGAAAAGTTTTTGCTGCAATATCAAAATACTTTAACATATATCAGTTCCAAATAACTTCACTTGTACTGTCAGCTTTCCCTGCTGGACGCATGAAGTCTTGAGGAGCACATGAGCAGTTGTGATACTATAGTACAATGGCAAAATCTAGCCTAAAGGAGGAAAACATTATTGGACTGAAATTCAATGTGTTGTTTAAGGTCTACTAAAGGCAACAATGATCAATCCATGGAGGATTTACTTTTGGAAGGCAGTGAAAAGAAGGCATTGGCACAGAGCAGACATGGCAATGTGGCATTTCTGCACATCAACAGGTACCCACTGCTGATGCATATGTGGTTTCAAGGCTGCTGTGGATGGATGTTGTGTGTAGGCAGGTGGGTGGTGAAGGGAGATGCCAAACCTGTGCTGTGGAGTGCAGAGCCACAGAGCTTCCCTGCTGCTGCCTGGCCAGAACTCTCTGGACAACTCATCTGCTGCAGAGCTTCCCTTCAGAAAGTGAATTATTACAAATCATGGAAAGGTTTCCTAATAAAAGAAAGGAAATAAATCCATCAACCTCTATTCTGTCTGGTTCAGCAGAGTCTCATGGCACTTGTTAAAGTTTGTGGCTGAAATGGGACTGTAGGTAGGTTTTGATTTAATCTTGGCTCTGCTGAAGTACATGGCAAAAAACTCATTGAACTTGAGGAGGGGAAAGATTAATACATTAAACCCCTTATCCCTTAGCGGTTCTGCTTCGCAGAAGACAAAGTATCAGCCATTGCCTGACTCACAGGCAAGCAAATTCTTGCTGACTGCAGTTCATTTCCTAGGGTAGGTAGAAGGACTTGCCACTCTGCCATGTGCCTCCCAGCTCCTCCTCAAAATCTACCGCGAACTCGCTCACTCCGCTGTGCCAAGCTTTTGAAGGCCGTAGTGCAGAGAGTGAAAAAGAAATAATTCACACTGGTCCTAACTTCCCATTAGAGCAGTTTTCCTCCTCTGTATCCCCGTGAAGGCAGCCTGGCCCAGTAGGTGCCTCAAAGCTCCTGTACTGGTAAAACCGACCTTTGCAGCCTCCCTTGCCTTGTCCCCATTTTACAGCAGCGAGCAAAAGAGGTTCGTACTTTTCCCAGTCGTGCTGTTCATCAGCAATGGGGGAGAAGCCAACATTGTCTGCTCACCATTTTGTGCTCTATGACCACAGATACCAAGTCACTCAATTGCTCTTTTCACCAGTAATAGACTCCTTTTCAAAGAATATTAGAAATTCCTGCTAGATAAGCTGTTTTGTTAGCAGGTCATGGAATTTTGTAATATTCCGTGCGTCCATTGGTATCTTTAACCCAAGGATTTTCAGACTTTGGCATCACAAGCACTAACTTATTTTTTCAGACTTTCTTTCATGATATTTGGAAAAGCCTTTTTATAAGACTTGCCTTGAATGTATTGTCTCAATTCTCTATTTGGGTACAGTCCCAGTCGATAGTATTTTCCAGTGCCGACTAAAGCATACAGAAGGGGCTAAAATTACTTCTAATTCAATAAGCTCAAAAAACCCTGTATAGATTCTACTGAAGAGCAAAATTCCATGAACAGAGTCTGTATTTTCATTGTATTCAGAAAAAGAAATATTTTTTTTCAATATTAAAAAGTCCTGGGTTGATCAAATTGTTGTATATTTCTTTCTGGGTAAGTGGTAGTGAGTAGAGATCTCTGACAGTTCTATATTAAATGCAGGTGGCTCTGTGAATGCTATTCCTGTCTGATACACTACATTAACCATAACTTGCAATTTCTTCCAAAAGAACTGGAATGAATTAAATTGTTTAATAAAACCTTACTTACCTGGATAAACTCATTTCTAATTTGCATTTAGGTTCCCCTAATGCATCTTACTAGATTAGTATTTGTAACATAAAAAGCTAGAAGTGTTTACTTAGAAAGCCAAACATCAAGTGTAATCCTGATAATTGTCCAAGATTTTCCTTTTTAAGATGGAATTTTCTTTTATACTTTTTCTTGCTATATTCTGAATTGCTAAATTAATTCAGAATGAATGGATAACTTCATTCCCACTTCACAGCTAAATTCAAGGCTCAAACACAAATCCTTCTGCATAATTTACATTTCAATGCACCTCCAATGAGTCTGCCTATAAACATGGATTTGGGCATTAAAGACATCAAGAGGTTTGAGAAGGACATACCTGGACACAATTTTTTTTCCTTGTTGCTGTTGCTTAGTTTAAAGCAAACCCACAGAGTAGAAAATAAAATGCACCATCACAGATCTATATCTTAACAAGACCACCTCTTATTGAAAGAAAGGATTTTAACACAGAAGCAATGCAAAGCAGCTATATTTTATCAGGAGTACAAACCAAAAATATTATTTCACTTGGTGCATAGTGAATACAATAAAGTTAAAAATTTTGCTATTCTAAAATTTATTTTAAATGCCAGAAGAAAGTATGACTAGGAGAAGATAACAGCTTTATTTTGTTT
Source organism: Melanocharis versteri (assembly GCA_013397845.1). NCBI lineage: Eukaryota > Metazoa > Chordata > Aves > Passeriformes > Melanocharitidae > Melanocharis > Melanocharis versteri. The sequence goes on along the minus strand of VZTG01005027.1, from coordinate 3,925,658 downwards.
TCATGGTTAAAGCAAGTCATAAAATTCTTTGTAACTGAGCGTGGTTGAGGCAAAAAATGTAGCCCCATGATTCCAAGTGTAGCATCATTTATATCCATAAGCAGATTAAATTTTAAAAGTTCTCTCAATACCACTGACCAGGGAAACAATGTCATTGTTAGAAAACACACGCACTGGTTACCTTATAATCAAATTTTCACTGCCCTTTCTGACAGGTTTTTAAGTTACTTAAGGGATCTATTTATATGTGGAAGCATCAACATCATGCAGTAAATCCAACCACAACTCAGTCACATATTTTATTAAGTTTAAGTTCAGTGAAAGTGCAGAGTAAACTAGGGCCCTATGTCTCTCAGTTACATCTGATTTGCGGTTGCTATAAAAAGGCCCACATGCCGCTCTTTCAGATGTGTTTTGGATTGAAAATAGGATTAATGTGCTAAAGTGTGATTAGAATGGTTAAACACGATTAATTGGAACAGACTTGTATTGCCAAGGGAGCTCCGCTGTTACTGGCCAGCCTCCAGTTTACCAAGTGAACAAAGCAGGCCAACTGTCCAAGTTTTTCCATGTCTTTGCTTATGTGCCTTTTCCTTTGCATTTTCTCATAGCCAGCTTGTCTCAGAGCAGATTAAATACAGCTGAGAATGTTGGTCTAGGTCTGCAGCGAGGGTCCTCAGGGAATAGGCAGGAACCTCAGGCCCAGACTTGGCTTCTCCAGTGCTGGTTGAAAACTGCCATGCACCTAGGGCAAGGGTCCAGGTGGATCGACTAGGGAGTAGGAGTAATTTGGGGTTTTTAAAATGATCTATTAAACCCCTGAACTTTAATCAAGCTGCTACCATACTGACAGCTGTGATTTACTCACACATGGCTGCGAGGGGTAAAAGGGGCAAGGACTGCAGAGCTCAGGCACTTGTCCCCAGCTCCAGAGCCCATGCGTGGGCCACACGTGCATGCCACCCCCCCTCCCCTCAAATTAGCACACTGGTGTGCTTTTATCATGGGCAAATTCATGTGTATCTGTGCCATAGAAAATCTATTTCATTTTTCTAGTAGATACTTGGCTGGACATTCAGAAAATGCTGCCCCTCTCCACTAACTGCCCTTCCCTCCCCCCTTGCCTTTTCCAAGCACAGATTAAGGATTTAAAGCTTAGGTAATCAAAGCTTTAAACTGATCCTGCCTGGAGAAGTCAGAATGGTTTAGTATATTGTTCTAAAAACAGAAATACCTCAGTGGTTTATTGCATGAAGATATTAAACTTTGCACAAATTAAACTCAGGAGTGCAGACATTTTGAGCTAAATTCCTGGCTATAAGCAACTAAAACCTTCATAGCAATTAAAACCATGTTTGATTTTTTTTTTTAATAACTCCAAGCGCAATTCAAATCACAATGGGATTGCCTTTCTCAATAACAAAATCATTGTACAGCTTGTGGAGTAATGGCGTTCTGTCAGGGAATGGTCTTGGAAAACAGATGCATACAAGATCTCCAAGACAGCATGCACGTATGTACACAACTGTCTTTTAATATTAAGCATCCTTCTTTAAAAACTATCTAACCACTAGGAGCAGAGGAGTAACCATATATTTATCCTCTGGGATTTGAGATCCTGAAGCAATTATTAGAGAAAAAAAATGGAAGATAAATTCGGGGATATTTCTTGCTGCACTCTAGTTCATTTACGTGACTGTACATAAATTTCCATCTCTCTGAACAATGCAAACAGAGAGGCAAACAGCATGTGCTATCTTTGCTCATAATTTACAAACTTGCCTTGGAGTCAGTTTAGTGTCACTTCCCCCTCAGGGGCTCAATAACAACCTCTTCCCTTGCTTCTTTCTGGCTTTCCCTTCTCTGCCTTCCTACATCCCATTCTCTCTGCCTCTAACACAGCTTCCCAAAACCAGACATATAGCTCCTCTGCTTGTGGTCATCTCCACAAAGCCAGCTCAGTTTCTTATCCAGACTTTTCTACAAAGTCCATTGCATTAGGTACATGGTACTGTGGAGACATGCAGAGTGGACATCCTTCCATTTTTCATTTGGAAGGGTAGTAGCACATAAAGTAATGGATTAGTTTGTGTTAGAAGGCACTTTAGAGATCATACCATCAGGTCTTTCACTAGGCCAGGTTTCTCAAAGCCCCATCCAGCCTGGCCTTGAACACTGACAGGGATGGGGCATCCACAACTTGTCTGGCCAACCTCTTCCAGTGCCTCACCACCCACATAGTGAGGAATTGCTTCCTAATATCTAATCCAAACCTATCTTCTTTCAAGGTACATCATAGTATGCCAGGAAAAAAAAAAAGAGACTATTGACAAGCCTCTTCACAAGCTTTCTAGCTTCCCTTCATGTAAACACAGCAACTTCCTTCAGTGCTGTGCAGTGCACACTGGTGGCAGCAAATCCCTTGCAGAGGTCGATTTTAAGCTGCTGCACATGTAAGTTGAAGTCCTAAGGTTTTCTTGTATAATTAGATGATCAGCACCTTTAAAAATTAACCGCAGCTGCAGAAGAGTTAATTACTGTTAACAACAGCAATTGCAGATGTCTGACACATTATAAGCTCTGTAGATACCCAGGTGGTCCTGCTAACCTGCCATCTCAGTGCTTGCAACAAGTGACCCATCCCCATAAAGACACTCTCAGAGCTCCCTTTTGTAAATGCTGGGGAGTTATTAAAGCCTTCTTGGCAATCTGGGATTGTGCCTTTCACTGACCATAGTTCAAGGTGTGCCTCTGCAGCTTATCAAGCCTGCTGCACACTGGCAGGTACCCTGCCAGCTGCCCTGCCAGCTGCCCTCCCTCTTTGACCACCTGTCTGGTCAAACCTGCTAGCCCCAAACCCGGAGCACAGAGCTGAGCATTCACCAGGAGAAAAACATACTCAGAATTGAATTCAAATCCACTCCATTGAAAATCCCAGTTTACAGTAAGCTTCCAAAGACCTATGCATGGACAGTCCCTTGGAGTAGTCCAGTTTGTCACTGAAGAAATGAAGTCATCATCCAGGTGCTTTGAAAACCTCTCATAAGGACTTGCTTCAATCAAAACACACTCAGTTCACAATGCTGCTTTCTTCTGTGGTTGCAGAGGCTGTTTCTCCCTCCAGTACATGGATGTGGATGAAATGTGATTCAACAATAATATGAGCAGCCTATGGTTCACAAGGTCTTCCAGTTCAAGTGGTGGCAAATAAAAGCTTCTGCTCCATACCTGGCCAAGCTATCTTACCCAAGTTATGGTACCTATGAGAAAACGGGAATTATCAAGCAGCCTTCCAGTTCAGAAGCTTTCAATGTTCACAGCCTAGTATACAAACAAAAATATCAGCATCTACTTCAGTTTATATTACTGGGCTGGTCTGGGAACTGCCTCAAAACTCTCATCAGGTGTAGCTGTTCAGGCTGACAAAAGGCACCATTCAACTGACTTCCTCAGTCACCATGGCCTAACCTGACAGTGGTTGTGAGCACTGGGAGGACATTTTGTCTTTTAAGACTTTCCTGGAAGGGAAGACTCAGCATAGGTGATGTCACATAGAGAACCCCTGGTGGTCTGAGTTATACAGCTGTGTGGATGCCCTGTCTTGGTTAAGAGCAAATATTTCAATAACATCTCCCAGACAATTATTGTGTTTTCAACTCATCAGAAGACAAAATGAAAGGTCAGTGCTTGTATCTTTGGTGTGGTACAAGCTGGAAACACCCATTATGTTTCAAACTGCTCTGGCACCAAGTTAAAAAAGCTTTAGGAAAGAAATTCCACTGTCAGATGGGTCTTACAGTTCCTCACCACAGAATGTTGGATGTGACAAAGTCATCAGACCATAACAGTACCCGTACCAGGTCCAAAGGTCCAGGCAGATCCATGTCCTATCTTTAGCACCAACTAGTGACACTTTTCATAACCAAAAACTTTGCAAAGACACTTTTTAATTGAAACCAGATTTTTGAATTCCTTGTGTAGTACACTAAGAAAGCACAAGGCACAACCTGCCCTCTACACCACTACCAGGTATTGGAAGATGCCAGTGCTGAGAAGAAAGCTGCTGCTATGGGTCCCAGGGTGCCCAGTGTAAGCCATGCGACCATTCACACATTCTGTGCCTTAATTATACATTTGGAAATCTTCCCTTGAGGGAGGTTTCCATTTTTTCTTTTTTGTCAGATACGATCAGTGTTTAGTGCACGTGCAGACACATATGACACCACTTCCAGATTTGTGTAGAACAAAACCATAGCTCTCTGAAAGAAGGCTGTTCGTTTGGGTTCTTAGGGGTGCTGTCAGCCTTGCTTTAGTTATCCAACCTCAGCTTAGGGGAACCAATCTACCGTCTCCTCACCAAATGTGAGACATGGCAGCAGAGAACCTGAAGCTGAACTGTAAGTGTTTCTACAAGAGACTAGAGCAGTGACATGTGAATGGAGGGGATGGAGATACAGGAATGTAGGTGGAAGCAGAATTGGGACCCGGGCTACATGTAGCACCAAGTTAAGGCAATTCGGAAGTTACAGCCTGAGTAGGACATCTGGGCCTTTGCATGGCCATTGATTTTTTTGTGACCTATGGAAGTCACTTAGCTTCCCTCAGCTGTACATCTGTAAACCTGGGGTTACCAGTGTGACCTTGCCCAGCACAGTGACGATAATTGCACAGAAGATGTAAAAGAATGATTGTGGCAGCTATTGTGCAAGTAGAATGGATATATCACATTTATTTTTCCACTAACACTTCCCAAAATAATACATTGACATTTATAATTCACTTTCCTGAGCTTTTCTCTTGCATAATGTGTAGCATTATAAAATCTTTACAGGCTGAGTACCATTACAAAATCTTTACAGGCTGAGTACCATTACATGCGTATTTACAGACAGTTAGGGAAAAAGAGCTGGAACAAAATCATGAAGGACTGGATGCAATAAGGAACTGAATGCTCCAACCCTGCTCAAGGAAAGCAAAAGCACTGGTCACACTGAAGCCAGTGAGTCCTTCTTCTGATTTCAATAACATGCTTAAGTGTTTTGTCAGAAGGGGGCCGAGAGCCCTCAGCACCGAGCAGGGCTCTGCACTCCCTGCGCAGCCTGAAGTCACACAGTGAAGCAGCAGCAAAGTGGTCATACTGTGGGAATATCTTCTCTGGCTTCCTGAATAGGACGACTGAGAAATTGAAGCTAGGAATGAGAATCTGTCCCAGGTTTTACACAAAGCTCTGCACACTCCAGAGGAGAATTTGGAGAGCTTAGTTACTGCTGGCTAAATACATATTCAGAGCAAAATTCTTTTCTGCATGCACCTGGTTTGCATGAATGCCAGGCTTGTGCATGCAAGGGAGGCATGTGCACAACTGAAAAGAGAAGCCAGAATAAAAATGACCCCTAATTTCACACAGCTCAGCAGGGGAAAAGAGCAGCTCTACACAGACAGGTGTATATGACTTTCTTTAGATCTAAAATCTGGTATAGTACTCTGAGGCCTGAATATGGTCTCTCTGCTTAACTGGAGTGAGACCTTTCAACTTGAGAGTGATCCATGTCCCTTTCAGCAACACAGAAGGAATACACTGCCCACTCTTCCTGTCAAAACAGAGGGAGGAAAATAATCAGTCATCAATTCTTTGATTTTTCTGTGTAGTCCTGCTAAATCCTCCCACTTTTGGCTAAACCATACCCTTTTGGGGAGTAGAGGACTATCATGACACATGTGGAAAACACGCAGAGCTGGAGAGCAGCGTTTGGAAATGAGGAGAGCTGACCCCGGGACCAGCAGACCTTGGAGCTGCTGACAGCCCCTCTCAGGCATCCTCTCCTCCAGGACTCCCCAGAGCAGAATCAGGTCCTTGAACGGGGGCTGGATGTGACGTGCAGGCATTCAGCAGCTTTTCATACGTCTTTATCTCTTCTGCTGTAAGATTCAGTGCACTACACAGATTTATGAGAATTCTTTCCATGTTCACAACTTATAAGTATTAATAACCCGTCCAAGTTGGAAAATAATACACCATTCCTAACTCTATTAACTACAGAAAATCTGGCTTCAGTTAAAATAAGATCCCCTTTAGCAATGCCCAATATCCAATAAATATTATATATAAAAAAAGCCAGGCCGCATCTTATCTGACGTACGGTAACAGTAATGTTTTTGCCTGAGGCACTGCAAACTTCAGGCTTAAGAAGTCAAAATGACAGGGTGCAGATGATCACTTGAAAGTTATAAATTTTAACCTAAATAGTTACCTTTAAGTCTTTTTTTTAAAATACAATAATTATTACAGACAGGCAAATTCAGCAGGCTCACAAATCTTTGAAGAGATATTAAAGTTGTAGATTACATTTTAAAACTGTTTTCTTAATACTTGGGTTTCTGTCACTGACCCGCAAGGAAAAATGGTATTAACATTTCTGCCACTGCTATATAAAAGTGGCTCTGAGTTTTCCAAACAAGCAGTTTTATCCAGTTATCAATGGTTTTAAAACTACTTGCCTTTGAAGTTAAGACTAAATCCTTTGGTCCTTACTCTGACAAAACTCCTGTTGTTGTTAGTGAAGGTCTTTCATTCAATTAAGACTTCTAGTTTCAGGTTAAGGTCTTCTGAGATACTTAAATGACAGATTTACATGTTTTCAGTAGATATTTGGTACTTGAATACCCAGGTCTGGGCCTTACTGGTACATAAAAGCTACATTAGTGTGTTACAGTATCTCAGTATCTTTTGGGATTAAATATGCCAAGAGATGTCCTCAGAGTTATTCAGCGAGTCTTTAGGTTGGAAATGCTTCAGATCAGCACAGCCTAACTAGAGCTACAACTGCACCACTTTCACCCTGCTTTAAACTCTCAGAAGCGACTTGCAGCATACCCTGCCATGGCAGGGGTCACTTGCAAAGTCAGCTGCCAAATCTGTCCTATTGAAGGCTGCTGGAGAATGCAAATTACTCCAATTATTTACTGAGAGCAGCCCGTCTCTGGCCTCAGAAGTTCAATTAACCTGACAGACAGTTAATTAACAGTTAAAATCAACTGTTGCCTCAGGTACTCCTCAGACGCCCTTCACCAAATCCTGTGACTCTGTTACCACATTTTAGCCTTTTCTCTCCCCCTTTGCTCAGGGAACCTGCAACGCCAGCCCCGAGGACAGTGCTGGTGCAATGGCCCATCCAGGAGCTCTGTCACAGACCACTTACAGAATCCATCACTAGCTATGATTACTATTTGTTCCATTTCTGACATCACCAGGAATTCACAGTATTTGTTCATTCATTCATTCATTTTCCCACTTTCTTATTTTACTTTGTGTATTAGTCTATAGGTTAGATGCCATTTTAAAGAGTTAGGACCAAAATGACCCAAAATTTTCTTTTATTTGAGAGTGTGGACAAAACCTTTTTGAAAAGGAAGTAAGTTAGTCGTGCTATTCATGACAGCTCATGGACCCTTCTGCACCTGTGGATTTTAAATCCAGAATATTAATCTGATTACATTTTTGTTAATCACATTGCAGCACTGGATCTCTCAGTATTGCATATTTTAAGGAGATTTTTTCTGATCAGAGAAAGTCAGAAAACTATCTACTCAGCAAACTTATTTTATTTATCATCTTTCCCTGAGGCAGCAGTCTAGCAAGCTTAGAATGGCTGCAAATTAAAGTCAATGGAGAAACAGAAAGGTTTCACATGCATACCAGAAAGGAAACTCATTTTCAGAATGGGATCTGGACAGTTATCTCACTCTGAACATGACCTCATGAATTTGGCAGCTTCCACCCTTCAGCAGACTTTGAACTCTTTGGTGGATCAGTGGCCTAATCTTTGACTTTCTTTCCTTTGTGAGAGTGAGGGGGAAACCTCAGTAATTTTGCAGGATTTTGCAAGAAACTGTCTAATCACTCATTCATCAGACTTATAAAGAGCCTAAAAGTGCTGGCTTTTTTATCCAGTTAAGGTCTGTTCTTTGCCTAGTTTTTTTCTGATTATTTTTCTTTTTTTTTTTCCTTTCTTTTTTTGTCTTTTTGCTGTGAGTTGAGTGAGGAATTCTTAAAGGTCCCTGTGAATTCAAAGAGAATGGCACTTTTACCCCAGAGACTCAATCTTGGCTAGATATCGTTACGGCTGAAGTCCCTAGGCCCAACACTTTTGGTTGCATGCTGTCCCTTTGAAGCATCAGTCCTGTCCCTGGCTTTAGCAGTGGCAGATATGCACAGGCTACAACAGGGAAGTGGGCTTCCAGAGGTACTGCACACATTGCTCCCCCAGTGATGCTGGGCTCTTCTGCTGGTCCAAAGCTTCCAGGCTTAATGAGAAGTAAGTGTGGGACATCCTGGCATGGGTTCAGACACACTTCACTTTTCCCATATAAAATCTGGCGAAGAGAAAAGCCTCGTGATGATATCTTTCCACCTTTGCACCATATAAGCTGCAGCTTAGAAAAAACTGGTATTTTTCCATATAACAAATGGCAGCTCTCCAGTGAATACCCTAAAATTTTGGTTGGTATTTCCTCTCACAGGAATGCCACTCGGGAAAATAACGAAAGCCTCTTGCAGCTTTTGTGTGAGGTTGTGGCAGTGGGACCCCACTGTCCCTCCTGTTTGTGCCACAGCCAGCTCTGCTACACCACACTGGTCACTCACACCTCTGCAGGGCTGCAGGGCATCATGGACAGAGGTCCTCACACCCCCAGCCACCAAGGGTCATCATTTTAACCGAGGGAGCAGGAGATTTGCGGGGAAGACGCTTCCACTGTAATCTGGATATTCAAGAGTGTCTTGGGAAAGAACATCAAGTTACAGGCAGAGCTGGGGCAAAGGGGGGTTGAATACAGCCTGTTTTCCTCTTAAAGCCTTTGGGGACAGAAACAAAGGGCTAAATGGGAGTCTGTGAGGGTGGAGAAAGCTCTTATTTTTATTTCCCATTACAGCTTTCATCTGTGAAAGAGGTTTGGCCAAACTCATTACTTTCTGAGCAGCAGCAGTCATAGTTAGGGATAAGATATTGTGAAAACTGTAAAAATTGAAAAATATATTCTTTCATAATAGTCTGAAGTAAGGGCTTGCTTGGGTTTCGATAAAATTGACAGAAATTTGTGAAAGACATGAAAAACAGTAAGAACAGGAGTTTGCTTTGATCAAGAAATCTTCTGACATTTGTACTTCCAAGTTATCCTAGACAGTTACAACAGGTTTTGAAAGTCGTTAAAGTCTCCTTTCACAAAAAGGGTTTGGATTGACATTTCCTTCAAATAGCTTCCTTTCTCAACCAAATGAAGTTTCAAAGAGTGTCTTTAATTATGAAGTTTTAAAGAGTGTCTTTAGTTATTGTTGTTATGGAGGCTGGATGTGTTTCCTGTCAAAAATTGCAGAGAAGTATTTTATAGGTCTCAGTTTGGACTCAGTGAGCGCATCTGCAGAGCATTTTGTAAGTAGGTCAGAGCTGGCGAAGCCCAGTGATGGCCTGGAGCCAAGGCTGGTGTGGGGCTGGTAACAAAGAGATGTTCTGACACAACCCATGCCTCAAGCTCCGTGCTGGGCACAGGATATCCCACCTCCAGCCCCAGGCTGACCACAATGCCCAGGGCCATTTCTGCAAGGGCTCAAACAGCACCCGCTCCCAGAAATATCCATTTTGTAGACAACCTGAGTTAAAGATGGCTCCCTTCATCCTTGTCCAGTCCTGGTTTTCCCTTGGGAAGAAAAGCAGTAGCTTTCACATTAATTTTGGGACTCAGACTAATAGTGTTTAACCCACATACTAGTTCCATCGAAGTGAACTAAAGTTATTCACTTGTGCAGAGATCAAATCTCTTGAGAAGCTGTAGAAAAAATAAGAGTCAGGCTCTTAATAAATACTAGAAACATCCAGACTCCTTAAGCACAGCCATTTTTAGTAATTAATTTGCTATAGATGTAGCTAGCTGATTTAAAGAGTCAGATTTATTCTGATTAAAGCATTTACTTCTATGTCAGCAGAAGGAAAATTTACTGCCTCAGGAAAACATAAATGTCAAATGTGTGCTTGAATATACAGAGTACGGTAGATAGAAAGAAGACGATGTTTTCACAGGCCATGTGCTTAAAGGTCAGTAGGGTTAAAGAGTACTTCTTTTGTTGTTTTAAAGCTGCCATACATGAAGAAGGAGCTGTGCAGCTGAAGGGAAAATGGCAAGACGGAATGTGCTCTAATGTCCATGGGAAGAGCACCAGGCGCTCGAAGGGAGAACATGCATACAAACAATAGCTGAATTTGCCTCAAGACCCATAAAGAAGACTTTTATGTGATACTGTTCCGGTGCCAGAACTACCGCTTTTCTGTTCTGATGTACGCTGGCAGTTTTGCTTTTTTAGACAACAGTAACCATGGGTACTCTTCTCCTCATAGACTTGCAATGACTAACACACTACTTGTGTGAAAAATTGCTACGTCCAAACCAATTCTTATCCAGGGAGAACTCCAGTCTTCAGAAGAATAAGCCAGGAATATTTCACCTGCACAAATGCGGTGGGGACATCGGAGAGAAATTATTGAAATTAATTGAAACCAACCTCTTACAGCCAGAAATCCCTGTTGGAACTATGAGAGCAGTACTGGTGCCTAGCTGTAGGTACTGAGTGCCACCCTGGACCCCCGAGGGTGCCCAGGACATCAGCACAAGCCCAGCAGCAATGACAGAGAGCTCCTGCAAGACACTCATGCCCTTATGGACTGGTGCCTGGAAGCCACCGATATTTAGCAACCTGAATGTCTCCCTAAGTAACTCTAAGAATGGAAATTTTTAAAGCAGAAATTAGTACAGAGTCTATGAAATTCAGGAAACTATAGACAAAAACATGAATGGGACAATGACTTCCTGGATTTTTTGTGTTCTGGAGACCAGAGCTCACATTCCCACCACAAGTGCTGGCAGGGACTGAAATCCTGCTCTGTATTGTCTGTAACTTCAGCTGTTATCCTAAAACAGCCTAGGCTGCTGCTGCTGGCTGTGATCTGTTTTGAGGCTGCTCACTCAGCACCACAAAAGAGATGCTGCAGGATGAGGCCATTAGCCTGTATTTACATTGCCTGGTAATGCCATCAAACATTCTACTTCTAGTCATTAGCAATCCATCCCTCCTGCCTTTCCTCTCCCTGAGGAAGTGCTCACAGAACCTGGTTCATGGATTTCTGTTTTTTCATTATTGTTGTAGTCTCCCCAGTTTATCTTGCTCTTCCATGAAACAGCAAACCACAGATATGGTTTCAACCTAACAGCCTGTTTGCGAGAAACTAACCATCCAGGGCAGGAGCACATCCTTCCCATGTTCTTCAAAAATTCACTTAACATGATTCATTGCTTGGTTCTTTGCTTGAAGCATGTTTCACTTACATTAATAATATTTTACCTTTCACTTACAAATTCGAACACAAAAGTGGTTGCCGTTCTCCAAATGATCATATATATAAAATATTACAAGGCTATCACTTTCCAAAGGTCAAATTCTCTTCTTTCCCTTAATTAGGATTCAAGATTTCCAACAATAAGCTGCTGCAGAAGAAGTATAGCTCTTTTATGTTTATTAATTCACATCTCTGCTTTTTCGCTTTGCAAAGAGGAGAAAGGAAATGGTTTTAAGTGGGATAAGTACACTTTTTTCTAAACAAAATAAGAAAAGGAAGTTCCAAATATGGAGGAAACAGGAGTGATCTGATTCAGTAAGAATTTACACACAGAGTCCTTAGTTTCTGAAAAGTTTATCAGTCAGTCTTTCACACTGAAGTGGTATCAGCCTCTGATGTGCTGTGTCTCATGTGCCTGAATATGCAAGTCAGAGTTCCTCATTAATAAAGTTCCAGTCATGAAGTGGATCTTCTTACACCTAAAATGGCAATATCAATATCTTAACTTCTAAGTAATTTTTTAATGTTCTTGCTAGAGCAGACTTCATTTTTATGACTGATTAAAATAAAGGGTAATACTTCATTATGAAACTATACCCTAATTTTTTAGATAATACCTGAAAAGAAGTAAGTTTTGTCTGGAGTGAAAAAGGTGTGTTAAATCAGCCAACCTGTCTGAGAGGACAAAGATAAACATAGTGAGCAGTGTGATTTCCTGTAACATGATTTTGCTACATCTAAATATGAAAATCTCACCTAACAGGAACCCTGCCTTTTGTGTCCCACAAGAACCTTCCCAAGGGGCCAGAGAGAAAGTTTATAAATGTGTTCTTGCAAAAAATGTCTGTTAAAAAAAATTTCAATCATGGGGAAAAGAACAAGCAGTCCCAACAATGTAATACCTTACCATTAAGAAATTTATTTGATGAAATTCCTGTTTTTCTGATTTCACATGTATATATGCCTCTGGTATTTCCTCTAACCTGGCTATGCAACAAGTAAATGGAGCTTTTTTGCTTTGGTTACATACCTGGACTTCAGGATCTGGGCTGAATGCCCACCTCTGTTGGAAATCATCTGTGTGCCCATGAGCAGATGAGTCCACTCCTCCCATGTCTCAGTCAGTCACTAGCAGGATACTTGGATTCTTCTGCTACAGCCCCTGGTGTAACACCACTGCCACATCTGAGGAAAAAGTGTCTACAAAGCGGGACTTGGACCTTGTCAGCAGTCCAAGGCATGGTAGCCCTTCAGCTTCCAGCCCTGCAGACATTGGTACCCTCAAAAAGCAAAGTTCTTGCTGAGGTGGTGGTGGGTGCAGTTTCCTAATGCCGATGCAGGAGCTTTGCTTGGGAATTGCTGAGGGCCTTATGGTGCAGAAGCCTTCTCGGGCAGAACCCTGGCATTCTGGCTCCCCCCTGCCTCTCCCAGCCCCATATTTGGAGGTTTCTAGTCCCACTGAAGAGATGACTCAGCTGCCTGTGAAGCTGTATCAAAACCATGTCATTATACAGCCCAGCGTGAACCAGCCCTGTCTTCAATTTACCTTCATATGCCAGCCAAAAATGGTGCCAGTTCTGGTGCAAGTCAGAGTTCTGAGTCACTGCCTCATTAATTTCTAGATACAGGTTTTAGGTGCTTTAAAACTTTCCTCAAAATCCAATTCCCCCAGTTTCCCAGTCACTTTAACATGTCTTCTTTGAAGTCCTTCCAGTTTTTCTAGATATTTTTGGGAGTAGGGTGCCCAGCACTGAATGTAATTTTGCTTTCCTATATATTTTCTAAATCCTAGCTCCTAAAGCATTAGTGGTTTATGTGTGTGTATATATTCTATCATGTATTATAGTATATCGTATAATATATAATGTGAAGAATTTGCCTTCATATCAGTGATACCAACTTTATTGGGAGAGAAATATTAGCAGGGTTTGATTTTGAGTCACCAGCTGTTTTTTCTTTAAGGTTATTTCTTTTTTATTGGTGTCTCAGTGAATGACTAAAATGTAAACTAAGTTAAGACCTAACAAAACACCAAGACGATCCATACAAGCATAAAATTATATTGGTCCAAATTTTTCTGAACTCTCTCCAGAATGCTTTGGGTTTACTGGATGGATTTCAGGTTGCCATCGCGAAAGTGCGAAACCAGACTGAACCTTCTCAGATATCGAAGCTGCCAGTGCCATTTCTCCAATCAAGAGAGATGCCAATCTTGGACAGAGGATGAACAACAGCAACGGTCACAGTACAACCTCAGTTTTCAAATCTGAGCAAACTTTTACTCCAGGTCAGTGATATTAATAATGGACTTTCAAATGATTTCAGTGGGAATTAGCCCTTATATACACAGACAAGAAGTGTTTCTATCAGCAGAAATCCCTTAAACTGTGATGGCTAACACACACTGACTCAGCAGATGTGAGTGCCTCTATAAGAAAGCTGTGCCAACATGTATAATGTAGGTGGTGGAAAGGCTTAAGCAGAGCTATTTCAGAGAGTTAAAGAAATACAGAAAAGTTTTACATGAGATATGAACCTGAACTTCAATTCTGAATACCACAGACTCCTTGATGTTACTGGGCAACCTGCTCAGTCTGTCCCTGGATTCTCCATAAAAATGGAAGTCTTCCCCACATTTTCCTAAGAGGAGAGCCATAGGACCCAGTCTTTTCTCACTGTGACTTTCTTGATTGTCATAATAACAGTAATTGATTTCAGAGTCTTTGTTTCTGCGATAATTTGTCAGCTTTTTTTTTTCCTTGTTTGGACATAAAACTTTCCAGGAAGTGGACTGCTTTTTTACCGAGTGAGACAACAGCAAAGACCCCTCGCTTGTAGCTCACTTCCAGCTGGAAGGAAGGGGATCCACAACTCCTGAGGTGGGAAAAAAGTAGGGAGAAAATGGCAGTGAAAGCATTTTGGGTGTGGAAAGGTGGCTGGAAAGCAGACGTTGCCCCTGAGCTCCATTGGCAGACAGTCAGAACAGGCCCCACGTCCTCACACCCAAGCAAGCACGCTGCTGGTAGCCTGGAGCTGGTATCAGCTGTGCTCTGGGGGTACCACGCAGTGAGCGGTGAATCGGAACCATTCACCGCTGCACGGACCTGCCGAAGTTTTCCTATGCTGCCCAACACACCCAGAATAAGAACAGCCTGCTATAAACTTGTTATACGAACCTGGAAAAGGACTTAGCAAACTTAACAATGTGTTTTAAGATAGTAGTATTTCATTTTCCAATTAGCCGAAAAAAAATTCTCTGCTGTCCCACACCTTGTGAAATAGCCTACCTTATAGGCTCACGCTAATTTTGCACTGGTGTAAATAACAGCAGAGAGTAATAAAAAAAAAGAAATCCCTCTGTACCAGGCTGAAAACAGACCAGACAAAACTCCATCCTTCCATTAAACAGCCATGACTGTTAGAGTGGATTCAAATAACCTCCGCAGCCCGATAAAGGGCTGCATGGAGCAAGTACTGCTGTTTAGGCTGAAAGTCTTTGTCTCTAGTAGAGATAAGAGATACTGCTGATAACATCGAGGAGATCGATCAGTGCTGAGCTAGCTATGTTTTTTGAATGCAGGATTTGAAGGATTTAAGCAATTACATCTTAAAAATCCCACTTTCCTTTGTAAGCTACACAGTTACATACTATTGCAACCCACTCTGAAACTATTAAGCTAAAGGCAAGAAATAGGAAAACATGAGGACTTTTGAATAGTGAGAATTTGCACAGGGAATCAAAGAGGTTTCAAGTTCACTTAGTGCAGATGTTTCTATAATTGAGACACACTAGAAAAATGCATTAATGCACAAATCAGTCTTGCCTACAGTTATCTGAACCATAAAAAAATGTCCATAGTCAGGATATAATTCCCTATTAAATCCTATAGGATACTTTAAAAAAATAACATAGGTCCTTTTTTTCCTATTAAACTCTTCAGGACTTTTTCAGTAGGGGGGTCCACAGGGACCACAAACAAACCTAAAATCTGTTGACCAATTCACCCCATAACCCCTTTTCATTCACTTGCCCACAGATACTAAGGACCTGAATTTTAATGAGGCCAGCTAAGTGCAGCTGGTGACCTGAAAGATTTATTACTCCCATTTAAACCAGTAAGACTTCCTTTGGAACTGGCTCGAGCTCCCTTTACTGTATGTGCCCAGCCATCCATCCAGCCCAAGCACAGACTCATGCAGGCAAAGGCAGGAACTTGCACCTACACGTTTGCTGCTGATGCAGAACGTGCAGCCTCACAGGTGGAGGGAGAACATGGAGTCTCACAGGCTTTCAACTTCTCAAAACTGTAATGCTTGAAGCGTTCAAAGGAAAGAAAATGTCTAGGACAGATCCGAGGCAACCTGACAAGAATACTTTTTCTGATCTTTCTAAGCATGACATAATTGTCTACTTTTAGTGTCCAACACATATAAATAGAACTGGCATTTTCTTCTCAGCGTTAAATTGTAGCTCCCTATCCAAAACCGGCAGGGACCAGCTGCACCCTGCCGTAATATCCTTCAGGAAAGTTGTCTCTGGTGGAAGTCTGAACACCCAGGAGTGACTCCTACCTGCGGGTTGCACATCTGCTTGCTCTTCGAGAACCCCTCAGGCACACAGCCCCCCCGCTGTTATGCTAAATTTAAAAAAGGATTTCCCAACCTCAAATCCAGAGGTCAATTAAGATTATCAGGTGCTGGTTCCCAAACATACCTGTTTGCCTGGGAATGCTCCTCTAAAAGAACAGCAAACACTACTTTTTTTTTTCTCTTTCCATCCAGACTTGCCTTGATTGCAGTGATGGACTGAAATAATGATCCAAACAAGAAGGAAATTGTGTATCTCTTTATCTCAGCCCAGCAGGAGGCAGATGGATAAGTATGAATAACAAATTACCTTGCAGTGGTTTCCACTAATCAGCCTCAGGGCTGGGCTGGTTTAGCATGAAACAATTCTTAGGCTTTTTTGACAGTGCTGGTTCGGGCGTTGGGCAGAGGACCCTACCCCCTAATTAAGAACCTGAAAAAAATTGAAAACAGCTGTGAATAATTAGACAATTTAAGTGCTGTTAAGAAGGAATAATTTTTGTAGCCATCGTAATAAATCTTATGCTGTCCGAACCCATACATTTTATGTGAACTTTTTTCTGCTGGTGGGTTAGTGCATTACTCATAAAAGAAACACTATCCCTTTTGTTTTGATTGGGCCTGCTTAATAACAAAAGAGCATATCACTACAAGTGGAAGTGTGATGACAAAGAGAATAGCCTTTACTTTCCTTAATTTTCAATCGTTGTGGTTCAGGTCCAATGTCAGATTCCTGGCATGTGAGTTTGGTGAAAAAAAAAAGAATTCTTGATTTGCACTGTAAATAACACCTGAACCAAAGCTACTTAACGTTTTTTAGATTTCTCTGGAAAAATATATGTCAGAAAAATACTTTAAAATTCAGCAACTGGCCTATTAGCTTTATGTAGCAGATAAGTTCTTGAACTTAGACCTAGGGAAATCTATTTTTCTCTGAAATTTTCCACCTTTTTTAAGAATCTTCCGACTTGTCCAGAATTCGATTAAAGTGTTTCACAGAAAGTAATTTACAGACAGGGAGCTTTCACCATGCACTGCCAAACTATTCAGGGCCTGATTCAGCAACTCGTAACTGGCTTTGTTATAAAAGAGTTATATGAACACCTAAATTTGTATTTAATTTTATGCTGCGTGTAGCTTTTCTGAAGACAATACAGAAAGGCTCACTCACTTAATGGTAACACCATTCTTGAGTCTTTGTAGGATCCAGGCTTTGCTTGAATAATGGCATTACTCATAAACAGGATATGGAAGGAACTTGATCACTTAGAAGCGTGCTTTGGCTTTATTGCTATCTAAGAATAGCATACATTCCTCTGTCATTTTGGTGGACTTTCATCACATAATTCCAATCTGGACACAGATTCTGAACACCCAGTTTTTTGAGTTTTCATGAGGAGCTGTTTTGTTTTTCTTACATTTCCAGAGAAAAGAAAACAGAGCTCACAATGCCGGCCATGTGTTCACGGTATTGCAAACCAGCCAGCAGAAACGATGCTGTGAGGAAATACTTGATGCAAAGTACTTGGTTCTGCACTCCGATGGCCTAGATTTAAGTACAAAGAAAGGAAACAAAGCATTGTGCAAAGCCTCAGGAAATGAACCTTATGAAGGTGATGGGAGTGGGAGTGAGATTTGAGATCTATCTTCTCCCTAGCTCAAAAGGTGGCAGGCAGCTCAGCCCGTGCTGCACACCTTCCTGCATTAGGTCCCAGGACACCTCTTGCTGTTCCACATCTGCCTGCGCATGAGATCTGTGACAGTGCCTCCTGTACCTGAAGCTCTCCCCATCCTTGACACTCTTTAGCCAAGGCCCTGGGGGAAATTTCTTCAACTCTGAATTACCCTTTTTATGGCTTATGCCCAAAGTAGTATGACTTCATCAGGATGTTGCTATGGGATGGCTCCTTACCAAGATTTCCATGACCCTACTTCTGTCCTTACATTGGCATCTGGATATTCTGCATGTGGAAAGAGTGGCCCCACTGGGTATGAGTGGGTATGAGGAGCATAGGTTTAAATTTCAGATTTTGTATCATCTGACTACATGTAAGAATTATGAATCTGCTTTGTACTAAAGTGTATTTTTGGAAGTTGTTTCGAAAAATCCAGGATGCCACTGTGCAGGGCAACTGTGCTGAACCAGGGCAAACATTTCCATCACTAAAGTTATTAACAACATTCAAATTCCTTTAGAAAAAGAAGAGAAATAATGATTTAGGTTCTAATGATACTTTAAAAATAGTAGCACTATAAATACACTATCCCTGGTTTTCCACCCTTCACTTTTAATTCACCTACTTGCAAGCGTGTGTATGAATTTCTTTTTTTCAAGAGCAGAGATTGAACATCTTCCCCAGAAAAGAGACGCAGCACTGACGGGGAGGGAATTAATAGATTGTCTGTGCATCCAGCAGGAGCAGAGGAAATATCAGCAGAGACATACCTATCTATTCATAGATGCTCCTCCCCTTTCCTCCCTGACTGCTGCTCTCTGGAGAACTAGTGACTAATGAAGATCCCCAGAGGCTTCCTAATTTTGGCCTAGGATGCAGCAGGAGTTTACAGTGGCCAAAAGAACAACTTGATGTTTCAACAATACAGCCTTTGGCAACACTGAGTTCAAGAAGCATTTGGACAATGCTCTCAGGCATGTGGTGTGATTCTTGGGGTGTCCTGTGCAGGGCCAGGGGTTGGACTAGATGATTCTGATGGGTCCCCCCCAACTCAGTGTATTCTATGATTCTATGATAATCAGTTCACACAGGAGTCACCAGTCACATCCATGCTTGGGGCTTGCTGTTAACCCCAGGGATGACTTCTGCATGGGTCAGTGCAAGTCTTTGGGGGCAGGCAGCCAGATATGGAGGGGAGCAGATGCAAATTAAAACCAGCTCCTTTGGTTCCTGTTGGCCTTGATGGAGTCGCAGTAGGGAAGGAGCAGTTTTGGTCACGAAAGGAAACGCCTGTGTGTCTCCCACCAGCAGCACTGCTGGCCCTCAGCTTCTCATTCCATAAAATGGGGCTAATAGTTCCTTACGCTGTACATGGCTGCAAGGCTTAATCGACTGAGGTTTATAAGGTGCTTTAGGAGCCTTGACTGCAAGTTGCTGCAGACTTGCTAACTACATTATTTCAAAATAAAATAAACACATTTTATACAATCAAAAGGAAAAGGGAAAAAAAAACCTCACCACCCCTTTCTCCCCTCCAAGTCAGCTTCTCAGAAGTTCTCCAGCGTAAGTTACACTGTGCTCCTTGCTCAAGGTTTCACAAATAGACATAGCTGGTTGGCCAAGAGATTTTTTTACCCTGGTGTTTATAATTCCAATTGGTGTAAAATTTCCTGATGGTTAACACATCCCGTTACAGACACTTTTGAATGAATGACTCATTCCCAAATAATTGACTAGCTTTGTAATTTGGGAAGTAAAAATCAGATTTATGAGTCCCTGGGGGGAAGGCCTATAATGTTGTGCATAAAAAGTAGATAAATCATAAAACCTGATTTTTTTTTCATTTGTAAAAGCTTCCATTAGCCTTTGTGTGCACATTAAAGCAATGCCCTCTAAATGTGTGCAGCTGCTTTAAATCACTGGTGCACTTTAAAATCAAGTCTTTTTATATCGTGATGTTAAAATTACATGTTGGTTACTGTAATTCTGTCTTGTTTTTTGTGGGACATCCTTGGATCAGATCTGCTTCTGGGAAAACCTCTCCCTTTGCACTAAGTTTTCTAATCCCCATAAGCAGAAGCCTAAGCATTTTGCAGCCAGTGGAAATGGTGTTTATCAAGCAAACAAGGGAGACAAACAGAAAGGACCAGTCAGTGCCAGTGCAAATAGGGCCCCATCCTCACTTAGCAGATGCATGAATTTTAGACTGAGGTTTCAAATAAATCTGCGATGTGATTCTAATAGGATTTGACAAGGGTATTTGATGGCTGCAAGGCAAATCTATTATTATCTACAGAATATCTAGTTACAAACATAACCCCTCAAAGGTGGTACTGAAACTACATAATATTTAAACTCCTGGATGAAATGGCCATGCCACTTGCCTTGCCTTTGCAGTCTAAAAGTCCCATCTACCTTTATGCTAGCAAGGCCTTTTCCCGCATTTTCAGAGTACTGTAAATTAGTTTAGTATGCTTGAAAGAACCTGTAATTGTAACTGCTCTTGTTGACACATCAGCTTGATGCCACACAGAGCATGACTGGGACCATATCCTTTGGTTTTGCAGCTACAGTGCATTTCAAGTGCTTGACAGGTCCAGCGCTAAGATGTTCTGAATTAGATTTGAATTACAACCGCTAAATGCCCTTGTCAAAGCTTGTTATGCCTGAAACTAGCCATATACATTTAACTGACTATTCCTATGGAAGATATACTGCTTAAACAAAGACATACTCCAAAGTTTCATACAGAATTGTCAAAATATAATTGAGTTAAAAAAACAACTAAAGCATAAGAAGAGCAATCTTTACTGCCTTCCCCCCCCTTTTCCTCCTTTGAAATAAATCCAAAGGACAATTTAGTGGAATCTTAGTATAAAATAAAAAGAGTATATGCAGTTCCCGCAGAGACATTAAAATTTATATAAACAGCAGATTCATCCATACATTGATCCTAGTGTCAGGAAAGGCCATAGCAGAACTTGAGGATCTTACCCTGTGAAAAACATTTCACATCACGTTGCTGGCATTGGTGAGCATCTGGTGCTTCAGGAAGAAAATGAACTAAAGCTAGCACATCGATGAGAATCAGGATCAAGCCTTGAATTCTAGAGGACTCCAAATTCATGCTTCATCAAATAAGGGAAGCACAATATTTATACATCTAGACATGTGTGTGGAAGCATATACCTAAATGCCCATATGCAGTATGCAATGCATGCATGCAATGTTTATACAATTTAATAGAAACATAATAGAAACTTCCTTTTAACTTGCAGATGCATTCGTGATCACATGCTGTTTGTACAAAGCCATAATCATACCTTCTTAGGCTAGAAAATAGCAACCAAAGAGCACAAAGCTGATTTTGACAGTGTTTGAAACTCAGTCTGAGCCACGGAGATGTCAGTAGCTCACAGAGCCTGCATTGTGCTGCTGCTTGTTAAACCCTGGGCTGCTGACACTGGCTCTGTGATTGCTGGAGTGGTCTGCTGAGGCTGACCTGGCTGGAAAAGAAAGTGCTGGTTGTGAGCACCGCTATGGGCAAAGGAGATGGCCTGAAGCTGAAGGCTGAGAGAAAAGAATGAGGACCTCCTGTAGCCTAGCTGGCTGTCTCATACCCTTTCTGAGCACAAGAAGCAAGACAGATTCGCTTAACCTAAACCCACAGAGGCTCAGGCAGCACAGAAGAGGAGGAGCAGGCTATCGCAACTGTCCAAGACGAGACAAGCACAGGCCTGCATGTGTATGTGAGCTAACATCATCAGCTTCTCTTCCAAATTCTCCTGCGCGAATGAAACAAAACATCTTGGGAAAATATCTGTTGCTGCATCATAGGTTTCCTGGTTGAATTTGAAAGTCACATAATTCTGGAGGTTTTCTAGACTGGAGGGCAGGTCTGCTATGGTGTGGTCCCAGGTGTGCATTTGCTGACCTGACTGCAGCCACAGCCCGTGGTGCCCTCGCTTACTGCTTCTCCCTTTCTTGCGACGGGGTCTGTGAGCCCAGAACATTTCAGAAGGGATTTGTTGGCATTCCCCAGCAGGGAGCCAGCACATGGCAGAGGCATATGTTCTGAAGGATCCCATGCACTTCCACCCACAGTAGATGTAGATGCAGACTCAACATCAGTCCTTGTCCTCCACAATAGAGATAAAGGTCTTTCCTGTGTGTGCCTTGGCCTGTAGACTGTAGCTTCTCTGGGGAAGAGACTATCCATCCCTGGGAAGTGCAGGAAACACCCAGCACAATGGCGTGCCATTTCACACGGGGCCTCTAGAAGGTACTGTAAGACAAACAGAGAATAATCCTGCTTTATGAAGGATAAGGGCCAGACAAAGACCAGGGCACTGCTGCGGGGCTGTGTTCCCATCTCTGGTGGAGCAGTGGTGCAAACAGATTGGGAACACTCAATCAAGACTTCTCTCATCTGAAGCTGCCCTAAGCATTACCTCAAAAGATGAATTCTCCAGCAGCAGCAAAAACAAAGAGATTTCTAACCCCTTTCCAAAAGCAAAATGTGGCTTGAACTGGTCAAAACCTGCTGACAGCCTTAAGCAGCATGAGAAACCTGTTTCATGATGGCAGTTGGTTATTTTAAAACTGAGCTGAAAGATTAATGGTGAGATTTTCAAAAAATGTAGGCTCTCAATGACAGGAACTGACAATTTGCTCATGCAATTTCCCATCGCTGTGTGTGCAGTAGGGAGGAACGGGTGGGCAAAATGACACACAGCCATTCTGTGCCTATACTTTTTCTGGAAACCCTAGCCACGAAAAGGCAATAAGCAAATAAGAAAAGCGTTTATATGAAAGGCAGAAAGACTTAGGCTGAGAGATACATTGATATTCTTTGTTAATTTTTTTATTCAATTAAAAGGCACATGCTGATTATTTTTAGCAGTGTCCCCCTGATACAATTCAGATGTAAATCACATTTCTGTAGTCAGCTGCTGCTGTTTAAGCAGAAATATTTTGACACTATAATTATAGGGTTGAAACTATGCTTTACATTAGTGTATAAAACACTCATTAAATTAAAATTCTTCCATGAAATCATGAAAATAAACAGTCTGTCTGAACTAGCATCAACAAATTCACAGGATGCTTCTGCGTTTTCTCAGGGCTGGCCTTCAAGTGACTGTGTTACAAGGCCCTTATTTAACCGTGAAGTGTTAAAGGTTCACATTCTTTTGAAGGTCCCATTCTGCTTATTTTTAAAATTATTGCTTTAATTGTTTTTACAACTTGTAAGATTTTAAAGCTATTAAGCCTCAAAGTTGTGGGAAAAATTAAAATGGTGATTATTATAACTTGCATAAGTCTGTGAAATGGCTGTGGCACTGCATTTTTTTCCAATGTGGATTAAACAAAAGGTGTCCGTGGCACCATATGTGGGGTGTCACGTTGGTCTATTATGGCTGAGAAGCAGGATACACAATGTATACACATAGCACCTTGAGGGATGGAAAAGAAACGAAAACCTCGGGGTGGGAATGTGTTAGGGGATCCTCCTTGTCCTCTCCTTTGCTCCCCAACATCTCCTTGCCTTTCATTTCCCTCCCATGCGTTATGAACCTGACAGTCCTGAAGACAACAGGTCCAACAGTCTGTGCCTTGAAGCAGGCAGAGTTTCTGGCAGAAGGTGCCAGGACAAGAGCATCTCAGTGAGGTCCATCCACATTGCAGGGCTGGCAACGAGGGAAAGAGTGCCTCAGCTCTGCCCTACTGACGCAGGGATTCATTTATTAGGTCTGGTTTCGTTTGCTTTGCTCCCCAAGGATAAGAAGTCACAAGGAGAGGTCACTGACCATGGGAAGAGGCAGTCTCCTCTGGCCTGATGGTCTCATTAGAGGGACCCACTGATGGGCAGTTGTATCAGTCCAGGTTCCTCCACCACCCACCGTGGGCAAAGCTTCCTGGGTGGGACCATGGTCAAGACCCCTGAGCCTCACAGGCATTTCCTGAGAAGGCTGGAAAATCTGCATATGTTGGCACACTAATCCCTATAAGCCCCGACTGGGTTTTGTTTGTTTTCTCTTCATCTGTACAGTATCACTGGTCTTTACAGTGCACCGAGCAAGCTGTGGCTGTGCTGGGCTTGGGAGTGAATGGCACAGGATCTTCAGGATGCAGATGATGTAATCACAGTGGTCTGAAACATTTTTGCTACATCTATATTCCGCTGAAATCCACAATTATGGTTGACTTTTCTTTGATTGAAGATGTTCCAGAAGGATGGACTGCAATGGTAATTGCACCATTTTATCTTAAGATATGAATCTGAGACTGATCCCTCTGGTCTTATGAAATTACAGTCAACATGTTATTTTCTCCATTTGTGCAGGAAACGTATATGCAACAGTGGTTGCTGCAATGTATATTTAGCCTTAACTTGTCAGAGCCATCAGTTAGAAAATACTCAAACTCTTCAACCATTTTATTAATCGGGATTATGCACAAGAAAGTCTGTTTCAGAGTGTAAGTTTTAGTACACATTGTAATTATATAGTAAAGATTTTTTTTTTAATGCTACAGTTGTTTTCTTTCAGCAGCCGCATGGATGATTGTTTTTTCTGTCCAGTATTACTAGCATTATGGTTAGCCCTCCTCTACCACAGGATGACATTTTCCACACTGGATAGGAACAATCCTCTTTTCAGAGCCTAGATACTATAGCCCAGTGAACTAAATTAAAGAAAATAAAATTTTTTATCACTGGAAATCATTAATATTTTATTCTGGCTTTACATTATCATGATACCTGTGGGGTATGTTCAGTGTGATTTTGAGAAATCCCACCAATAACAGCAGAAGTTACCCTTTTATTTTTGTTCCAGATCACTCCACAAAATACATTTAGTTCTCAAATTAGATAACTAACAAATGTAATTTTTTTGCTTAATATGTTTATTCAGATGAATTATTATAACTCTTGGTCACTGTATTTTCAGGTTATAAACAGAATCTCATGATGATTCCTTTGGATTTTTAAACACTTTATGCAGTTTATCTGTTGAATAAGGAAAGAAAGCCCAGAATGAAAGCCCAGAGAACCATTTCTTGGTTAATACAGGCTTCTTCAGAAGGAGAAAGAATTTTAAAAAGTCTAATTTTTTTTCTCAAAAAAAGAAAAACAGGTAAAAATATTTCTAGTAAGCTATTAAAAATATCCAAGATTAAATTTCTCAAACACATTACTTTTACTGCCTCTGTTTGGATCACCACAGGATAGGTGTTAATGAACCCATCTACATAGTTACAGTTTGCTTTCTGCTGATATTTTCTAGTGTCTGCTCACCACTCTTTTTTCGTAAAAACAGCACTGTTAGCAAAGTCCCTCTCTACAATAGTCATAGAAGGCAAACACTGCTGAAGTGAACTCAGGACTTGTTTTGAGAAAAATATTTTTCTAGAAATTCTTTGCTGGGACTATCTCTTATTAAAGACATTACATACATAAAATTTAGTGAGAAGTAAACGGTGACACATTGGTTTAAGGGTGAGTGTAAACTCTGAGGGCAGAGTGACTTAAAGCAGTACCTAGTGATGGCAGCATAAACAGACATTAGTAAACACTTGCCATGACCAATGCCCAAATAAATCAGATTACTCTGCAGTATATATGTTTACAGAAATAGTCATTTTGGTGAATTTAAGGCACTTCAGATATTAACCTTACATTTCAGAGCTGTGTGACTGCCTGTTGATGTCAGAGAATTTAACTGCCAGGTCCTACCTCTTCTGGCACAGCTTTTGGAATATTTTTGAGTAACTCAACAAGCACAACTCCATAGTCTTCATTTCCCAATGGCTATTCTACCTTCCCATCACCCCCCCTGTGGCTGGAGCAGCTCTAGGGACACTCAGAAAACACAGAGATACTTCTGGTTGAAGAAGACCTGTCACTGACCATGAGACCTCAATATCCAGCCCTACATGTTTCCAGAAAGGAAGTTTGACACTCAATTTGCATTCAGTTTCATCTACCTCTTGTAACTTCCTCTCCCTCAGGAATAACTCCATTTCTCCTACCCTGTGCTAGCGTGGTCCATTTGTGGCTCCTTACTTAACCAGTGATGATGGAGACATCTGAATTCCTCTGTGTCCAAGATCAACAGCTGACACAACCATGACTACAGACTTCATCTTCTGGTCCATATCTACACCACCTATGGAAATCCAGGAGCTCGTGGCTTCCTCAGCCTTCCCATGGCCAGGAAACACCAATATAGTCCAAACCACTGGGAAATATTAGCTCTTTCCCTACCTTCTACACATCCTTCCACATTTTCATACATTCTCCAGGAAGAAGTTTGCTCTCCTCTACCTTCTCACATGCAAGAGTTGAAAGAGTAAAGTAGGGACTATATCCCTGTCCTTCTTAACATCCCAAATGGTGATGCCTGCTATGGAGTGGCTTAAGCATCTGGGTCAGCACCATTGGCTGGCTCTGCTGGCAGCCAACTCAAGGAACACATAGCTGAAGCAGGCAGGATGAGGAATTATGACCAATGACCTGCTCATCCTCTCAGTAAAGCAAATTTCTGTCGGGAATAGTATTTTATTATTTTTTTAAGTTGAGGAAGCTGCAGCCTAAGTCCTCCTGTGGTACAGCCGTCATCCCAGCTGGAAGGCCTTGGTGGGAAGTAGAAGTGGAGGTGACAGACAGACAATCTTTGGAAAATGTGAATGTGTCACACACATACACACACACACATCCTCCCCACCATGGTGACAAAGACTGTTAACAGAGGACCAGAGCACTGCCAGTGTTACAAATGGTAGCAGACTCCAATTTAACACTCATATTTTTCCTGAAAACTGGAGAGGTGCCTCAGGCTCCTCTTCTTCAGATACCTGGGAAATATTTAGGACCAAAGAGAGGGACCAGCCCCCTTTTAGTGCCCAGGACTTCTCCCAGGCTTGCTCCAGAGTAGCTTGAATGCCAATTTCCATACAAGACCTCTGCCTGAGTAAAGTGCAAGGATCTCCTGCCACACCCAGTGGAGAGCAAAGCTTGAGCCAGAGAGGCAGTGTTGTACTGCTTCTCCTCCCTCTTGATAACCAGCTGTGAGGCAGGAAGAAACAACCCAAACATTGGCAAACGTACCTATAAGTGCCGCTGTGTCCCCAGGGGTTTGGAAGGTGCTGGTTGCAGGGAAGGTGCGAGACGGTCCCTCCTGAGCATGAAAGATAAAACCTCCTGGGCAGCACCCCCAAAGGGGCATCTGGCTGCCCTTCTGCCAGCAGGCTTTTGGCAACTGGGTGTTAATGGCCATCGTCACCTCATCTGACTGTCCAATGACGAGGTTAGAGCATTAAGACTCAGACTGACACAGAAAAAATAGGGGGAAACATTACTTGGCCTTGCAGGCAGCTAGAACTCCCTCTCTCCACCACCTCCACCTCCCTCACCCTCTCACTCACATGTCCCCAGGCACACTTGCAACCTCTGACGGCTTTATTGGTTCCAGGGGAAGAACATTACTTGTTCTTTGCACAGATCTCTCTGCCTTCCCCGACCTCTCTCTTTCTTCCCATCCCCAATTCCTGAATATGTTAGTAGTACTAAATAAGCAGCACATCAAATGGTTTTGAAGCTTCCTCTGGCAAAACCATAAAATCTGCACTGGTAAAATACATATATATTTCTGTCCCAGATTCCCAATCTGTTTCCTTTAAATCCAATAAAATTTATATCATAGGGCTTAAGGGCAGAGAGCTTCATACAATTGAAACTGATTCAGTAAATGCAAAACATAAAAATAAAGTATTGGTATTCGGTATTCCTGTGTTTCAATACTGCTTTGATATTTCACTATGAAACTTAAACTGGGCTGGGGTTTTATGCATTCTTTTTCCCCCTCTTTTGTTCCCCCACTTTTTCCTTTGAATTTCATCTCTTTAATCAGTGGACCATGGATCAGAAATTCTCGCAACTTGTTTGTGGATGGCCAGAGTCTAAAGCAACAGCTTGTTTAGGAGTTATTTCACCATCTGTTCTTGCTTTTTCCATTAGATGGCTGGTTTTACACAGAGATTCATTTTATCGTTCTCTCTGTAGTGCATCATCTTGTTTCATTCACATACTCACACAATTGCTCACTTATCTTCCTGCTTGTGCACAGTACCTATTTGTACAGGGAGTGCACGTACCTCAACAGGCAATATTCTCCACCAACTTTCACCAGGACCACATGTAACTCCTGGGAGCCAGGCCTGGGATTTCCTAAAATTGCATAATAGATCCAAAGTTCTGGTGGCTGAAAGGGGCTGTTATGATTATCTAGTCTGACTTTTGATATAACAAAGGCCATAAAACAACAAAGACCAAGAAGCAATTCCTGAACCGAACGAAAACCCTTTGGCTGAGCTGGAAAACGTTAACAGAGATCTCCAGTTTGGGTAATCCACTACAGCTTTGGAGAAGTTGTTCCAGCAGTCAGAGGTAGCTGGCCTCTTTTTGAAGAAAACGTCACTGCCTTCTAAAGTTTCCCTTTGTAGACACTGTATTCCCTTTGCACTGATAAAATCAAGGCCTGTCTGATATTCAAAATCTTCTCCCCATAGTGGATTCTGGGTGTGCTGGTGGCCCCCGGAGGAGAGGGCAGGCACCCAGGCTATCCTTCTGAGCAGCGGTGAGCTGTTGGAGTTTTTCCTCTTTCATCTGCAGCCATGCCCGGTTTCTGTCTGACAGAATAAATGGGTTACATTGCTTTCAATTTTTGCTATAAAGCAGGTTTTGAAGACCTTATCAGCTCATACATTTCTGAACATTTCTCAGTCATAGTCCTATAACAGACCTGCAAGAAATGGTGTTGAAAAACACTCCCAGTGCTGGGCTGAGGAAGCTTTTTCAGCATCAAGGTGAATCTCTTGATTCCTGCCTGTATCACAGCAAGGCGTGAGCTCTGCTGTGTGAAAGCAAGGACAGATGACCATGTGCATAGGTCACACACTTCTGATCACTTCAAACCCTTCACCTAGATAGGAAGATGCAGATTAGAATCCACACACCACATGAGGTTGATCTCACCTCAGCGGACAAAATTGGAATAACTAACATTTTGAATTTGTTCCCAGCCCTGTCTCCCATGAGTCTAAAATACATTTAATTCACAAAGCTGTGTAATTAATGTTTATTTTCCTACCATCACCTGCATCCAGTGAGTTAAACACCTCCCTAAGGCTTCTCCAGGCAATTTCAAATGACCATTTTAAATACTTATATAAATATACTAGAAAAATCTTTTCTTTCCTCCAAAACCTGGGATTCTATACCAATATGATAATTTCTTGACATCTTCTCCTTTCAACATCTAATGTGATATAGTGACACCATTTCCATAAGTAAAAATACCACAAGCTGAGGGGCTGACACCTCACAGCCTGAAAAGTGAGATATTGGAGCCTTGCACTGCTGGGAGGGTGAATGGAGCTGGAGCACGGCCAGGACAGCCAGTACTTGCCCCAGCCCTGTACTAACCAAGGGGTTAGACATAGAAACCTGAATGGTTTTAGCTTCAGAAAAACCATTTTTGATACAACTGTTTATTTATTACTTGGTAAAATTTTCCACCCAAAAAGTGGTATTTGTCAGTGAGCTTTTTTCAGAACATCTAGTCTTTAGCTTCTCAAGAAGATCTTTGTGAGTGGAAGATTTGTGCTGTTCACCGAGGAAAGTGGAAAAAAATCAGGAAGCTTTATCACTTCTTTTTCTTGATAATCCCTTTACATTCCTGGCTTATTTAATCTTATGAACTATTCTTGAAGTTACCAAAACCAGCATCTGGACTATGATTTCCTCTCCTGTGAAGGTGAAAGGATGTGTGTCACCTTTCTTGCCATACTTGGTGGTTCATGGAATTTTCCAGGCTTTTATCTGATGTACAGCTAATCTCAGAAATTAATTTTTTCATGTATACACAGACATCTTGCAATGGGGGTCTGAAAGAGACAGAAATCAACTGGAGTATCACAACTTCCGAAGCATCCTTTTAATGGCCAAATAGCTGACATCTGATTATTGGGAAGGAGCCTTGGATAATTCAGCCTGTTCTGTGAGGCCACTGCCATTTTAAGTCATATCATGCCTGTTTGCTAGTGCAAATTGTTAACACATCCAACTCTTTTAAGACAGCAAGAAATCAGTTTGACAAGCAGTCATTATTCTGCAATCACATATTAAGGAGAGTAACATTTGCAAAAGTACCACAACTATTAAGGGAGAAGAACTTATATGAGGTATAACCTTACTGTGCAGCGGGTAACAGAAGCATTAATAGGAAAAACCTAAGTGGAAACACTTGACAAAATAAATTAAAGCACAGCTCTCCCCTGAAAAGTGACTAAAAATGGCATCCTAGGGTCCAATGTTTATTATGTGTTACCGAGTCCAGATCAGATTTGCTCAGTGTACAAATAAGGGGTGAAATTCTAGCTGGATTGAATTCAACTAGAGCTTTGCATATTACTTCAGTGGGGCCAGGATTTCATCTTAGGAAACTTTTTTTTTCCTTTTTGAGCAGTCTGTGGAGACTCGACTTGGAAGATCACAAGACTGGTTGAAATGTGAAACAGAAAAATCCTAAAAAAATTTCAAAATTGTTTCCATTTTGTAGGGCTGAAAAGAGGCCAGTGTTTCACTTCTGTGTTTTATAGCTGAAGATTTTGCATATGATGTTTTTAATCAATCTTCTTATCAAGGATATCACTGACATGTTTATTAGCATTCTT
Source organism: Melanocharis versteri (assembly GCA_013397845.1). Taxonomy (NCBI): domain Eukaryota; kingdom Metazoa; phylum Chordata; class Aves; order Passeriformes; family Melanocharitidae; genus Melanocharis; species Melanocharis versteri. Next base: position 3,895,273 of record VZTG01005027.1, on the reverse strand, counting down.
TTCTGCCAGAAACACAGAATTTGGAAAAATGAAAAATCTAAATGATCATGCTGGCATTGATCTTGATATGCTTGTCAGTAAAAATGTCAAGAAAAGAAAGAAGCCAAATCATGATGTGAAAAAGTCCACTCTTCTCTAATGATCTTTGTCTTGAGAAAAAGTCAGCTTTGAAAGAGAGGAGGAGAGAACGGCTTTCCCAAAACACAGACTCACATTCCCCAGTGGTCTGTGTACATGGACTGGTTTTATGGGTGCCTTGGGTGATTTCTCAACCTGCTGAAGGCTGGTGGCTGCTTGCCCTGAGTGCTTTAAGACGTTGGAGAAGCCTGTGGAGAGGGATAGCCCACTGTGCTTCCCTCCTCTCTGGCGCTGATGGGGTTGTGGATTGGGCCGGGGAAGGAAGTTTGTTTTGCCATTTCCCATGCTGTACTCTTTCTGTGGTTAAAAAGAGGCTCCAGACTCCAGAGCTGTCAATCTGGCACTTTTCACTAGCACTTAAAAACAATTTCAAAATCCATTAAAAAAATGAGATCCCAAACCTGCTGTATGTGAACAGACAACAGCAAGAGCCATATCAAGGGCTTTGATTGCAGGCGAGGCTGGCTGGAAAGAGTCGGTGCTGTGCGGATATTGCATTTTATTCTTGATAGCGCAGGACCTCGCTGTGCTTCTGTCATGTTTAAGCTGTCTGTTTCCATCAGGGAAAGGTCTTACAAGCACAAAACACATGGGCAGCCTTTCAGCCCTGTTTCAAATTTCTGCAACACAATAAATCCGTTTGTTTTTATTTCTTCTTTCTGTAAACATTTCTCCATCTAACATAGTAACTGCTGTTTATACAGTGCAGTAAAAGCCCAGGTCAGAGCACAATAAGATTATAGTCTTACTTCAATATGTCCAATCCACAATAAAATAAAACCTTACAAAATATCCAGAGGAACAGTTTGGGGTTCTCTTCATATTAATGTATGTCGTATGGGAGGGTTGTATTGGGGCATAATATTTTCCACAGCTGTCAGGACTTATTTAAAAGGCAATATCCTTTTTCTGGGATTTTATTTAGGTTCTGTTTATACCATGTGTAGGATTGTTAATCCCATGATGTATGACTCAGTGGTGTATGATTACTTGAAGGTAATATGTACAAAATGAGCTAAATATTTTGGGATAGATCCTTGGGATTAAACACACTAGGCTCACAACAGAGGGGCAGTATGGTAAGGAGGGGACAGAAAGGTAGCTGCAATCTGCTTTTGTGTCATGTGCTTGGCCCAAAGGCAAGCAACATCAGTCCTGCTCCAGTGCATTCCCCATTCTCTGTGGCCCCTGTGCTCCCTTCCACAGGGAGGCACGGGATGGAGGCTCAGATGCATTGAAGGTCTTGAGCCCTTTTCCACCACTCTCTGTGCTATACCCCTCTGGGACGGAAGGTGCATTTAATCCCCTATCCTGGCTCTGTCCCATTCACTGAGGCATGCCTGAAGAGACAGAAATCCTAAAAAGCCAGCTACCTCAACTTTCATGGGTGAGTTAACCATGAAGGTTGGTACAGCATCCTGGGGGGTATTTGACAAGAAATACAAAACATATATTATGTCTCCAGGTTTAAACAACATGAAATGTGAGTTCATTTCATGGACAGCATGAATGTGCTGAGATGTGTTTTCTATCAGCTGAGGGTTCTTTGACATGGAAAACAGAGGCATACCTAAATCCACTGAGCTAAACTTGTCCCAAGTGCAACTTCATTGGCCTTACACCAGGAACGTGTTTGGCCTGGTGACTCCACAGGTACTTATTTTTGCCATTTAGTCAGGTTCTTTCCAAATGGATGGAAATGAAAGGACACATTAAAAGGCCATAAAAGAGCGGCACTTTTAGGTTCCTAATTTTCTCATAGTTACTCTGTAAGTTTGGTAACTAGCTTGTTTGATCAGAGAATTTGCAGAGACACCAACTTCAGTACTCCCAAACTCTGGGTGCCCCTGGAAAAAGATGAAATTTGAAGAGATATAGCTTGTTAAGGTGCCAACAGGCCAGAGTCTCATAAGTGTTTGAAGTGGCTGGAAAAGAAGACAGACTCCCAAGGGGTTTGTTTTACAGTGCCCATATGCCTGACTCCCCCAGATCATGCAAGGGTGGTTGAGAAGGGAAGGAAGAGCTCAAACATCTGAGTAATATGCCAGGCCAAGAAGATATAGCAGCTAAGATCCAGGTAAGTGTTTTTGCCATTTTAATGCATAATATAGTCAGCTTTTGAAGGATATAAAGCAGTACAAGTCTCTTGAAGGACAGGACCTGAAAAGGAGTTAGTTGCTGGGTGCATCACCAGGAGCCATCAATGTGAAACCTTGAAATCTCTGAGGCCTTGGCTCATCCCAGCCCTGCAGTTACCTTGAACGATGCTTTTGAGCTGTGGGCACCCCTCTAATCTTACACAGCTCTCAATTGCATAAAACTACCAGGAACAACATGCACTGCTGTACAGTGTTCAAGGTCTCCTCCCAAAAAGCACACTGCGACAGGTACCCCACCAATGCAAGGCTGCTCAGGAGGCTGGGAGGAGGCTCCAGCCCCAGCCACAGGCAGGCAAGGACAAGGAGGCAACAGCAAAGCAGGAGAGGAGATGACCCCCATAGCAGAATGGCCCTGCTTTACTCGAGATTTAGGAGGGCACCTGGAGAGATGCTGTCTGTGGGGCTGGAGGTTACAGTCCCCTGCAGTGCTGCTTGTCCTTGCTGCTGGGTTGATGCACAGAGCAACACGGGGGCAGAGGGAGAGTGCAGATGGGAAGAGTTCATGAAATACTGGAGAAGCATCTTCATGGGACAGCATGGGACCAGGATGCTCAGCTGTGTTACCTCAGCATGAGGCAGTCGGGAAGAATATGGCCTGTTTCAGAGAAAATAGATGGGTTTGAGGCACTTTCATCACTTAAAGCCAGATTCAGAAGTATTTACATATCCCTAGGTAGAGATCTGAAACCTGATTAGAGGGAAAGGCTGGAAGGCATTCAGTGCAGCACAGCTGTGGTAGGGTGTACTTGTACATTCCCCGGGTGGAAACTCGTGTTCAAACTCTGCTCTTATCATGGAATCATGTATTAGTTTGGGTTGGAAGGTACCTTTGAGATCATCTAGTTCCAACTTCCCCCCCATGGGCAGGGACAGTTTCCAGTAGAGCAAGTTGCTCCAAGTTACTCCAAGTCTATCTTGTCCAGCCTGGCCTTGGACACTTCCAGGGATGGGGCATCCACAGCTTCTCTGGGCAACCTGTGCCAGGGTCTCACCACCCCCATAGTGAAGAATTTTTTCCTAATAGCTGATTTAAATCTGCTCTTGTTCAGTTTCCCGCAACAATTAACTCTGTTCAAGCTCCAAGAGGCCATATAGGCAGCCTTGGCACCACAGCTGAGGGCAGGAACTGACAGCAGGTTGTGGAGACGCGTGGGGAGCAGTGGGGAGATGACTAGGACAGCGGGAAGGGTGGTGAAAGTACTCCCTAGGCTGAACTGGGTGATCCAGTCAGACATTTCACTGCCACACCACTGCATACACCCACAGGCAGTGTTCCACCAGCACTGCAAACAGCAGCCTTGGTTACAGCTGAGCAATGACTGCTTTTGTGGAAAACAGCTCTTAATGGGACGAATTGGGTAGCTGCAGTTTTCCTCCAAACTGTCGGTATGAGACTTACTCAGCAGGGAAATGACTCTAAGGGAGAGTGCCAGAGCTTTTCTCACACAGGATGTTGAGCACAGCAAGATGCTCTATGGGATGCTACTGAAGCATCTGTAGGTGAGATTCCAACCAGCACACATTGTGCTGGCCACTGGCAAACCCAGGGGCATCTGCTGGCTCCTGAAACAACCTCTTTTCTACTCTTATTCCCAGATGCTACACTGCATTTAAAAAAAACAAAAAAAGGAAGAAGCGAAATGGGGAGCAAAATTACTTTCCTCATGTCAAAGTGTTTGCTGGAAAATTACAGGGAGACAATGTGATTCCAGAGAGGGGTGTAAAGGCAGTGGGATGCATCCTTCCTGTGCAAGAACAGCAATGAACCCCCACAAAATTGGGACAGTGACTTAAAAATAATCTATGTGTTTCATTTGCTTGAAAATGCAGGGCAACTGCTGCCCGCTCGCCTGCTCTTCAACCCTGAATAATGAGCTTGCTTCCAGTTCTAAAGTTTTCTGTGTCACCATCACATCTAAAAATTTACATTTCTTCATTCAGAGGTTAAGGAATATTGATTGTTTAGACTTTCTTTTCTTTTCCCCTACCAACAAAGTGGGGCACTATGCAATACACTGGATATCATGATATGGGGTAGTTTTTGACATCATGTCTCCATTAATGTACAGCCACAGTTAGAAAAAAATTGAGAAATCTTACGTACGCTTCATAATTTGACAGACCTATCACATTCATCATTTCTATGGGCCAGATCCTGAAGATATTTATTAGCTATGGTTAAGACTCTTGCTTATTTTTCAGTGCAGATAAAAGACCTTTTCTCAGAGCAGAACCTTGTGCTGGATGCTGTACAAGCCTTCTTTTTAGTTTAGGGAGAAGAACATTTACACAGTGTTTTCCAGGCAAACATTGCCTTGCTCTGGCCATGCTCAGAGCAGGCTGAATGTAATGGAGTTGTGTTAGCACCGTGGGGTATCTGTGCTAATCCACACTTCAAATAATTAATAGAGCTACATTATCCATAACTTCTGGTCAAGACAGGCCATAGCAGAGGAAGCTTGTGTTTGTACAGAGAGAGGTTAAACCACTTCAGAAAATGGGCAGAGCAGGCACAGGTATAGACAAGCTCTACAAGTGGCTTGCAGAAGTTATTAGTTTAAATTGGTGAAAGATGCAGGATTTTGTGCTGCAATTTAATATTTTTTACACATAAAAGAGGCCGAAGAATTTCCGAAGCCACAAACGTGTTTGGTGAAAACCTTGGAAATCAATGGAAGTTTTGTCTAACCTTCCTGTAAGCACTATTTTATGATGAAGGCGAGGCCAGAGCAGTACCTGGTGTAGCTAACTCTTGTGGTTAGCTCTTTGGAGTTCCCTCACCACCCAAAACACACGGTTTCTCCAAAAAGACCGACACTTCCTCATGCCCCATGTTCCCCTTCCCACTTTACTCTGGAGCTGACTGACCTCCGAAGAGGAACTTGCCTAGAGAGCTGATAGCTGGAAGCTGACACTGTGACCATGTTTTAGGCCCAGTCGGAAGATGCAGTTTCCAATTTTCTGTGTTGTGCAGCTCAGAAAGAAAATTGAGCTTCTGTGCTGGCTTTCTTGAGGCAAAGAGGTTCCATGGTGTGCCTGGCATCCAAGGGCAGGGGCTTTCCTCTAATTCTTATTGCTTGTGACAAACTCTGGTTGCATGTAAATAACTCCTGCACACAATAATGCTATTATCCAGTAGTGTCTTTTTCTTGCCTTTCAATATCATTGTCAAGTTTATTTACATGGCCCCTTGCTCTTCAGTTAACACCCTTCCAGACATACTATTTTCTTGCTCTATAATTATCTAGCCATTGTAAAGCTGAATTGGCAGACACTATATTGTAATTCTGGCACTTTTAGCCTAATTGGGGATAACCACATCAAAAGAAGATGGTCAGTGACAAATGAGCACTTTTTTCCCCTGAAAAATAATAGTTAGCTGTTGCTTCAATCACTTTTTTTGACAGCTCAACATTTTTATATTTTTTTAATATATATTTCTACAAGGAGAAAGCTATTACCAATGCACTATACAAGCATGTCCTCTCCATAAATCTATAGGCTTTTTTATTATGGTAGAGCTTCACAACTCAAAACAGCATGGGTGACTTTCTGCATTAATTTCAGTAGGCATATCCAGCAAGACCTACAGCCTCTCCACCTGGTGAAGCAGGACCAAGAACTGCTAGACATCCTGTGGGCCACTAAAGGGGTCATGGAACAGCTTAATGGACAAACCAGAGAAATCACAGCCTTTTTCTGGGCTCAAGAGAAACATGTGATGGCAGCAATGTGAAAATCCAGGGCTGCTGTCCCTGGGATTAAAGGCATTTTTCTACACTTTGGAAAGTATTTTGTCTCGTTCATGACATATGGGCCTTGGAAGTCATACAAGTCTTGTGAGATATTAAATATGCACTGCCTTGTGGTGACAAATGTACACTGCTGAACAGAAGGTGACAGGGGCCATGTCCCCTGCTAGATCTGTCCAGGCACACATGTGACATCCCAGGGGTGAGCTGTCACCATGCGGCCTGCCCACACCACGCTGGCCATTTGGCCTTCCTTCTCTGTGTCTTTCTTATTAATTTCTTTAGCAAAAGAGCAAAGCTTTGCTCAGAAGCAGCTTGTCTTGTCGTCTCTTTGTGCAGGTTGATGTGACATGCCAGTGCAAACATTCTCCACGACCTATCCAGCATCCCAGGCAGCACAGATCCCCACGGACTGTCAGAAGAGACTTCAGATCCTCCAGAAAACTTCTCATGACACCACAAAGCCCATTGGGATGCAACAGGCCTCCTGCCCCTCCAAAGCCTTCCATCTCACCTCAGATCAGCTTCAAAATCACTTTGGTCTGTGGGAACCCAGAGAACCCTCAATGAAACACACATTTCACTCTCATGTTGGTATCTAGGGCAGTACAAGAATAAAATTACTCTAAACTTTCATAGGCCTTTAATCTAAGTGTTTCAACCTACACATTTGTACCTTTAAATATGTCTCTTATTCCACCTCCAAATTTCTGCATAATCCATCCATCCAAAACACCCTATACTAAATATTTTGCCCTGTCATCTCCTTGTAAATAGAGGGTGTCAGATACATGGCCAGCTCATTGGACACAGCTAGGGAAATAGTTTAGTCTTCCCAGGGGAGTAATTAAAGAAATCATCCCACCTAGCTGGTCAGCTCTAGCCACACACCTAATCAGCCAGGCTGGAAGCAGGAGACTTGTGATACATGTGCACTGGAAGAGGAAGGACATGCAGCACATGTAGTCATACATGGAGAATTCATGGTTTTGGCACCTGTGTTCTCAAGGATCCAACAGTGGGACTCAGTCTGACAAAAGTGGCTCTGAATACTGGAGAGCTGTTAAAAGGCCTGTGATGGACTCTCCCGGTAGGTCCTCCAGGGAAGGCAGATCTGTGAGCTCAGCTGTGATTGTGTACATTGTGTCCCTGGTCGAAAAAATTGCTGTCATACTTTGGGCAGTAACGCTCCAGCTGCAGTCACAAGCAAGGAGTCTTGCCCACCCAAACAAGAAGAAAGTTATCCATGAAACTTCTTTTGGGCCAGTATTTGCATAGTACTGTTCAAAAAGTACTGCATGGGATTATATCCCACCACATGCCTGCTACAAACTCTGAGCAAAAAGGATCTGATAACCCAAAGACTGAAGATTCCTCATTTTCTCATTTTCTTGAAGTTTCTTTTTGCCCTACTTAGATTTGTGCTGCATGTTAAAAAACCCCAGATTCTCCAAAACAAAATAATCTGTTGTGACAATACTCTAACTCAATAACAAGTCAGGAATTTAATTAAAATCTCTTATTTCAGTCCTTCTATGTACAAGCTAGTAATCCTTGAACTTTTTGTGAACTAAAAGTCTTTTTCGAAGAGCCAGGCAGTTTGGCAGAGGAAAGAATGGAGATGAGTAAACTTGAGAAGGGCACTGGCATCACCATTCTTGCTGTGCCTTCAGTTCTTGAAGGGGAGGCAAGAAAAGGAACTTGACCAGTATTGACAGACAACATTCATTTTTGTTGTGTCCCGTGGTGGCAGTGAGGAATTGTTTCTTGTCTTTTTTATTTAGTATTAGGATTTTAATAGGCTTTTTGTTTTTCTTCTTCATCTCCATAGGGAAGGATTTTTCTTTCCCGTTCCATCTGAATTCCATTTGCCTCACCAAAGGAACTCTTCATAGAAAAAAGAGGAAACTACAACAGAACTGTTCATCCTAATGTGTTTCTAGCATGGTTTCACATTTATAGGTGAGACTTATCTGTGCTTCTGTTATGTGTTTTAATTAAGTCAGAGTGCAAAATCCCACCGTACCCAATAGAAACCTTTGGCTCGGAAGTGTGACTGGAGGCATCGAGGGAAACAAGGAATTCAGTGGAACAAGGTAGTCAGTGTGCTAATTAGTGTCCAACATCTGCATCAGAAGTCTGAAAAATGTGATTTTGAGCCTGTGTCTGAAAGGGCATGAACGGTTCTTTCCTTTGTGCTCAGCCACATGTACCTGTCCCTCGCTGTGTTCACAGCAGGACTCGAGGGGGTGAGGCCACTGGATGAGAGAACTGATCTGACTGACCTAAGGAATCATGATGGAAAAGGACAGGAAAATCCAATACAGTCAGTATGTACATCATCTCTAGGATGATGAGGAGGCAACAGCTGGCTGTAACACTACACCCAGGTATATGAAAAATAACATTTAAATCATCTGATCTATGATTATTTAATGTTGTGCATCAGCAGACTATCCTGTTAGCACAGAATAAATTCACTCCAGAATTCTCCTGCCTCAGTTCACCAGAAAATTTGTATGTTTAAGCTCTCAAACTCAAACACAAACATGTTTCTTTGAAGAGTGAAGGCTGCTTGGTATCCATGAAAAGTGTTCTTGTATTATGGGTTTTAATATTTATTTTGACCTTCTGAAGAACCAGAAGAAAAGGTTCATTTATCAAAGGTGCATTTCAGCGGGAGAAATCTGCTTCCATAGGGGTGTCTCTCTGCTGCTGTTAGGAGGAGAAAGGCAGCAGGTTTCCAAATCTTTGTCTATTTGTACCAGAGGTCTCAGGTCAGTGTTTGCCCAAACAGGCTGCAATGGGATTTCCAAGATGACATTGCTAAAATGCTGTAACAGAAAGAAAAACTATCTGACTCGTGAACTGAAATGAGGCTTTTGATAACTGCAGAACTAAAATACATCCTATTCATCAGTGACGTTCAAATGGGTCACACTGCAAAACATTTCAAAATCACTGATTTTCTCCTGGAAAAAAACATTTCAGCATCACTGATTAGACGTCTGCCAGAGAAAGGCAAGCAAACCTCATAGTAGAAGACATTTTTCAATCAGTAGGGCTCATAACACTCCCCATGGAAGTTATTCCATTAAAAACAGCTCTGTTTCCTCTGCTGAAGGTATAGTGGAAACATCTCATTTTTATTTAGCTGATCAGACAACCATTTCTTTGCAAAGTGGAGTGTGGTATAAAACATGCAGAATGAGGTCTTAAGAAGTTATACATTTCTTGGACAGTTTTTAATTTTAGACCTCTGAGTCTTATTACTGTCCCGTCAGAGCTTGCTAGCACTTTGGGAATGCCAGCTTCCTGAGTGTTTGAAGTGACAGCTACATGAACTGTGACATTTTAAAAGCATGATGTCTGCTAGGCATGTCTCAAAAGTTGTATGTGTTTGTTAAGTCCATAAATCTTCATGTCCACTTGTTGCATTACAGTTTGAAATTCAGATTCCAACTTTTGCTTCTTTTTTCCAAAAAAAATGTATGTGCCAGTGTTTAATATTTCACTGCAAATTTATTAAAACTGGAAGAACTCATGCCGTGTAAGATTCTCAGACAGAGTGGGTGTCTGTACTGCAGCCTGGAGGTGTGACTGCAGCTAGAGCAGACAGCAGGAGTAGCTTTCATCTGGCTTGCTGGATGCTGATAACAGTGCAGTCGTGGCAGCAGAAGGCTGAGTAACCCACGGAGATCTGTGCACCTTCTCATCATTTCCAAGCGCTCTGAGGCTACTACTTTCAAGCTGGGTTGGAGAGTTTTCCTGAGGTGCAATCCCCTTTGGGTTTCTACACATGGACAAGCAAAAGCAAAAGAAGACTATATTAGAATAAGATACTTTTCAAAGTATACGAAAAGATAATTTTTATAATAGCCAATGGCTATTATGGCGGTCAGATGAACAAGTCTGGAGTTTTGAAAAAAAGTCAGAAAACTGCTTTTCCTTACACCAAGAGTCTCCAAGAATAAGGATGAGTTCCTCTTGCAGGTTAAAAAATGGCTGGAATTAAAGGTATTAAAAAATCCATGTGAATGTGAACAGAGGAAAGGTCCCCTGAGGACTGTGAGAACAAAAACAAATGCAGCCTCCTGGCCTAGAAGTTCCCAAGCCACAGATATGGAAAATATGTACAGAAAATATCGCAGTATAACACCTGGTTCTTTCCCTAAGCCTCCACAAGCCACTATGTCAGAGAGACAGGGCTGTGGCCAAGACGCATTTCTGATCTGACTCAAAACGGCCATAGTTTTATTCTCACGAAAAATTTAGAAAAACCGTTTGTCATTTGCGCAGTGGAGAGAAAATATGCACAAGGAGTTGTCTCAGGGAGTTGTTCCTGGAGTCAAAAACTGCTTAGGAAATAGAATTGGGACTCATTGTTGTTTGTCCTCTGAATGTGTCAGCTCTGGGTTTCACAGTGCTCTAAAGAGCAATCGTGAACTTGGGGTCAGGAGAACACAACCACAGCACTCATTGCCTCACTGTGTAAAAGCACAGTGTCCCTACATTGTGAATCCCTGATGCTTTTTTGGCTACCCTGTCTCTAGCAGGATGTATCAGAATTCAAAAGGGAAAGGCAAAAGAATATTGGAGAAAAGTGCATGGAGGGTAGTGAAAGACAAGGATATTTGGAACTTTCATATATGGAAGCAGTCAGTGGAAAAGGTACTTTGAAATTACTTAAGTTTATTGGGGTGGCAAAGATGAGCAGATACAACAGAAGTGCGTAAAGTCACAAATGCTGCAGAGAAAGTAGACTGCAAAAATTTAGATCTCTTGCAAGCTCAAGGAGGAAAGAAAGCCAAACCTACTGCACCTAGGGTGCAAAACAATAAATATTTGCAAGCCTTGCCCCTTTACTCAGTCCTGGTGAGGTGCATCTGGAGTGCTGTGTCCAATTCTGGGCTCCTCGGTACAAGAGGGGCATGGGGCTCTTGGAACAGGTCCAGCAGAGACCACAAAGGTGATGAGGGGACTGGAGCACCTCTCTCGTGAGGAAAGGCTGAGAGACTTGGGTCTGTTCAGCCTTGAGAAGAGACAGCTGAGAGGACACTTTATCAATGTATATAAGTATCTGAAGGGGGTGTGTCAAGAGTATGGATCCAGGCTCTGCTCAGTGGTGCTGAGCAATAGGACGAGGGGCAATGGGCAGGAACTGGTGCACAGGAAGTTCCATCTGAATGTGAGGAAGAACTTTACTCTGCAATGACCGTGCACTGAAACAGAGTGTCCTGAGAGGCTGTAGAGTTTCCCTCACTGGAGGTATTCAAGAACTGTCTGGATGCAATCCTGTGCCATGTGCACTGGGATGGCCCTGCTTGAGCAGGGAGGTTGGACCAGATGACCCACTGTGGTCCCTTCCAACCTGACCCATTCTGTGATTCTGTGTCTCGTGATGAGCCCATCTGAGTAGAGGTACTGCAGCTCTTCTTTGGAAGAGGAGAGTAAGGGAGCAACAGAGGCTCTGAGATGTCTCAGGATCTGCTGGGTGAAAAGCTGTGAGGAGGCAGGAAGAACAAGGTACAAGAAATGCTCCGGGTACATAATATCTTGTGGGAATGGCTATTCACCCTACTCCATCCTATGAGACTGGGCCAAGCAAGCTCAGAACAACCAAGAGGAGGCACCTTCTCACCCAGAAGGTGAGACAACACGGGATGACACTGCTACAGCATGTAGTGTAGGCCAAAATATAAAGAGGATTCAAGAAGGAATAAAAATTTAAGTGTGTATTAATCCCCGTGGTGGGGACATAACCTGAAGCTCACAAGGAATCCACAAGATATGAAGTCCCACAATTAGATGGTTTACCAGGAAGGATAACTCTTCACTTATTCCATTGCTTATGTCCTTTCCTCAGACACCTACAGCCCACTGCAAAGGTCCCTCCTGGGCAGGGCAGCCCTCCAGCCTGATCTGTTCTGACAGTTCTATGTAGTTCGCTCCCTGAACAGACTGGCTTCCTCCATATATATATTTTCATTTCTAGTGAACAACTTGCCAATGAGATGAAGTGACAATGAACCATTCAAATAATGGCAATCTACAAGAGTGACAGATCTGGGGTACAGTGAGATACTGTTTTTTACATTGTTTGGACAAGCAGTTATTTTCCAGAGCACAGTAAGGACCAGGGTTAGTGCTGCTCTAATAGCTCTAGAGTACATCTGCAATACTGTATATTTAATAGGGAACATGCTTGACAGAGTGGATCAGACCAGTGCTCTACTGTCTTCATCATCAGTTATTCCCAGAGCGTTCACAGGAATGTGAGAGACATCCCACAACAGACCAATAGAAAATAATTTATTCATAAGAAAACCATCTCATTAAGTCACCTTGGTTAATGATGTCCTCCCTACTTTGAAGGCTGATACCTTTTCCGCTTTGGACCTCTTATTATTCGTATAAATTCCTAACCCTGCCGAGCGGCTGGCCTCAGTAATACTTCCTGGCAGAAAGTTCCACAGGTTAATTATGTGTTAATTATTTCCCATGTTCCCTTTAAAATACCTGCATCCAAGTCAAAGAAAATGCTCACCTCCCTTTAGTTTCAGTAGACTCAGGGGCTCTCCGGCCTTGGCAGTTGGGGGTGGCACTGACAAGGTGGTAAGGAATCCAGCTATACATGCAGTTTACATTAAATGGAGCGTACTCCAGCTGCCCTCATTTTTGATAGAGATCTGAGCGCTGCAGAGATTTAAGGTTCCCCACAGTGATCCATCACGGCTCTAGACGCAAACAGAGCTGCATTCTGGGATGTGCAGCTCCCCGTGGAGCATTTTTCCACTCCAACAAAGAAGTCATTGTGTGCGCGTTTGTGCGCGCATGTGCGTAGCGGAGGGGGAGCAGGGAGCGAGCCACAGCACACAGACTGATACCTGCAGAAATACTAAGTAAATTGCTTCTGCCCCATCCTCGAGGTAAATTGCTAAATGCTTGCTTGTGTCTGACGTGAGGATGCTGAGCTGGTGCTTTGATTCGTGCTTTCGTGCAGGTCCAGTTTCACACCACACCTCTTCTGACCCACGGTCAGCCCGAGAGAAATGCCCCAGCTCTCCCTCGTCTATCCACTGTCAACCATTTCCAGTGGGTTCCTTGTGCTGGGACCACAGGGCTCCATTCAGACACATCAGCTCACGGAGTAAGCTGAGCGCCAGGTCAGCAGCTGGTCCTGGTGATGTTGCCATGGCTGGTGTGATGGAAGACACAGGTCGGGAGCACACGGCCGGAGGTCTCACAGAAGCTCACAGCCAGGGGAAGGGGAGATTGGTGTCAGCTCATGCTTCCCCTGCCTGCAGCAGCCTGCCTTCTCCCTCCTATTGGTGCCAGTGCTCCTGAAATTATGCAGTAGGTCAGATGAGGAACCTGATCAAGCTTAAAGCTAACACGATCTTAAAACAGAAAAATGCCTAAAGACAGGCTGTGATGAGAATAGTTCCCTTGCCCAGCTCAGTGTGCAGGCTGCAAACACTGCTGCTGGGGCGGCAGGGGCAGGAACACAGTGCTGGGAGGGCAGGAAAGCAAGACTGGATGTCAATCTACACAGTGATTAGATTACAGGGATTGAAAAATGATAATCTTTCTCACCCTTTAGCCCTTACATTTGGGAAACTCTAAACATGCTACCGACACAGCCATCAGCCTTGGGTTTGCACAGCATGTTGTGCACAGATGCCGGCCCGTCAGTGAGGCTGAGTGCTCCCAGCACAGGCTGCACTGATCCCATGTGCCCTGCACAGCACAGGGGCAGGATGTGAACGGGAACATGAGATCCAGCACGACTCCAGATAAGGGGAGCCTTGCAAAGAAAATGAAAACAAGCAGCACAAGAGAGTTCAGAGACATGAAATCAGAAGAGAACGAGGTGAGCAAGAAGCAGATTTTCTTTCCAGGGTACTCAATCTTTATCACAAGAGCTCTGAAACATCATATGTTCGCTTGTTCTCTCCCTCTGGGGACAGTAGCTGCTCAGACATGGTGGGAGGTGACATCTGATAGATTGGAACCTCTCACCCAGGTCTGAGAGACCAGACCAACACAATGGCCCTGCTAGACAGGATGGGCATTTTTTTGCAGACCGGAACACCAAAGCTTCTATAGCTCTGCTTAATGTCACCAGAGTTTCAGTCATAATGGATAGGCAGGCCCTATTTTTAGAATCAATCAAGAATCTAAGATCAGCTCAAACAACAGTTTCCTCTAGCACCCAGGTTGTATTGCTCTGACTTTGAGGAAAGAGAATAAATCCAGAGACCAAAATTCCAAAATAGAAACACATGAACAGGGATATTTTAGGATATAATTTTCACAGGTCACAGAGTGCTTGATGGATGCCCCTGAATGTGTGTTAGCATCAAAACTGCCGGCTCCTGATCCAGTAGCCATTTCTTTCCATATTTCCAGATGTAGAATATTTTTGTTCCATAGTCTTAGTGATATATTAAGGATGGCAGCAAAGGGACAAGGACCGTTGGCTCTGCACCTACTGGAGCTTTCCTAGGGAAAGACAAAATGACAAATTTGCCCATTCCAGACTTAAAGGCAAAATCTAAAAACCTGGCCTTCATTCTTTCCCTCTGTAAATGTTGGGTTTTCCTAGCAAGACAAAAATTATAGCACCTAAATACTTGGGACAGACCAGTCATCAAGAGCAGTATAAGCACTTCGGCTACACCTTGGCATTAGCAGTGGCTGCACTGTTTTCTTTAGAAGTTTCTGAGTGGCAGGAAAGTGGATATAAAAAAGAAGAAATAGGTAGAAATTGTACAATATTCAAGCAGACTGTAATAATGTTAAATACCATTTTAAAGCCCCTAAACTACTTTAAAAACAACAAAAAAGGGACTGATTTATAATCTGCTTCACAGCTGAAGGGTGGAGTCCAGTAGGAATATTTGCCTTTGGATATGCTAGTAAAATAACAAACCTATATTAATCCAGTCTTGAACGTAACTGCCAACATTTTGAGTGTATCCGTCTGTTAACAGTATAGCAAAACAGTCAGAACAGACTTTATTTTAAAAAGGAATAAAAAGATGAAGGCACCACTAAGACAGTAGTCAGTTATTCATTATAATACTTTTTGCAGCAGTGCTTCACTTCAGAGGCTGGAGAGCTGGTGGTTTTCTTTGCTTTGTAGTCAGATGTTTCACATGCAAGTCATAGATGAACAAGTCATGAACACACCCACTTACAGTGTGTATATGTATATATATGTATATATACAGACATAGATGTGCTAAAGATTGAATTAGTAAACTTTTTTACTTGGGGAAGAAGCATGAGGTATAGACACAAGTGCCAATGCACAGACAAGATCATATTTTGATTGTGGTTCGTGGGCACCCTGGTAGAATCAGGCCACCAATCATGTACCCTCTTGTGACCAGCTTACCCCAATGTCTTTAGCTAATGAGCATGAAGCAAGAGAGCAACTACCTTCAAAGCCATTGAACTGAACAGGCACGTTTGAATTGAATTATTATGTGGTGGAGCACAATCATGACTGGCAAGCAAAAGGGGGAACAGCTACCTAACACCAGCAGCTCCCACATTATGCTGCCCTGTAGGAAGAGATGAACTGCCAGAGCAAAGTGACTGGGAGAGACAGAACAGCTCAGCGATGTCTCTGCAGAACTCAGCTGATCAGCCCAGGGTGCTAACAGGCTCGCTCGAAATTGCTAACAGATTGACGATTACTCACACCACACAGACTATTACAGGGAACGAGCCGAGATGTCTCTTGTGGAAACCATTACAGAGCAAACCACTGCGCCCTATCTTCTCTGCATAAATTAACAGAGCTTGACTGAGTCAGCAGAGGTTCCCCTTTTAACATGAGAAAAGAATGTGGCCCCCCTGCTTCAAGCCCTCAAAACGTGCCAAAACTGTCACCTTTAAGGTCTGAATGATCAAGGTTTGCTCTTTGCCTCCCAAACGATTCTTTCACCAAGTCCCTCAACATAGGTAAAGCGAAATAAATTGAAATATTCCCACCCATATTTGAACGAAAATTGAAAAATAAAAAAGACAGGCTTACAGCAAAAGAACAGGTTGTGCTTGATTCTTGGTACCAAACTCTTCCTTAGTGAGAAGTTTGACTTCTGTCTATTTGGCAGGTAGTTGCAGACAGGGTGCTGGAGACACACGCCTGCCCCAGCACCTGTACTTGGCAGATGACGCAAGAACACCCTTTCTGTGAAATGCTGGGACCTTGAAGAACCACGCTGCTTATTGCCCTCACCACTGCAAGTAGTTTGTGTCTAAATAATAGCATGCAAAGATGTCAATAATGGCTTTTCACTGTGGAGGTTACTCTAAAAAAAATGAAGAAACCTTCCCTTCACCACGTAACTTCAAACACAAAAAGCAGAAGTCTAAGGGCATAAGCACAGGCAACTCTACAACAAAACAATTTTTTATAACGAGCAGCTGACTTACGCATCTGTCCCAAAAAGTACTTGCTGGGCATCCCTATTCCGCCATAGCAGAATAGGAACATTTTGGGTCGAAGACAAGTGCTATCACCATGCTTTTGTTTTGCTTTGTTGTACAGAAAAGCAGCTCTCCACCTCAGCACCATTCTCCAGTTAGTTTTCTTCTGGTACATCCACATTAAATTCAGGGTGACACTGACACCACAGCTATCTTGGTCAGTCAGCTCCAAAATGACAGCTCTCATTTTAATGACAAAAGTTTATAATTATGTGATAATTATCTGTGACTTGGGCTTCTGGGTACTATCCTCATATAAAGCAAAAGAAAATGCTGGTGAGCTCCTGAGTACACTGAAGCCAATGAGTCTGATGGATCGATGGACTGAAGCCAACAGTGTGAGTTTCAAGGCCAATCGCTGCATTTGGTCACAACAACCCCAAGTAACACTACAGGCTGGGAACAGAGTGTCTGGAAAGCTGCTCAGTGAAAACAGGCCTGGGGGTGCCATTTGACAGCAGCTGAACGTGAGCCAGCTGTGCCCAGGTGGCCAAGAAGGCCAATGGCATCCTGGCCTGTGTCAGCAATAGTGTGGCCAGCAGGACCAGGGCAGGGATTGTCCCCCTGTATTCAGCACTGGTGAGGCCACACCTCAAATCCTGTGTTCAGTTCTGGGGGCCTCATGACAAGAAAGACACTGAGGGCCTGGAGCATTTCCAGAGAGGGGCAACAAAGCTGGTGAAGGGTCTGGAGCACAAGTCTTATGAGGAGCAGCTGAGGGATCTGGGGGTGTTTAGCCTGGGGGAAAGGAAGCTCAGGAAGGACCTTCTCACTTTCTACAACTATATGAAAAGAGCTTCTAGCCAGGTGGGGATTGGTGTCTTCTCCCAGGCAACAAGTGATAGGATAAGAGGACATAGTCTCAAGCTGTGCCATGAGAGGTTTAGGTATCAGGAAGAATTTGTTCTCTGAAGGAGTTGTGTATTAGGCTGCCGAGGGAAGTGTTGGAATCACCATCCCTGGAGGTGTTCAAGAAATGACTGGACATAGCACTTAGTGCTGGGGTCTGGCTGACAAGGAGGTGATCAGTCCAAGATTGAACTCGATGATCTTGGAGGTCTTTTCCAACTAAATCATTTTGTGATTCTGTGACCTTCACCATCAGTATCAAAGGATCAGGATTTCAATCCATACTCTAGCTCAGCCTATAGACTTTGCTGGGCAAATTATTTAACAAACCATTTAACAATTTATTGCTTTTGGGAGAGTTACTTATTTTCCCCTGCCTTTGTTTTCTCCTCTGGTATAACACTCAGGGCTTTATAAACCATAATTAGCAAGTTTTGAAAGCACTTAGAGATCTTGAGATAACAGCACGCTACAGGTGGACGGTGTATCTATTCTTAACACTTCAGACTAGTGGTCCTCAGCCTAGGAGCTGCAAAGCCATAGCTTCCAGAGCTGGGTTGCAAGTTCATTGGAAGTACAAACGTCTCACAAGCAGAAACCGTGACATGAACCTAGCAGTGGTATTGGGAGTGAGGTCACGAACCTGGTGGTGAAACCAGAAGAAAGGTCCATCAGTTTTGCTATTTCCAGAAAAGCTTAAAATAGCAGGCTTTGTGCTGATAAATATGTTTCCACTCAAGGCTACAATGCAAAGTCCCACAGACATGATTTTCTGCTGAGCTCTCCCTCAAGAACAACAACAGAAAGTTCTGCCTACGCCAGTGATCTACTCAATTAGATTTTACTTCAATATGTGTTAAGAGATTGGAACAAGATTTTGAACAAATGTTTACCCCCAAAAAGAGCCTTAACAGACTCAAACCTATATTTCCCATGTGTATACATCATCTGAATAATAATAATAAAAACTCTCTGGGACATACTGTGAATATCAGTTTGGCTACCAGCTTTACTGCATGGAAAACTTCCCAGCAGGTGGTTGTAATCCTTCTAGAAAGGAACAGGGCTGGATCAGCAGCGCCTTGGGGTGTTAGGTGCCCGTCTCTTATTGGATTTACACTGTGATAATCTAAGCACAAAACCGTTGCCTCTTGGGTTACTTCATTAAAAACCTGACATCTTGGTTCATGAAGCCATGTCTAATCTAAGCACTTGGCTTGCATTCATATCAATGGTAAACAACTGTTGTCTTCAGCTTTTACAAAGCTTACTTACCCAGGTTTTTCCTGGGCATTGGACTCTCTCTTTGTCCTAAAAGTATATTTCATTTTCCAGGAACATTATGCCCTGGAAAACATTTTTCATAGGGCAATAATAAATAAATAAAGGAATCCCCCTCCAAAAGGTTTTCATTTGTCACATATAATTTATGCCCACATAAGATTCATTCCTTAAAATAAATACTGAAACCTCAGAGAAAGCCCTTGTTCAGGTCTGCAAAGGGAAAAAGTGCCGTGTAAATGGGAGTGGCGGTTCAGCGCAGCCTGAGCCCCACTGGTACCCTCAGAGAGCAGAGCAGCAGACCAGGGTTTTTACTGGCCTCTGTTGTGTCTGTTGAACTGTTGCTCCGTCTTTAGTGAAATCTCAAGCAACAGAAATCTTCTATTAAAACCACCTGCACGGCTTTGTCAGCTGAGCTCCGTGCTGTCAAATGACTTAGCTTCTTAAGCCAATACAAGTCATTAAGAAGAAGGTGAATTAGAGATTTAGACGTTGCCGATAGTTACTATCTCTGATCAATTGATATCTTCCTCTGATAAAGCGGCGCTCCCCGGCCGACCCCCTTCCCTGCCTCATCCGCGCAGACCCCGACCACTGGATCTAATTATGGGTGAGGAACACCAGGCCCTCGTCAGCGCTGAAAGGCCATCAGTAGGCCTATCCATTAATAACTCTCCTGTGCGCTGTACATTGTAATTGTCAGACTGCAATTTACAGTAATCCTCCAATGCAAAAACTTAAATAGCTGCAGCTGATTTGAAATTCATACAACCAGTTGAAAGAGAGAAAAACAAGATGCACGGGTTAAAAGGCCAAATTGTGCAAGTGTGTGCGCTGAGTGACAGACATTTTAGTACTAGCCTGGGACCATATTTTAAAAGGTCACTGAAAACTTTTGGCTTGGGCCCTCTGACAAACAATGAACTTTCCATATATTTATTTGCCATCTCTTTGTTTTTACAGCAAGCAGAATAAATGAGTTAAATGACGTTGTGCGGGTCTGCACATTGTCAGCACAGGTTATAAGTCATTATTAAACTCCATCAAATCAGACCAAACCCAGTCTAGGCAATGAGACTAAAAGTTATTTGCATTCCTTCTGTCATAAAAAATCATATCCCCTTACCCAAGACTTTCGTTTCTTTATTAAATGCAGCCACAAGAGTATTTCAGGTCTGGCAATGTGAGCTCAGGAAAACCTACTCTGTATAACTCAGTGTAACAGCTTAGAACCGATTCCACTAAAATGTCCCAGTTGAGTGTATCTGGGCACTCAATCAAGACACACATATTACTTTTAAATAAGATTAGCCTTTATATTTTGCTGCTTAAGTTAAAACTTTTCATGTCATTCTCTCATTTTATGTAAACTCCAACATAATTCTGTTTTAGAGAATACTTCAAACAAATTAAAATCCTCAACTTGAATGTGTCTAGCAAAACTCGCCTAATGGCATAGCAAGCTGTTTGGTGACACTAAAACACTTTTAAATAAGATGAATTTTCCCTGCGTTGCCCTGGCTTTGTAATTACTGCTGCTGAACAGCAGACGCCTTTGGTTACAATGGCAAAAGCAGCGGCTTGTGCTCTGAAACTTATTTGACAAATAACTTACAAGTGACCTGCAACATCTGTTTAAAAAATCGTCCTTTCGTATCTGCCTCAAGTCGAGTTCAGCATCAATTATGAAATGCAAACATATCATCTGGGGCCAAGGGCAGCTTTTACACATACACAAGGCACGGTGCGGGGAGGGGGCGGGCTGCAGGCGCCTTCCTCACGCCAGTCAAGGGGAAAGAAAATGCTTAAGTAAGACTCCATCCAAGCTACCAGCTTGTAGCGTCACTCTGGTGAGATCCAGTGACAGTCAGCCATGGGCTTGATCCCAGTGGTGCTCAGCAAGGCATGAGCTGTGGTGGGATGGGTCTTGGAGAGGTGGGCAGTGATGACCAGGACTTTCAGCCACCCTGGACATCAGCTGGAGCAGTGGGACCACAGAACCTCTGAAACCCAGCCATGAGCTTCGCTCATCTGGAAGGTGCCAGCAATGGCTACGGAGGCGTGTAAGTCACGTCAACATCTCTGGAGCTGAAAACACCTACTCAGCAAGCAAAGGACTCCACACTCCAAAGAACACCAGCAAAAGGCTTTCATAAAACTAATGCCAGCCTGGTTTACAGTCACAAAATCCTTTACTGTGGGAGATGATGCTCTTCAGCCTCTAAAGCTCTCCTCAACCCTACCTCTCAACAGTTTACTACTGTGCTGCTTGGCATAACATCAGCTCAGGCTGAGATTTAGCTCATGGTACAAAAGCAGATGGAAGAGTGAAATAGAGCACTTCTCTCTTCTTCAGAGATGGGAAATTTTTTTTCAAGGTCTTATAAGTCTTTTTATGTGGAAGTCAGTAAAAAATAAAAATAAGAAATTCTGACTGTATGTAATCCTGAATTACATTATTTTGGATCTGATTTAAAAGCTATACAACAAGGTTTGACTCAAATAACATGTGCAGTACAGATATCCCTTCACATCAATAAATATAAATAGTTTAACTATTGAATATAAACTTTTAGAGAACTATTTCATTATTGCAATCGAAATAGTCTGTTTCTAACTTATGTGGAAGCACATGTAAAATACAGGTTGAACAATACTGAGATTATTGATTTCTGCAGCTTTAAAAGATATTTGCTTGTAAGAGATCAAAGGCAGATCTAAAAGTTTACTTGTGCAGGTTTCTTTTTCTCTCTTCTGCTTTTTTCATTTACTTTCTTATACATGAACTTAATCAGCAACCGAGCTCAACCATTAAGTGATAACATTTCTGCAGCTAATTGCAGCATATTGGAATCTAGTAAGGAATATTATTAAACTGTCCTATAACTCACATTTTGTGTGAAAAACTGGGACTTGAAAAACACCTGCCCAAACAATTCATAAACACACAGCACAGCAAATACCTATGGTAATTCACTGGATTTACAACCGTCATATTATATTAAACATACAGTATCAAAATTTATCACCTATTACACAGATTCCTGTTTTAATAATATCTTGTTCTTGTACAATTGCACCTTCTCTCCCAAAGGGTCCCAAAGCACTTTAAAACCATACATACAGGAATTGCTTCATTCACTGTGGAAATACAGCTGCCTCTGGGGTGGAGTGGGGGTTAGGGGAGCAGAGGAATTGTGCACAGCCATTATAAACACTGACAGTCGAGAGACACGTTTGGGGACGGGGAGCGGAGAAAATTATACCGAAGTCTCGGGAGCATCGTATAAAGAGCATAATCACAGTTGCAGGTGAGGGAGGTGCACAGGCAGCTGTGGCAGAACTTAGCACAATTCGGGGCATTCTTGCCCTAACCATCACTGGTAAGCAGTCCTACCATCACTGTAGGGCCAGCCCGCAGCCTTCAGCTCCAACCCTCAGGCAGTGGGTCATGGAAAGGGATAAGCCTCCCCACGGTGCAGTTCTGGCTGCTGAGGGAGTTGAGCTGAAGGCTGGAAAGCTCCGTCTCTGGTATCACCATACTGCATGGCCCAGATTCCCCAGAGGTAACCCCAGCTGTGCTTCCAGGGAACCACAGGAAAATGAGAGCGCACTGACAGATATCTCTGTGGTGGGCAGCTGGGTGAATTTGTACAAAAATAATGCAATATTAGAAGAGATCAGGAAATGCATGGATTTTTGCTAGGCTGTTTACCCAGTTAGAACTTGGCTGTCAAAGACTGCTGTTACCTACACCACTTAAAAATGTTTGTGCTGCTCAGCTGGTTCCAACTGCAGCTTCATCTCCTTCATACTTGCCATAATTGCCAAAGTAGTCTCCCGTGCCTTCATGTCACTCCAAATCTCTCCAGCTCCGTCTCATTCAGGACCTTCTCTGACCCTCTTTGATCAAGGCAAGGAATCAACTTTTGAATTGCTAGATTTAGCTTTACAAGGAAATCAAGTGAGAAGCTTAAAACTGGCCCCTGAAAATCACTACCAATGGATTTACTCCTGCCTACTATACTGCTTTTGTTCTGCCCGTTTCCACCACTGCCCAGCTCTTCCCCACAGTGCTCACCCCTTTCTGGGGGCATTATTTATGTGCTGGGTTGCCCAGGTCTGTTTCCTTTCCTCTGTATATTTGAAGTGTCTCTGAATCTTGGCATTTCTTCCAACATATTTTCAGTCTACAGCTTTCTCTATTTGTTGATACATTTCAGGTGTTCATGCAGGTCTCCCATCACTCCTTGCCTCAGTCACTGTAGTTTCTGGGATTTCCTGACACACATCAACACACCATATCCTACATAAAAAGCAGCTGCTATATATCTAGCATAGACTATGTACTCACATCTAGTTTAGTTCCTACAGCCTATGTGCCATAAGGCTCTGCTGCGATTTATTTAGCTGCTGCATTAAATAACCCTTCACCTTAGCTAACCTGCCAATAAACCAATGTCACTTTACAAGGAACCTTCCACAGAGGTTGCTGTATGGTTATTTTACACTAAATTCAACAGCTTGCAATTAAATGTTAAGTAAAACAAGGATTTCCTTCTCAATGTGCATGCACAAGGATGCATGTTTGATTCAGCCCTGCAAAGTGGATGGGGAAGGTCTCACTTGCCTTTCTCTGCCTTGCTGCTCCTGCTGAGAAGAGTGGCATTCTTTGGGAATTCAGCTCTCTGCAGCAGGCAGTATATTCAGTGCTGCATGCAGGAACCCTTCTAGCTGACAGATTCCACAGAGAGAGCAACTTTTTAAAGCCCAACAAAGGCATTTGGTGCAACAAAAAATGGTCACTAAATCTTCCATAGATCCCTTCCCATCTCCATCACCAGCAATTTCAACACAGCTGTTGAGGCAGAGTCCCAGGAACTTTTGCCCTTGTTCTACGTGAGGTTTTTGCTGGCACAGCCCTGCACAGCAGCCAGTTGGCCAGACGGGGAGTACAGCTGCCTATGCCATGCTTGTTTGTATAATGAGATCTCTTTTGCCTAGAGCACATGGACTATGTAAAGCTGGGAAAAAGGTGATGAGTGTTTCTGGCAGGAACATAATGCCCTGCTATTCCAGCTAGAATCACCCTGAAAGCAATAATTTCTTAACTTGAAATTGGTGCTGCAAAATAGCATTAATTGCTATAGTTGTGTGAGAATAGGGCAGATCTTAGAATAGGCAGAGAAGCTGTGGATGCCCAGCCCCTGGAAGTGTTGAAAGCCAGCCTGGATGGGGCTTTGAGCAACCTGGTCTAGTGGAAGGTGTCCCTGACCACTGTGAATCAGGGTGGAACTATATTTTAAGATCCCTTTCACTCCAAACCATTCTATGACTCTCTGATCTTAATTATCAAGCTCCTGAGGCTCTACTGAATCCAGGGAGAGCTTCATTCAGAAACCTGGGTCTTGTCTAAAGTCAGGTGGTGACTGGAGAATGAATACACAGAAGTAAAAATAACTGATTTAAGGGGCTGTAGTATAAGAACATGGAAGCAGATATCCGTGCTTAACAAGGCGTTTGCTGCTTTTTTACTAATGACAGTAGTGAGACACGCAATGCACACAAACACAGCACTGCTCTTCTCTCTATGTTGCTGTATAGATGAGAAACCAAGTAAAGTTAAAAGCCTGACCCTAAAAAGTGATCGAAAGTGCCACTCAAGTACTTCTGTAATAACTGCTTTTTTAAAGGAATATATAATTGAGGACTGGACTGGTGATACTGCACTCTCCTCATGGAACTCAGTGCTTCAGTTAGGTGAGTGAAGTCTGCAGCTTAGCACCAGTTTATTACAAATGCTGGAACAGCTGCAGCAGTTCGTCTCCCCCGCTTCAGGCCAAGTGGCTGTAAAGAAGAGAGGATCATCCTCACCTTGGCAAGAGATGAGAGTGACCCTGGAATAACAAGTGATTCCCTGGCCATGACGCAGTTTGATGAAATCTTTTCTCCTTGTTCCATCACTTTCCCTGGAAGAACATTTCCAGCTTCAGTCTACTGTGTGAGATCCATGTCGTCAGCATAGTGCCATCCCAAGGTTAGGGAGGAAGGACCCTCTTTCTCATTCAACTCACCTCATTTTGAAAGGGTGACCTCAGGGCAGGAAAACCAAATGGTGCCCTGCAGCTCCACTGACAGCAGAGAAACGAGTGGGAGTTAGCCCCAGTGCTGTCTGCAGAGGGCACCCCTGAAGTAGAGCTGTCATGGAATCATTGAGTTGTTTAGGGTAAAAAAATCTCGAAGATCATCAAGTCCAACCATCAATCCAGGGCCACTCTGCTCACCGCAAAACCATGTCCTCAAGTGCCACATCCACATGCTTTTTGAACACTTCCAGGGATGGTGATTCCACCACGTCCCTGAGCAGCCTGTTCCAGTGCCTGACCATTCTTTCAGTAAAGAAGTTTTTCCTACTATCCAACAACTTGCACAACTCAAGGTTATATCCTCTAGTCCTGTCACTTGTTACTTGGGAGAAGAGACTGGGTTATCTCAGAAGTAGGCAGCTAGTGAATATGCCACATTTTATTTAAAAGCCTGAAAAAATAGAAGCAGAGCACCACAGGCTGCCTTTGCACATCACTGCGTTTCTCACATTTTGCTTGACATCTGGAATTTACACTTATCATGTCTGAAGGACTTTTGTGTTAAAATCAAATGCACACAAGTTACAGACCCCAAGTGGATGTCTTCCCACTGACTTCAGTGAGAGCCAGACAGGAACTCAGAACTACAGGAAATTTTCAAGCTAACAGAAGAAAATTACTTCAATTTAAAAGCTAGCATGAGACTTGCAATAAAATACACATAAAAAGTAATGTTAAAAAAATAGTATAAGCCAGGTAAGTGGAGATGGTTAAGCAGCAAAGTAAATGATACTGTTTCCATAAAACTGGGAAGGTTCTTATTATTTTGCTCACCAAAATAAATTATTGTTCACATTCTACAATAAGGAAAGACCTAATCACTGCTATGAGGAAAATAAAACGTGCTTACATGTCAGTACTGCCTGTGTCCACTGACATGGAGATTTCCTCCAAGGAACAGATCCTGCACCTGTGTTAGGGGAAGCAGTGCTAAGGGAAGCCCATACACACACCAAACTGATTCCTCTGGGCTTCTGGATTTGAAGTTATGATTAGCTTTGTTACTACCTCTTTTCAGGACAAGCATTGTCCAAAACTTACTCCCCTCAGTTTTCAAACTCCCTTTTTTGTATGATTTTACTTGACAGTAATAACAGCTAACCAAATACATCTTAGCTCAACTGATGCAATTGTGAAACAGATTTTTTCTTGTAATAAGGAGATGAGAAACCAGTACCTGTAGACTCTTCCTCAGACAGACAGGTGTATTCTCTATTCAGTTCCTATAGGGTGAGCACTGAGGATTGTCAGAAGGACAAATAGCAGAGCTTTAAACTAGCATTGAAGGGGGAAAGGGGCAAAACCAGGCTTGCCAGTGATGAGCAATGGGATGATGTGCCAGAACTTGAGGAAAGGAGCACTAATGGGATCCCTCAATCTGCATCACCAGGCATTGGCTAAAATGCACCACACGTGAAATGTTTCTACACTAATGCATGCACCATGAGGAGCAAACGAGGAGCTCAAGAGTTTGGCCCAGTCCCAGAGATTTAGCATCATTAGCATAAGTGAAAACTGGTGGGATAAGTCCTGTGACTGGAATGCCCTGTTGGAGGGTTCCAGGCTCTTCAGGAGGGGCAGGCAGGGCAGAAGAGGCAGGTGGGTGGCATTGTAGGTAACAGAAGGGGTAGAATGTATGGAGATCACAGCTGGCAATGGCAGAGTTGAGAGCCTCTGGGTAAGAATCAAGAAGCAAACAAATAATGTGGATGTTGTCTAATGGACCTCCCAGCCAGGACAAAGGCAAGGACAAATTATTACTATTTGAGGAACAAAGTGTCACTTCCAAGTCGACTATCCTTGTCCTTATGGGGGACTTCAGCTTGCCAGAAATCAATTGGGAGCATCACACAGCTGGTATAACCCAGGCCAGAAGATTCCTAAAAAACCTGGATGACTTTACGAAACAAGTTCTAAGGAAGCTGACCCAGGAAGACGGCTTCCTTTATTTGCTGTTTGTCAGCAGGGAGGATCTCATAAGCCAAATGGAGATTGGTGACCACAAAGTGATCAAGTTTAAAATCTCTGGTGACAGGAGGAAAAGTGCCAGCAAAACCTCAACTATGGATATGAGGAGAGCAGACTTCAGGATGCTCACGTAATTAGTAAGTAAAATCCCCTGGGACAATGTTTTTGCAGGTGCTGGGGTCCATCAGTGCTGGTCACTTTTTAAACATCATCTCCTAACAGCACAAGGACAGGCAATTCCCAAATGTTGGAAGTCAAGCAGGCGAGACAGAAGGCCAGCTTGGCTGAACAGTAATCTTCTCTTGGAAATAAGGCAAAAAAAGGAAGGTGTATGCCCAGCAGAAGCAAGGTCAGGTGACACAGAGGAACACAGAGATGCTGCTTGCCACTGGAGGGAGAAAATCCACGTGGCCAAAGCTCAACCGAAGTTGAAGCTGCCAGAAATGCGAGGGACAATAAAAAGTCTTTTCAAATATACTAATGGCAATAGGCAGTGTAAAAACAACATCAACCCTTTCCAGGATGAGGATGGTCACCTCACAAACAGGGAGAAGGACAGGGCAGAGGTGTTTAATGCATTCTTTACCTCCATCTTCAGCATCAGTGATGAACCAGGGGGGTCTCAGTGTCCTGAGCTGGAGGACAACGACTGTGAGAATGATCAAACCCCAGTCGACCCTGAATTTGTGTGGGATCTGCTGCTCCAGCTGGATCCCTATAAATCTAAGGGGCCTGATAGGAGTCATCTAAGAGTATTCAAAGAGCTGGCTGACACCATCACAAAACCTCTCTTCGGTAATTTTTGAGCAGTCCTGGGAATCCAGAGAGGTCCCAGCTGACTGGAAGCTGGTGCACGTTGTCCTCATTTTCAAGAAGAGCAAGGAGGACCCTGGAAACTACAGGCCTGTCAGTCTCAGTCCAGTACCTGGTAAAGTTATGGAGATTATTCAAGGAGGTATTGAAAAACACCTGAAAGACAACACAGTCACTCAGTGGTCACAGCCAGCACAGCTCTATGAAGGGAAAGTTCTGCTTATCAAACCTAATTTCCTTTTATGACAGGATAACCCACCCAGCTGATCAAGGGAAACCAGTTGATGTTATCTTTTCGGATTTCAGTAAAACTTTTGATACTGTCTCTCACAAGGCTCCTCCTGAACAAAATGTCCAGCACACAGCTGGATAAACACATCATGGGATGGGTGAACAACTGGCCCACAGGTCAGGTACAAAGGGCTGTAGAGAAAGGGGTGACATCAGACAGTGACCTGTCACTCATGGGGGTCCACAGGCCTCCATCCTTGGCCCTGTGCTCTTCAACATCTTCATAAATATCTTAGACGCACAACTAGACAGGATACTAAGCAAGTTTGCAGACAAAAAATGGGCCCGCCTGCCTTTGAAGCAGAACCACTGCTGATTTTACACCTTGATTTTCTGGAGAACTCCATCTGCTTCACAGCGCTACCCAGCAAGGGATGGACCACTTTCCAGTTGAGAAGGGCATCCCTCACCTCGCCACAATTAACAGGATATAAAGGCATCCTCAACCAATTTTTAATATTATTATTTTCAGACCAATTTTCCTGCAGAAAATCTGGGGGAAGTTTTCTGATTTGACTCACTTGCTAGAACTGGGGAGGTGGAGGCTGTATTGTCATCCTTTACTAGCCTACACATCGGAGCTTAAAGGGCCTTACCCTTAAAAGCCCCTCCTCCAAATCCCAGAAAAAGCTATCACCCAGCAGGGTTAAGTTAAGACAAACTGTGCAGTAAAAGTTGCCCACTGCAGATGCTAAACAAGTGACTGCTACATCGTGAAGTTTTCAGAAAGGAAGACTCCTGATCTTTGCCTGGCAGGTTTGACTTATCTCCATAAAAGATACGTGACACTACTCCGCCAGTCAGAACACTCTACAAACACGCTTTCAATGTTCAGGATAAGCAAAATAATAACAGAAAACAAACAGAAAAATAATGAAATCGATGTTATTAATGCTGAGACTATTAGCTCATATTAACACATTATTCTTAAAACGTGCCAGTCATGCAAACCTGTGTTACAGAACCCTTGTGCTCTGGGGCCTCCCACTCTAACAGACATTTTGCAGGTATAATGGTCAACACAGAGATCAAATCGTACCACATACACCATCATTTTTAACTTGAGTGTCCCTTAAGAGTCTTCACATAGCTATGAAGACAGTTCATTCATCAGAGGAAGGAGACAAGCAGACTTGTCTTTAAACAAGGTCAAGAAATATTGTTTTCACAAATGTTTTCACAATTTTTTTAAAATTTAGACTGAACAGCAATTTTTTGTAAACTCTAGAAGATTTATGGAGAGATTAACAGGAATTTAAAAAAAAGCAAAACGACAATACAAGGTGAACAGACCATAACTTTATTGGAGATATACTCAGCTACAATTATTACAAAAAACTATTAAAGGTAATTGTGATCCATAAGGTGCAGATTGCAAACTTCTGCAGCATGATTACAGTATGAATGAATTACATTTTATGTCCCTTAAAGACAGCTGCAGCATGTGATGGTAAATATTTTATTGTCCATCAAATTATATTTGTTATTCTTTCTACTTGATTTTAACCATCTTTTCAGTCACACTATTTACAATAAAAATGCCTGCAATTTCCAATTATTGTTCACAAACATTTTTCTCCCCAACTTGCTGCTGCAGT
The DNA here is from genome assembly GCA_013397845.1 of Melanocharis versteri. Taxonomy (NCBI): domain Eukaryota; kingdom Metazoa; phylum Chordata; class Aves; order Passeriformes; family Melanocharitidae; genus Melanocharis; species Melanocharis versteri. The sequence goes on along the minus strand of VZTG01005027.1, from coordinate 3,865,775 downwards.
AAATTCTGAGTGCATCTACAAAGCAATTAAAGTAGTCTGTGGTTGCCATTCAAATAAAAGAGGGAAAACCTCAAGGACATTATTGGATGAAATTCATTTTTAAGAATTGTAGTTAGCTTTGACAGAAGTTAATTTTAACTGCTAGTGGAGTATACTACAATGACCTCTAGATATTTGCTAACGTAATTCATATTGAGTAACAGCTGATATTTAGATTACATTTGAGGGTCATGAACTGTAGTGTTTAAAGTTTAAAATCTAATATGAAAGAAATTAACTTCTTGAATATTAGAGCAATTGAAAAAGGATCAATGTCAGTAATTAAGTACCAAAAATCAAAATGCTTCTTGCTTCACTCAGGTAAAAAATACAGAGATTTCCATGAGAATGTGTTCATGGGGAACCCCATCCAAAACAAACCCAGAATACTGTCAGAGTCAAGTGCAGTATCACAGCAGAACACAATGCTATTTGTCATTTTCAGATTGTGTGTGCTGCTGTGACTGGGATACAAAGAATTCATTTTCTGTAAAGATAAATGCATAGAATATGTAGCATATGTTATGTCATATGCAGTAACATAACCCCCCCCACATTTTCCAGTTGATGGTTCTGTATTTGCTCACAAGGAGGAAAAACGAAACTCTGCAACATACATACAAGCACAAGATCTTCAGGTATGTAACTGAATGCAGTTCCATTGACTAAAATGATACTACATCAATTTGCACTAGCTGAGGATCCAGCACCTCATCCCTGGGCCACCACTAGATTCCTCCCTAGCACTGAAACTGGTTCTTGTTCAAGTTCTGTACTTGGCAGTTGCAACATGCTATTGTGTAATGAGACTTAAAAATAGTAGGCTTTTTTTTTTTGTATGGACTTTAGCAGCATCAAGCTGAACAAACACTTCGGAAGTCACCACTGGGCACTCAATATTCAGACTGAACAGAGATTTAGTTGAGGTTGACCAAATTACTAGGGGCTGTCTTCTCCCAAAAACTACATTATACGTGTAAAATGTTGGTTTGTTCAGAGATAATTACTGGAGTGTCAGTCAGAGGTCATTCTACTTTTAATTACTTCACATAACAGTAAAATGATGTAGTAGAAAAATAATAGCTTTAAAATACAATCAAGAGTTGTTACACATCTTTGTTGTATTTTTCCACATACAGTAAAAATGCCACAGACGTTACAAATGACCTATTTAAGTTGTGCAAGTAAATGACACATTGCAGGCATTAAAAACTATCCTTTTCAAAGTCATTAAATCAGAACAGCAGCAAGGCCAAACCACATTTTTCCTCTCTGTTAAGCATTTTTCCTTGAAATGAGGTAAAGCATGGTACCAAGTGCAATGCTTATTTGTGCTACATGAACAGAACAGCGCAAAAAAAAAGCCATAAAAATAAAAACGCAGCATAGTTAGGAGGACTGTTTAAAGTACAGTATAACAGGACCAAGATAAAAAACCCCAAGGTTCATGCCAATTAACCCCCACACTATTTATGATGAGCCTGTGTGGTTGCTTTTGAAGATGGGCTGCAACAGTCCGCTCACACTTGTGCTTATAGCATGTCAAGTGATTTCTATCCCAACCTTCAAATGATCAGATTTAGGTCTTTAATAGCGTACACTGTCCAGTATCAAAATCATATCAACTGTAGGGTAAAACACACAGATGTATATAATATGGAAACTAATATGGATTTTCTGTCTCAAAGGATAAAAAGTATTTCAATGAGGTCACACTGGAAAAAATCGCGGCATTTAAAACGCATTTAAAAATGCATCAGCAGCAGAAACTACTTTATAGTCAGCCACTACACATTTCAGATGTCCAATTCATACGCTTTAGCTAGTAACAAAGTGATCATTAAACTGTTCTGAAACACAGAGTAGGTTCAGCTGATTTTGTCTGCACCCAAGCACTCCGTAACCACTTCACTGCTAACAACTACCAGAAACCCCTGAGAATCTATAACCTTGTAACAATCAGTAAGAATTTCAGCCATTCAAAGAATAACTGAAATTTTAGTTTTTCATAATGCAATTAAAATTACTTAAGACTTTCTAGATGGTCTGATTTAATCTGCTGATTGATGTCTGGCCAGAAACACAGAATTGCTGACATCAGTAATCATGTATTTTCACTAAGAAACTTCAGTCCTACCACAAAGAGCAAGCCATAGCTTAAATCAGTGACATTTTTTTAGTTTTTTAAACAACTAACGCAAAGCAATTTACTTTTGAGAATTTCGACTGCATGTTTTTATTGTTCCGTATCACCATATCACTTACACTTGCAGTTCTTATACCTCCTTGTTATATTTTCACGACTGAAGTACCAAACAAATACTAGACTTCTTTATAAGCTAGTATTTTAATTCTTGGTCTGACTCCTATAATAAGCAGCTTTCAAATACAAGAATGGTCCTTTTCACAGACTGAAAAGTGACTGATAGCAAATACATGAACTTTTGAAAACTGTATTTCAGAAAAGCTTAATGTCTGCCCCTTGTCACTAAGGCATTTACTTTATTTTTTTGTTAAGAAAGCAAGAGCTGACAGTTTTTGTTTTGTTTTAGTGTGCATTTGTGAGGAAAGGAATAGGGTTTAAAAGCAGGAAATACAGTATTTGTTTGTAATTTAGTTCATAAGACGCAGCATCAAGTTCAAACTATTATGCCGGAAAACGTTAAAACACCTTGCTCTGCTTTCTCAAACTTCAAGCATAATTAACAGGGCAAAATTGCAGCAAACCTCTACTGATACTGGTGGGAATACAAGACCCACAGCTTTTTTAAAAAGGTAAATTAAGAGGTATTATAGTTACAGTGCAAAAAATTAAAATTTCAAGCATAATATATAAACATAGCACCAAAACAGAAAAAAACCCAATGCATGCAAAAATAAAAAGGAAAAGAAGAGAAAAAAAGAACTGAGGTATTTAAGTGAAGAGTGCCTACAAAAATCTAATTAAAGAAGTATAGGCAAAGCCTAAAAAATAAAAGTATGATTTCCCCCCACGCCCCCAGTAGACCAAAACACCAATGAGCTAGTTTCTCTAAATTAAGGACCTAAATCACAGATGTATCAAAAGTACGGCAGTTATATCTCAAACATCAACTTTCATGTTATTTAACAGCACAGCTTTGGTAGATGAAATATGCATGCAACTCTGAAAAGTACAGTAAGAAATTTACGTGGAAATATCTCTAAGTGTAAAGGTGCTCTGTTTGTTAAATACGTAACCAATTGACTATAAAATCTGCAGCATATCTTAGGTGTGATATGTCTAAGGTTATTTTGTTAGTGACAGTTTGCACTGTGCAATTATTTGTTGCTGTTTCCAGTATTGGAACTATCTAGCTTGCAGGTTTGTGTAAAATTGGAATTTTAGCCAAAGACCATATTTCGTTTATGGTATAAAAAAAACTGTAGACTAACCACCTCCTCAGAATTGTTAAAAATAACCTAATTACATATATATGAATATAATTTCTATTATAATCCTGTAATAAGTCACAGCTATAGTAATGAGTTGTACTGTAAATATAGAGCTGTATCATTGTAAAATGCATAACAAAATGAAGGGAATGTAAAACAGTTTGTTCCAAAAAAGATCAGAAATTAAAGATTATTAATGAGGGTTTATTTATTTTTAAGGCAAGAACCTTTTTTATGCAAGACTGTGTGGCATAAGGAAACCAAAGTTTCACTCTACCAGTATGCCAGCCATTTCAATTAAAATCTGTCCCTAACAAATAAGTGCAATAATGATTGGGAATGCCATCTTAATGTAAAAAGATGACATGGAGAGAAAAAAAAAAGGAAAATAAAAAGGAGAATACTGGCACACTTAATCTTTCTTATACCCAATCATCCAGTACAGTTTATCAACTGCTTTATGACTGGCACTAGTGCACAGATTGAAGAATTCCAAGATTACTATATATATAAATCTAGCAACTGCATTAGGCATAAGCTCCCTGGCCTTCTAATACTAAGCAAAGCTGTACTGACAAGAAAAGTAAACCAAAAAGACCTGACAACAATTATTCTGAACACTTGCTAAATGTCATCATTAAAGCACTCTCGTGATTAAACAAAGCAGAAGTGAGGAAAGAAGACAAGATTGTGTTTGCGCAAAAAACTATAACTACAATTAGTTCCAAAATTTTATACATGTTAAATGTTTTGTTATCTATTCTGTTATCAAACAAACTTTAAATTCTGTCTTCCAATTTGTTCCTCTCAACATCACCACTTTTTTTTTAAAAATTTGCTTTATTTGTATTTTATTTTTTCCCCATTTCATTTATTTTTAAGAGGAGTCTCAGCTGTTTGGGACCTGAGGTTGATTTGCTTTGAGGCTTCGTAGTGCTCTTCTCGCAGCTGCAGATTTGGCAATCCTGTAGCTTCTGCCAACACCTTTAAACTTTCCCTTTCCTACAACTTCCACTGTAACTCTGACCTTTCCATCGTAAGTTCTTTCCGCAGGACTGCAAAAAATATACACAAGAATTACTTACTGCCTCGGCAAGTTAATGTGAAATAAGAGACCTACATTCTTTTTTCTACAGAAGTTAAAGCAGTAAAATTAAACAGAAATCATTACATTTCTCAGAAAGCTATGCAAGGAAAAAAAAATACAGAACAGTGGGCACAATGATGATGTTAGCTGCTTAGTGCAAAAGAAATTAGAAGTACTTTGTGACATTTAAAAATTCTCAGTAGTTCATGAAGCACAGTTTAGAAACATTTTCTGTCAGTGGGTATGGAAGAAAGCATATTCTTACCTAAATTTGGCTGTCTCTGGCTCCATTTCCAGCAGCTCTCGCACTGGGGAACGGGGCACATTAGCAGAAAATTTTTCTATTTGGAAAAAAAAGTGAAAAACAAAAATTAGCTTTGTTCTTTTCACAGTAGATGGCACCTAATTATTAATAATTTTCTGAAAGCTGGCAATACCTATTAGTGGCCTCATCATTGGATAGTACACTTGCCAAACCATTTCCAAAGACATTCCACTATCCATATAAATGGCACCAGCAAGGGACTCAAATATATCCCCCATGGCCTTTGGTACTTCAATGTCTTCCTCTTTTTCTTCATCTTCTTCAGATCTTCTGAGCTGTTTGCAATTAAAAAAAGACAAGGGTGGGAGGGAGAGAGAAGGGGAGGGGAAAAGAAATAAATGATTGCTTCACTTACAGTAAAACAAAGATCTTCAGAAATGTAAGCTCTCTTACATCCTATATCCTGTGCCACTTCCTTTAAGTTTTTAATTGACAACTTTCCACAGCAAAATTGTTTTATTCCCCAGTGAAACCAAGCTGCTGGTTACATCAATTTTCAAATATGGAAAAAAAAAATCCTTAACACCATTGTGTACAGGGAACTTTTATGCTTTGTGAGTTCCTTCTGTGATAATTCTGTAGGGTTTCATCATGGGTCTGTTTTTTCCAATTAGAGCCAGACTTCTATCAGTTAATACCAGAAAGCTACCCACAACAAAAGAAGACTTCACACATTATCTATCTCCCAAAGAGACTTTTAAAATCTCTAAGTCCATTGTCTGGTTGAAAGTTGCATGTACCTCTCCTTACCTTATTTACCCCTGAAGACAAGCATGAAACAAGCACTAGTAAAATAAGACATTAATAACTGAGAAACAACACCACCAGACTCAGCTAACAGGGACACTTAAGTATTTAAGTGCAGAAGACAGTGTTGTCTTATGTCCTACCAATTTAAGACAATAGTCTATTCTCATTATCAAAAATATACTTTCAGTGTATGTCTTAAAGGTCTTGAGCTAATCTAATCCTTTACTAAAATACTTTAAACACATGTAATATACATTTGCCTAACTCCAAACAAAGTAACTTGAAAACAAGGATTTTGACCATTATGCTACTCTGCCTAAAGAGAAGTTAAGTTTCTGTCAGTCTTCTCCCCCAGTAGCTACCCTCTCACTCCATTTGGGGTTTAAAATCCAATTCAGTCCTCTTAAGAGTGACCATAATACTTCACAAACGTGTTCCACCCAATATTTCTACCTGAAATAATTCAAACAAGTAGTCAGACCTGATGCATACAGCAATCCAAATGGGAATTTTGATGTTAAAAACCACGTTCAACTGTTTTGAATAGTGTAGTTCGTACCAAGTGTAAACTGAAGCACTTTTGCATTATACTGAAATAACAGAAGAAGAGAGAAACTAAGAGCTATAAGGCAAGGGACAGATGTTTCATGAGTGAGGTTTGAAAAAACAGAAAAGTAGATGACGCGGAGACACACATGGAAACCAGTCTAGCTGGCATGAACTGCAGAAACAAAGACTCTTACATTAAGTGATGAAATAAGAGTTTCAGTAATTCAGTGCCAGACCAAGATAGGGAGCAGGCGTAGGGAGAGTGAAACAAGGATTTTATTTGAAACAGCAATCACACAGTTTGGTTGCAACTTTGGTGAAAGTTTCCTTTTGCATACTTGTAAAAACTGAACAAAGCAAAAAACAACACTATAAGCTCTTAAAATAAGTTCCTAGCCTCTTCACTCATATTGTGGAGAAAACAAGAGAGATAAGAGTTTGATCGTCTAATGTAAAGTAATTTATGTTATCTAAACTTCAGTGACAAATTTCTTATTCAATGTTTAATGAATTTTTCCCATAAAACATTGTTTCCACTCTGCAACAGAGTGCACGGGCTCTGAACACATACATGTGACTGAAATATTTTGATTCCTAAAGTTTTAAATTGTCTATAAGAAAAAAAAAATACTAAATACAAAAATAACATGCTTATTTAGTGCTGGCATATTGTCAGACAGAATATTTTTTAAGAGATTGGTCAGATTTCCAAAAGACGAATTATTATGGACATCTACTGGGTAACACTTTCAAAGAAGGACAATGAGAAGTCCGTCTCTTCCAGATCCTGATTACAACTTGACTCGCAAGGTCCTTGCTCTCACAGATTTCCTAACCAGCTTATGTAAATGAATTACTTCCACCACATTCTCCAGAAAACAGAGGTTCATTATGATCAGCTTTCCTGCACAGCACAAGATATGACCTGTGTTTGCAGGTCCTCAGTGAAACTATTTTTCAAGCGGCTTACTTGAAAGATGCATGTAATGTTTCCCTGGCTAGCAGATATAAAGCCTTTAGAAGCATGTTAGACATACTTGAGTACAGTGCAGTAACATCTCCTCCAGTAGAAACCGTAAGAAAAGAAGCAGAAATCTCCTGTCAGTGTACTACATTTAATAATCCCAGCACTGTGCCAAGGTAGCTTTGTTCATGGTGTTGTATGGATGCCCTACCCTGAGTCAGCACTACATGATTTAGCAACTCTTCATCACAATTTTATGTTGTAGTAGTGCTTCCTACCAGTTGGTGAAAGCAGCAAGCTAAGTATGTCCCACACTGTTCTAACAATACAAGAGCAAAATGATGACTAAATTCAAGTGCCACAGAAAAATCTAGATGCAAATGGCTTTCAAATTAATTAATTTATGTAAGTTCTAACTGATTTTATACTTTCTGAAGGCTGTACTTTACTTTGCATATTGCATCCTTTATTACTGGGAGCCTGCTTCTTTGGCTGCTGTGTGCACAAAACATTACAAAAATGCTAAGAAATCCAGAGACATGCTTCAAATCAGATACTGAACATATTTCTTCTACTTCCACTAACCTCAGAATCCATTCCTTGCATTTCATTCTTTTCCATTTGAAACTGCACAAAGTCATCAATAACATGAAACAGTTCAGGAGAGACAGCTTTGAAGTACTTGTGGTAGTCATACTTTACAGCTAATGATGCAAAAATGGTATTATTGACTAGAGCAGATCGTAGGTCAGTAAGAACTCCTGGAGAGTGTTGCCGTGGGTCTTCATAAAGGTGCTTGGTTATGAGGTAGTCCAAAATTGCATCTCCCAGGAATTCTAAGCGCTGGTAACAATCTTAAAGCATTGGAAATAAAAGAATGTACAACACCACAATTAAGTTTAACACACACATTCTTTCCAGCCTTTCTGGATAAGAAGTTTGGTACACTGCCATGTAAATTCCACAAACTAACCAATGCTCAGAGAAGAGAATCTGTTTTTTAAAAGAAGTATCCTTGTGTCTAAAGAGATTGCTAATTAATTACTTAAAAAAAAGAAATCATGAAAAACAGGAGCTATGTCTAATAATAAAGCCAATTTTGAACAAAATGTTAATTTGCCAGTCTAGAAAAACAGCTGTGTTTATAATCAATTAATGCTTCTACTCAAGATCTTCACGTGCTGAGAAATATCAAAAGTAAATTTAAGAGATTCTGCCAGCAGGCTGATCTGAAAACTACAACAGTTAAAACTAAAAAAAAAAAAAATTAAAGAAAGTAAAAACAATTAATACAAAAATCATTGTATTAAGAGCAGGGGAACACAAAATCTGAGATTTTTTGTCTGATTTGTCACACGTTAAGACACCTTCAACAAAGATCCCTATTTAGAATATGTCTTTTAAACTGGAAATTAAAATTGTCAAGCCTTTGCTTTTTTGACAATTGACAGGAGCCATGGGAACAGAAAGCTAAGAACATCTATTTTCAGAACACAAACTAAAGCAAAAACCCTCCTGAATGCAAATAGGGGTAGGTAGGTTGAAAAGGAAGAAGACAAACTACTACAGAAATTACCAGGAGAGTGAGATGACTAGCACTAAGTTGCTTTTATAGCAGCTGAACCTAAGACACTGCCAGATCCCAACTGCTAAGTACTTCTTACAGAGAAAAAGTTACAGGTAACAACTATTCACAGTTGTCTCACTTGGTAAACAGAAATTAAATCAAAAGTTTTCCTACAGTTTCAACAATGTAATTTTAACTAGACACTATGCCTCAAGGTTTCTGGTAGTGTACATATATATTTATGTATGTCTAAAAATAAAGGAATCTTTTACTTTCAATATGTTTTGTGAAATACTTGTAAAAAGTAAATACATATGTGGGTAATATCCCCTACAAAGAAAAACCAAAGGAGTGCTTCTGTGTTTTGTCAGAACTGTTTCTCAACGTAGTAGCATTTCAAAATTACTTATTTCTTTAATGAAAGCAGAACTTTTTCACTCCTTGGAATAAGAGACCAATTCACCATGGAGAGAAATTCAGACTGCTGCCTGCAAAGAAATTTGCCAGTCACTACAAATAGGGTTGGAATTTTACCATGGTTTGCTTTTGATTGCATATTATTGTAGGAAAATATGCAAGTTTTAGAATGAACAATTATTACATTAATTAGTATAAGCAAGAGCAATTAAAGATTACAGAAAAATGAATTTCTACTGCCATAAAATCTTTTATGACATCATGTACAGAAACATTAATCTGAAACTAATGTTTAGTCTGATTTAGCCAATTACTTCAAACCTTGACTTTAAATATTTACTCAATAAAATGCCTAGACTTAAATTAAGACTTTGAATTCACAGCTTCAAAGGGAAGTCTCCACATTCTGCAATCCTAGATCATTCAGCTAATAAAAGCTGTAGTCTACAGTTCATCTTCAGAAGTACAAAGTACAATATTCTTGGGATTCAATTACAGAACAAATTTACTAAATATACTTGGAAAATATGACTGCTATTTCCTGAAGTACATGGCAATTTTCCAGAGTTCTACAAGAACTTATTTCCATTAAATGAGGATCGAATGTCAGTCATATACATCTAGTGATAGAGCACTTATCACTGATGCTGTTTCTTGAAACTTATTGAGGCCTCAGTAAATATATTCTATCTGCATCAAGTCAAAATATGAATAATCACTGAGATACAAATTGAGCAAGTATCCCCCTCTAAACAGCGAGCAAAATACTATTTTTTAAGATATTGTATTCAAAGACTATTGTAACATGTGATGTCTAAAAAAAGTCTAAATATGAGAGCATAAGATACCACTTCTCTTGCTTTTGCAATACGGGGAAAAAACTATAGAGCTTTTTGAAAACAACTTACCAGTAATGGTATTATAATGGTAAGAGGCATGAGTAAATGCCTGAAGAAGATAAGCCTTGTTCTTAAAATTGTAATTTATTTTCTTCTCAAAGTTTTCAAAACCAGAAATAAGGTGATTTAGGGTTTTTTCAGCATCTGGGTGGTCAAACATACACCTTGGTGGAATCTTCAAACAGCCATACTCCAGGTCTTTACACAGAGAAGGCTCTGAATTAGCTACAGAAGCAGAAACAGAATTTGGTGAAAGATTTTTCTGCTCACTGTTACAGTTCTCTCTGGTAGCACACAAAGTGCCTTCCCAATCAGTCTTTTTAATTACAGGGAGCACCTTCAGCCCCAATGAACACAGGAAAAGCTGAGCAGCTCTTTCACCACAGCTGGTCAGATAGCAGCCCAACAGGGCTTCCACACAGTCTGCAATACTCTTGTCAGCAATACACTGCTCCGTATGCAAGTCATAGGAGATTGACTGTTTTCCTGCATCAACACCACAGTTTTCTTCTGACGGATTCCAGAAGCCCACTACAAAATCATCCTCTTCAACAGCCTTGCTTGGATCCAGATAGCACATAGCATCCCAAGAGCTGTAGTCAAAATCATCGAAATCTGATGAGCACTGAACATTACCCACGGATGACTTTTTGGGTGCTTTCCATTCATAGTTTGAATCAGTGGTTGAAAAGTGTGAGAGTGAAATTTTCTTCACAAAAGCCCCTGATCCCATTAACATATTATCAATGAATTTTATATGCTCCTGATCATACTCCAGAAAATCATCTTCAAAGTCTGTTTCTTCCTTGGGCAACCTCCACATTAGGTCTTCATTCTCTTCATCATCATTATAATCATCAAGTTTACCATTAGCCAACATGTTTTCCTTTGTCTACGAAAGAACACAAAAAAATGGTGCTGAAGAGGGAAATGAGACACTTTTAGTTCAGAAAGACCAGAAAAGCAGGATCTGAGAAGTATCTGCTAATAACCAGACTGATTTTTTTATGTTCCTAATTACATTGTCTGATCAGATGCACGATACAACCTCAACTTACACTAGTGTTCCAAGACTAGATTAATTGTCCTGGAATACAAACTCTTTGTTACTAACCTACAATAGCATGTGCTCTACACATGACACATGTTACACTTCATAGAAGCCTATGCTTGTACTTCAACATGATGAGCACACAATGAACTTTATACCCACTAAACATTATATACTTGCACACCAAAATAAACAGAAGAAAATTCTAAATTAACAAATTTTAGAGAAGCGTAAGAAAGTTCCGCGTGCATCCTTCTCTCCAGCTGCTAAGTAAGGCTATTACAAATGTTGAATAAATGCAATTTTGAAGATTCTTTCTATACCTTTCTACATGGAAAATACATTCAGTGGGGGTTTTGTCAGTCTTTTTTTTTCTAACTAATAAAAGAGAAGATAAAATTGTCACCCAATTTTTAATGCTTACATACTCACCCGCAACAGCAAAATTAATGATGTCTCATGTCTTTTCCCTGCTCATATTGAACAAATTACTATGGTCTGACGTAAATTACAAAGCGAACACAAATATCCCCAAACTATATAATGCTTTACAATTTGCCATGGCCCCTATCCAGGAAAGCACTTAAACATATTAGCTAAATGCACTGGTAGTCTTCCTAACATCAAAAGAACTATTAACAGGCTCAACACAGCAACACTGATGTCAGTGGGAATTCTGCCACTGAATTTGATAGGAGCAAGATCAGATTCAAAGCACTTTCCTGTATTGGGTCCTGAAAGCCAACAACATTTTGAATCAAGTGAAACAGCCTTTATCTGCCCTCAATCTATGTATGTCGTATTGCAGGGCTTGGTCACTAAATCTTGCAAATCTGTGAAGCACATGCTATCATGGGGGACGCTTCCCTTTGGGCAAAATGCACACCCATCCAGAGGTGTGGATGGGTGGCAGCTATGAGGGGCAGTAGGCAGCACCTGAAACTGTCCAAGAATCAAAGAGATCTCAATGTTCCTCACCCAGATGGACCAGGCTTAGTCAAGTTTAGTAATGAGAGTAGAAGAAACAAAAGTGGCTATAGAAGTTCTTAGTTTAGACATTCTGCTGAAAGAATTTCTGCTGCTGTAATTACCCATCTCACAGACACAGAAGGGACTTCTGAAACCTAAATCTATCAGAAAGAGATATCAAAACTGGATTTAAGACAGTTATTTTAGATACTTGTAGTAATATAATACTTAAAATAAGATTAATTTAACCAGTCCCAACAAGGGCAAGTGCTGCTTTTTTCTTGTTACACACCACTCGTCACATTTACTACTGAAATAAAAAAACTCTCTGGATGAGACACGTCTATATGGATGCTCCAAAACAGATTTTGACATCTGCTTTTACAAAGATGGAACAAATTATAAATTTTTACTGTGGTTTCCACAAGTGTCTTAAAATGAAATTTTAAGTAGCAGGACAGCTACATGAACTATCCTAAAACTGTCTGTACCTTACTTCTTGTACATTAGAAAAAAAATCTAAGGGATAAGGATGAGCAGTGGCTAAAGGAAACAGAAAGCAATTCGGATCATTGATTTTTTTTGTCACTAGCATTTAAAAAATAAATCAATGATGAACTCCAGAAGAAAGAATTTTTTCTTAAATAATACCTAATTTTCAGGAAGTTATTGCCAATTAAAAGGTGAGGCAAAATACATGTTAAGTGTTTTCTTCATGCTCTTTTGGAAATCAGCCATTTGATAAAATGAATGAAGAAAGATTCTTCTCCTTAATAAAGCTTGATAAATACTAACATTTGACTACAATGTTTTGGTAATAATTTATCATAATGAGAACTCTGTTTTCAGTTATAGACCATCATCTCATGGATAGAGAATGAAGTTTACATCCAAGAAAGCAAAACATCTACGTGGCACAACCTTCCCCCTGCCACTACTTAGTTGCTTTACTCTCTGCATTTTGGTCTGAAACCGTGTGTTTTATTTACAAATAAACACTGACTATCACAGAGGAAGAGGCCACTGAAAAGTTGTGGAAAACTGAAACCTTTTAAAAACCAACAGTTAGCTCCAGTCCCAAACGTACTACCTCATTTGCCAGAAAGGTATAGCAGAAGTCTCTCTGAAATGAAATCTTGGCACAGTACAGAACCACAATAATCAGGTTGTTTTATTCTGCAATAAACATTTATTTGCACAGTACATCCACCTAACAGTCCTCTCATGTGCCCTCTGGTGGTTCCACAGTCTGAGTGTGGTCTTCAGAATGAGGAAAAAGAAAGACGTCCCTCCACCTCCTTTCCCTGAACTGCAAACCAGTCTGAAACACTTCAGGGTCACGTTACTGACTGCTATGACCCCGGTATTTCTGAACATGCCCTTCTACTCGCAGCATGTCAGAAAATAGTGTGAACCTTTCCTCATTAAGATTCGCCATTTTGAAGCGTTTGGTGGTATCACAGTGAGGGTGTCAGACAGTGAGAGAGCCTAAGCCAGCTCTGTATTTCACATAAGAAGCAGCTCTCAGTCATACCCATGGTGTAGCCACCAGCCATCAATACTAAACACTTTCCCAAGCCAGTTCTACTCTTCAATCTGCCTCAGCACTATGAAAAACACCAACTCTTTTTCATATATTCTATAAAGGTGAACTCATCATTTGTTAACAAGCAAACAGTGTTCTGCCTGAACATATTACAGCTAAAGCAGTGATGATAATATAATTTAAAATTTCCAACAGAAGCTTCCAAAAGACTCCTGGGAACAGGCTAACTACCAGCAGAAAAGCTTTTCTTCTCTGCTTCTCCATTAGTATCTACACTCCATACTAGATAATATGCAGTAAATTTCCTTACTTCAGGTTCTCGTTAGAATCAGTTTTCCTCTTATTTTCTTACAGAGAAGTTTTATAAAGAAAAGAAATAGACGAATTTACCTTTTCTTTGCTGAAAACAGCAAAGTAACTGGGGGTGGGGGGATGAGGTAGGGGTGAAAGAATACAGACACACAACTACTCGTCAACATAGTTAAATAAATTCATACCATTTCATCTTTCTCCCACTTGTCAGTGTTGCTCTTGTCCTGATTTACTATGTAACCAGGAGGAAGCCAATTGACTGGGGGATCAAAAATCGACACCACCATGCGACTTGGCAGTCCTTTCTTTTTTCCAAGGCGATACAAGTTACAGTTGCTGACCTTTAAGAAGAACATTCTGATAAACCTCTGGACATACATTTACATAAAGAGACTAAAATGCAAAAGGAGCAAACAAAAATGTTACGTGTCAAACTGGATCTTGTATTATTATGCATTTCCTCCAGATTTCAAAAGGGAATTTAGCTTTCGTAATACAGTAGAATCAACTCAACGCAAGATACACATCTTCCCCTTTATTTTTGAGGCCAAGCATATTAGGTATGACTGTTTCAGATAAAGAAATCTAATATATTACATTCTCTTCAGAAAACAAACTGATTGCTACTTTTAAAATAATAGTAAATAGAACCTGTATAAGTGTCATTTACTACCAGTATAAATAATCATCATTCAGACTACCTTTGGAATGAAAAATTCTTATTTATTGGCAGATTGACCTAAACCTTGGCAGTAGAAAGTGTTAAAACAGTTCCATATAACACTTATTAAGTCATAATCCAGGTGTTATTTTGATAGCCTCTAAAATGATTTTAAGTATTTTAAAGGGAAGAGAAAAAAGCATTCTCAGATACAAATGTATTTCCTTTTCCTTTTTAACTATCAACTACTGATCTCTTTTATTCTCCTTTGCATGTTTTTTTATTCTCCTTTGCACTTTGCATGTTTTAAAGTCTTGAAATCTGAACTTGAATATTCAATCACTTCTTTTATTTGAACAGTGCAACTTATCTAGCCCTCCTTATTTTCCAATATTAAACTATAAAATAATTTCATTTTCAGAGTGATGCATTTTATTAGAGGTAGACAATCAATGCCCTGGCTTTTAATTGAAGTTATCACATCATGTGGAAGAAAAAAGAAAACAAAGAGAAGTTTTCATGATTGATTGTTCTATCAGCAGCAGAACTAAGGACTCTGCTCCCTACTGTTTACATTTACTCCAAAATACTTTCACAAGTTTTGTTGCAACAGTTCTGTAAGATTTGTTTGTTCTTTCACTTTTAAGTGAGATGCTAAATATTTCAAGGGAAGTATCTCCTTGAAGAAACAAAGGAAAGATCAAGCAAAGGTGCAACCTAAGGCTCTGTGCTGCTAACTCAATCCTTCATTCAAGCATTCCTGTTAAAGAGCTTCTACTCAATACAGCTCTAGAGGTTCAGTGCACCAAATGTTCTCACTAATCCAGAACTTTTAGTTCTATTTAATCTTGTCCTTTCTTAGGTTCATAATCAGCTGGTTTAGATTTCAAATTGAACTGCAGAAAACAGTTTCAATCAATCACAGTTACGGCAATGTTAAGCCCACAGTCCTGTATTTTTATTCCTAATATGCATGTATAATATGTATAATGAACAAAGCTGTGGAATTAAAACAACCTGTTCCCATTCAACCTTCTGGCAAAAATTTCATATATATGGCTTGTTACAGCATGCCTTTTACATAGTATGACTGGATTCTTACTACTCACTTTTTTGCTTCTCATGTATGACAGCCGTCCCTCGTGAGCATCAGGGTAAGTGCAAAACAAGTATGTAGTGATGGCATGCTTTAAAAATGAATCACCAAGCATTTCTAGCCGCTCCAGGTTAAACCCATCACTAGCATTTGAAAGAGTCAAAGCTTGAAGAATGAGACCAGGATTAGGACCGAGAGTTTTTGAGGAGTACCCACTGCACAGGCTCTTTTCAGAATCTGCTCTGTCTTTTGAAAGATTAATAGCTTTTGAAGTACTGGTGGTCACTGCCATTTTGGGGCATCCATCTGAGGTAGATCTGTTAGCATTTCCATCAAGGTATTTATTACTCGGTAGAGTACATTCATTGCTGGGCTTGGGCTGGTTCTCACTGTTGTATAAATTCTGAATGGGATATGAGGTAGTTGGTTGTACAGGTATTTCCTGCCTGCAGTAATTCAGCTGATTTCCTTGGCAAAAGTCTCTGTTAACTAAATCACAATTGCCATTGGCAAGATTTTTATTATAAGAAACACCATTAATTGCTGCAAGTTCTACCGAGACATCAATTTGGAGTTTACTGGGTGACTCATTGAGCAATGTTCTGTAATTCACAGACATTTGGTCATGGTTTTCTGCAGAAGAGGTTCTATTAGCACCTTGATGTGCAGCATTTTCAGGGACTACAATTGTGCTGTGTTTACAGTAATTTTCATTCTCTACTACAGAGGAGTTAGGAAGAGAGATGAAGGACTTGCTGTCAATAGACTTTTTCCATCCGAAGTCCAGGTTAGGATATCTGTAAAGATACATGTGAGGCTTGTTAACAAAAAATATTAGCACAGGACAAGAAGACTCTACGTGCACATACATGCTTAAAAAGAGCCACAGCCTTCTGAAAAGAACAGTGACTGCGACACGTAACTTCACCTCTCACAATCAAGTATTTTTAAACTGTGTTTCACTGAGAAGTGCCATGAGTTAAACAAGAGTTACCAGTTTTATAATTCATGCAGTAATAGTTAAGTTTCTACCCTCTAAGTCAGACATTGTATTGAAAAATACCTATTGAAAAAATACATGCCTGAAATCTGCAGGAAGCGATTTAACCCCTACACCAGCATCAGTGGCAGTTTGAGCTCTTAGTTCCTCTGCTGTCAAAAGGCAGTGCAGGCGGTAAAGTATGCTGGGGAGGCAAACCGCTTTTCTCCACAATGATGCTGGAATAGGATGTATAGCACAGAGCTCAGGAACCAGTATCTGGGAGAGGAGGGGGGAAGAAAAGAATTTTCCTTGTAAAGCTAGCCACCAGATCACCATTAAGAGAATCCACCTGAATTAGATGCTTCTATTTTACCTGTTTATTCTGCAAACTTTCCCACTTTGCTTTCCTCTTCTCAGCACTGCTTAGTGGAAGTGCTTTTCCCTTCTGATTCAAATGACGAGGAGTCAAAAGATTAAGTCTAAAAACCATGTGAAAATACTGTGGTGTAAGTACATAATTAATGAATAGAACTTACTAGCCTAAACTTTCTAAAGTTTCTTAGTATTCAACTTCTATGCACTGTGAAGTGACAGCAGCATTACCTCTGGGAAAAAACGGACTCAATTTATATTTCTTGCTACACAAGTTAAGTACCTCTCAAGAAAAAAAAAATCAGTAATTATTTTGGAAGACACAAACCCTCAGCTTTATCCCATAATTTGAAGAAAAAAAAAAGGCATTTTACTGTCAAACTACAAACATCAGACACATACATGACTGTTGTTACCTTGAAGATGTGTGGTCCACATCCAGCAGTGGCTGGTTAAGATTGGTAAGGTCAAGATTATACTTTGTTTTATAATATTCAGCAAAAGTTTCATATTCAGGGGAAGGGAATTTACTGAGTGGAGTAAGATCAGTGTATACATCAGCTACGTAGAATCGATGAGGCTGATCAAAATTTCGATATCTAAAAAAAATACAATATTTTGGCATTACAGTAAAGCTTTCGTTAAGTTCTTCATGTTCTAATATGGTCAGGAGATAAACAGTTAAGTAGTGCACTTGAGATTTTTGGTTGACAAGGGTTCTTTTTGCTGTAGAAATCATTTATCTAGCTAACTCAAATCCTAAATGAGAAATGTGCTTTAAGACAAAGATGAATAAAGTCAATCTATAATCTGTGAAATTCCCTCTACAAGATAGACATTTAAATTAAATGGAGGAGTTAGGTCTTCAATATGTGATACAAAATCAAGCTCTGGACGACAGCAATGCTACAAATGATAATTTCTTAATTCAAAACACCTAACAATTAAGTTTGATAATTCAGCTTTTTAGCACCTGGTCTCCTATGCAGTATTCTACATCAGTAGAAACTGAGTTCCTCTGCATACAAAGACTGTCCTATCTCATGTCTAAACTGGCATTTTAACCAAATTATCCTCCAAACAAAGTTAAAATACAAAACCTCAAATACACAGCAAGGTAAATTCACAAGCCTTTCAAGGACAGTGAAGTTCTTGTATTACAGGCAGAATATTAAAATGAAAGCCAGACTGTGGCAACATCTTTATTGTGGCTACCGAGGCTCATTGAAAACTGTGGTGATAAACATGCCCGGAAAATAGTAGTAATAATAAAACGAAATAATGAAAACAATATTCAACAATAAGATGTGCATATTAAGTTATTTCATACTTTGACCTGCTGCATCTATCATTTTAAGTTACTACTGAAATATCTAAACAGAAACTCTAAACAAATGGTATCTCTAAACAAAATTCACACACTATTAATAAGACTTTTCAGCTTCTCTCAAAAACAAAAGTCTGAGACAGATGAGGCCAAAAAACGAAGTTTAAACTTACACTGATCCTCTCTATATATTCAGCAAGTACCATAGTTTATAATATATACTAGGTATAACACAAGCCAGTTAGTCTATAGGGAATAATTAAGCCTCCATAAAGCCTACCAATTCTAGAGAACCTTTGCATACCCAGTACATAAAAGGAGTATCACTCAATATAAAGATTCTATTAAATGGTCTTTATCACTTGTAATTTTGCCATCTACCAACGTGATACCTTCTTTCAGCAGGCCTTTGGCGTGCATAAGCAGTAACCAGAGAATAGGACTCCCATGCTATCTTCCAAACTGAAATTGTTTCAGTAGTCATTTCTTGATGAAGTTGCAGTGTTTTATCAGAATACTATGTAAGTTTTGTGGTGAGCTCTACTATTCCTTATAAAAAGGTAATGAATCTTGGGAGGCCTGAACACTTAAATCCTACTGATGTAAGATTAACTATTGATTAAAAAAATCTTTAAATTATTTGAAACACAACCAGATACCTTCAGACTAACAGCATACAGTTCTTAAAACGCAATTCTGCTGCAGATACTAACATGCCCTTATTACAAATGTTTGTATAAGTACAATAGGTACACACCTAAACTATGAAAAGTACTCACCGTGGAATGATAACTGCATCCTGGTAATCTTCTAACTTGAAAATAAAAGGCATTTCTTTTGTATACTGTGTACTGGGAATGCCTGTACGCGCCTCAGATTTCTCAATGTCTTCCATAAACTTAAAGTCAATGTCCAAAGTGCTGGAGTCATCAACTTAAAAAAGGAAAATGCATAACTCAGTTTTCTACGCTGAACTTTTCTGACAAGTTGTAAATTACAAAATTTTTGTTCTTACCAACATTTAGAGGTAGAACACAATAGGCTGAATCAGCTTCTGTAGGTTTGAACTCTAGTGCAGGTTTCTCAAGACGAAGAATATGTGAAAAAATGTACTGGTGGAGTCGTGTTATCAGCTCAAGCATTTGCAGAGACAGAGTGAAACCAGATTTCTTAAGCTCAATGGATATTGTAACCTCTCCAGAGCGAGTATACACAGGAAAGTGAGGAATCTAAACAAGAACAAAACCAAAAGAAATCACAAAAGAAAATCCGAAGTGGGATTCCGCTACAGAGTACTGGCTGTTTAGTGCAGATTCTGAGGTATTGCTTGACCGACCCTACAGCAAATTGGATCAAATAGGATCAGAATTTTGAACTGTGATGACCTTCAACTACAGATGAGACTCTGAAAGTTAAAGAATAACTGATTCTGCTTTAATAGTTCTCCTTGTGTTTTACAGCTCTTCTCTTCATAAAAGCTAAGTAGAAAGGAAGTATTTTCTATTATGAAGAAAGATGTGAAAACCAGCAGTATTTCAGTAGTGTTTTCTTATGTGGACAACAGAAAATACAATCTGAAAAAATCTGCCTCAGCTCAGCTGAGTCTCACCAACAGAAAATGCCTATTAAAAATTTTCTGAAGCAAGAGGTGCCAATTTCAATTAACATGGTCCACTTTTTCTGCTGCTGCTGCAGACTAGGAATGCTGAGAGGACTTGTTACCATAGCTTTTGTATAGATAAGGTAGTGCAGTGCAGGCCACCTTCATAGCTGGTATGTCTACTCCTATCACACATCACATAAAAACGGAGTCACACCTTGAATTTGCCAGTGCAAAATACTTAATAAATTTCTAACCCAAAAGTTTGGCAATAATAGATTGTTCCGTCTCTAAAGACAGAATATGAAGTGGTGACTTGACTGCATGGATAGTGTTGCTTATTTTCTGGAGGTTACTGGATACAAGAATCATTTATGGCCATTTCCAACTCTTCACTCTGGGGATGGGGAGTAAGTGGAAAATAACATGTTATAAGGCATGCAGAATAAGGAAAAGAAATAGATTCCTTACTTGAGGTATAGGTTTGGCTGTCAATATGCCAAAACATCTTGTTGTATCCTCAGGAGGATATAGCTTTCGTCTCCTGAAGTTGAGCTCATCAGGTAGAGGAGTCGTTAACACCATTCCTATTACATACAAGTAACAGGGCTGATCAGGTTTGGGATAACTATCCCTCAAACACTCTGGAATCTGAAAAAAATAAAAAAAAAGAAAAAACATTAACATGATAAAAACAGCGAAGTTCACCTAATTACTATTCTTTGAACAAGTCCTCTTAGATTTATTTGGAAACACATTGCTAAAAATAAGGAAAATAAGGAACAAAAAAAAATTATTCTAGGCTCAAGTAGTGTCTTCTTTCTTAAGCAAAAATGTTTGGCTAGCAACCTGGCAGGGCAGCCATGAAATCTCCTTTGTCCTCAGTAGGTGAGCTGGGGGACAGAGGGTGGCTTTTCATACGAAGACTTACCACAAATTCTAAAGGAGACTTACTAATAACCTGTCCTGTTGGTCCCCATAAAGTTCCTGTAACTTTTCTAGTAGATACTGGAGCTCAAATGTCTGCCCTCAAAGCTGAAGATGCCTCTTCATGTGGAATCATTTCCTCAAATAAGGTGTATTTGTGGTGGGTGCTTTTGGACATCCCCAGCCCCAAAAGATTGCTAAGGTAAGGTGCTGGTTGCTGGGGAAGGAGAAAGCGACTGAAACTCTCAACAGTTTTGGGACACTTCCCTACAAAATTACTAAGACAGGACCTCCTGAAGGGAAAGTCGTGGAGTGATGAAGAAGGGTGTCTGGGAAAGAAATTCACTGTCTACGCCTACAAGGTGCTGCTCCAACTCTTCCTCCCTCCCCTGCAACCAACGTCAAGCAATACCCCTTACTCTTGGGAGCAAATACCGATCACCTCAGTTAGTGACTACTTGAAAAACAAAGGGGTAGTGATACCAGCACATTTTCCCTGTAACACTCCAGTGTGGCCGGTGTGCCAACCAAATGGCAACTGGAGACTGACTGTGGACTACCAAGGCCTTGATGCAAATACAGGAGCCCTGAGTAAGCAGACCCAAACACAGCTGAACTGACAGCCACCATACAGGGACACGCACACAAAATTATTGCCACCACAGCTCCCCTAGGAATGGCCTGGGGCTGCTCCAATGGGAAATTTTATTCACACTTCTCACTGGAACAGCTTGCTGGACTACGGTGTGGAGTCAGAATTCATGCCCTTCACCTCAAGTGCATCTTCAGTTTTACTAAAATGTCCAAAACACACCAATACCGTAGCATCTCCATCTCCAAAGCAACACAAAGACCAGAATGGCAAATTAGTGGGATTAAAGTTCCAAATACCACCAGACACACAATATTACTGATGCTTGAAAACATCTCCACCCTTTGGTACTTTAAAAAGGCATCAGTTCGTTTTTGAAACTATCACTTGGCAATTGAATTTACTGTGTAACTGGATACAACACGCATTTGGAGAACTTAACACACAAGTCCAGCAGGCTTCCAAAATGACTTTACAAATCAGGTCAGCCCTAGACACATTATTGTTGAAAGAAAAAGGAGTATGTGGAATGTTGAATTTATCTGAAACTGAGTGTTGCATTAACATGCACAATGCCTCATCCTCCACTGAGAAGGCATGAGTCAAGAGGAAAGAAAGAAGTGATCAAGTTGGAGAACTATTTCAATCTATGCAAATATAAGACTGGTCTGATGGATCAGAATCTAGATCATGGGCTACTACCCTCCTAAATTTTTCAGAGCTTACAGGATGAGGAAAGTGGTTAGCACAAATTAAGAGCTGCTACTGTCACTGGATTTGTTTTTTTAACTGTTGGCACTAGCCTGGTTACGTGCATGATAACACACTTACCCATCTCGCCTTCCCCCTCTGTTTGCTATACTTGTATCACCACCATGGCAGAAGAAGACTACATCCATGTTCCTCAAGGCAATGTAGAACCACAGGGTGGAATGTCATGAACAAGTTAAAGTAAGAAATGTTTCTCCATTGCCTCTTTGAAGATCAAGGTTTGAAAATTCAAGTTTCAAACTGCCTCTAACAAAAGCTTTAGAAACTGCTTTGTTTTAGAAAATGATGCACTGTGCTTGAAAATTATTAAAATAGCTTGTAGCTGATACATCAAGGAAGGAAGTAGCAGACTTTTGATACATCATGAGAGCCAGCCAATGAACTTTATGAGGTGGAGGTGTTGCCACTCTCAAAATCCTCTACAAGCAAGTGCCCCAAAACAGCAAGGTGCTGCCAAATCTACACAGTGCTGGAATCTTTGCTGTCTGTGCTGTCCTACGCTGTCCTGTGAGGCTGCTCGTGTGCCCTGCCCCCCGTGCTGGTGCCGCTGCTGTGGCTCTGCTCCCTCACTGGCACGTTTGGCTGCTCTAGGAGGGACTCCACGGGAGAAAGACACATCGCACCTGATGCAGATCTCCCCCATCACACTCTGTAAGCCAGCGCTGGACCCATGGCAGTAACCCCTTTCCTGTGCTTCTCGTAATTATTCTGGGCATTTTCCTACTTTCCTTTTTTCTCTCTTTCCTTCCGCTTTTATAAAATACAAAGTTGTATTATCGCTTTGGATCACACCATTTAACCCTGCTTGTGTTTTAACCTTGCTTTCAGGCATGCTTAGAAACTTCTTTTCCACAGTAGTGGATGGAGGCAAAACATGCCTCTCCTCACTTTAAGCAGATTGAAACGAGCTTTGATGCAAATGCCTGCATTTAACCAGTAACACTAGAGCACGTTTTATGTCCAAGACCTTTGGAACCTAACAGCAGAACAGGAAAAAAACACAAAGGTAAAAAGGAAAATGTGCATACGCAGAAAAAAAAAACCTTGACTGAACTTATAGCTTCATTAACACAATTCTTTTTCCAGCAGAACTATTTAAAAGTATCAAAAATGTTTTTATACGCTTGGGACAAACACATAAACAAAATTCAATACACTGTCCTTTTGCCCAGGCACTACACTATATGAGTTTTCTCATTACAATTCTAGCTTGCAGATGTGAACATTCGCAACAGCCACAAGCACTTTTAATTCTGCTGCTCATATTTGTCAGACATTAAGAAACCATGCTTTATGTTTGGTAGAAGTTCATTACTCTGCAGGTCTCAAAATGATCCTCCTGTTTATCTAAAACTAAATTGCAATACATGTAGTTCTGGATTTTAAAGTTACACTGCAGTAAAACTACGGCCTTGGCTTAATGGAAAATTACTCATAAATTTAATAAATACATTAAACCCAGGAGGATCTTGCAGACCTTAAACATTTGCCAAAACTTCTTTTCCAGATGTGAGATGTTGGGACAAAGGTAAGGGAAAGTATTCTTAGACTCCGTATTAAAAAAAAATAACTGAGAAAGAATGATGCATCACTTGACAAATCAACTCCTCTGAATGGGATACCATAATCTTGCATTTTATGAATCACCCCTATTCCAACAATCATTAGTGAGGTAAGAGGACAGAGAAAAGCAATTGTAACAAGAAACACTGTGCAAAGATGCAAACTGTGCATCTTTGTGAAATGTAAAGATTATCAGATTCTGAATGAGTTACTGTTCTATTCAAAGGACCTTAAACAGAACCTGGAACAACTGCAGAAGAAAAAGGAAGGTTCCAGAGTAGCTGCAAAATACTCTGACAAAGCTTCTTTTCTCCATTTTCTCTTGAAGTATTTCCAATTCCCCCACAAATACCATTTAAGAAGCCCATTTTTACAAGCTGGTGTGGTTGAAACCTGTGAATACATTACCTAACACAGAGCTGTAGTTTCTCGTGTGACCCTTTTAAGAGATCAAGTATAATATTAAGTATTATATTTAGAACTACTTTAAAAGTAAAAAAAAAAATATTAGAAGTACACTTATTTGATATTCTAAGATTTAAACCAGGAATTATGAAATTCTGTGTTCAACCAGTAAACTTGCCTAACTAAAGCAAGCATCAAAAAAAATCCCCAAACATATTTCTGTGTTTAGCCTGGGGCTAACTCCTTTACTGTTCAATTATTTGTCCTGAAAGCAAGTAATAAGGTAAAGATTTTACAGATTATTAATACAGGACTATTCTCCTCAGTTATTTTCATGCTAGGCAAATACAGCCAACAAGCCCTACAGAAAGTGGATGTTCTTTGAGCTTACAGGCATGCTTCCAAAGCATGTGGTACCATAAACTCAGGTAGCACTGCAGGCATCCACAGAATTAGAACAGCAATTATTTCCACTGTAAATATAAGACTTCTAAAAATTTCTAATCAGCTAAGATTAAGAGTTGGCAATTCTGTCTTATTAGTACATAAAGCATTAGATCAGAGATCTGGGCAGCATTAAGTGATACTAACAGCTTTAGGATAGCACTGTCTTCGTTTGGTAGAGCCTGGCCTTCCTGGAACACTGGTTTCTTCTTCATCATGTAAATCAAGTTCCTCCTCATATTTAACCGTTTCTTTACCAACTGGCATCAAATGATCATCCAGTTCACCTGAATATTACAAAAGAGTACAAAGAAATAGCATTATGAACAATCAAATCTTGGTTCCTTCCAATCCTACACAGTAGTGAGATTGCTCGTGAAAACACCTCACACGTAAGGTTTTAAAATACACGGATGACTGCAAGGCTCCGAAAGTGCGATTTTGGGGAAAGAGTGAAAAAGACTGGATTTTGGGCAAAAATGCTTATTTGTAGTAAAAAACCTCTTATATTTAATTAAAAAACTGAATTCTATACCAAAAATATCCAAGAATTCCTTCTGCCCATAAAAAGTGATCTTTGACTGAAACACTTACTTTAAAATCACTCACATGGAGTTAAACAAAGGAAGAGGGAACATTTATATTTCTCTATTGTTCTAAAAAGCAAATTACTGCTGTTGAGTGCGGACTTCAAACACTGGGTTGAGCCACCATCAGGGTGTCATTCTTGGATACATTTGTTGGTATGAATTCAGTGTTCAAAAGCTTTAACTCAGGAAAAAAAAATACAAACCCCAGACCTACAATTTTTTTCTCTTAAAAAATACATGAATACTTCTGTACTTCATCAAAAAACCCACAACATGGAATTATCTTTAAAATGTTCCATAATGAAGAATATGCTCCATTATACTTACTAGAAAAGAGCTGAAGTAGTCCTGCAATGTCCTATTTTTGGAACATGACTTACAATACAGTAGAGAAAGCAATAAATTTAGGGTTGTGTATTTTATATTTTGTCACAATTCGCTTTAAAAACCATGTTCTTTTGGCTGTAGTATATAGTCCCTGACCTATAATCAGCATCCTCAAGAGAATGAGACTCTTTTCCCCTATTAAGTATATTCAATTCCAAAATCTTTGTCTCTTGTACTAACATTTCTTTTGCTATTTAATACACAATATGTTAAATAACAAGATTTCCCTGGAAAATTTAACTTCAGCTCACAAGGTGTAAGTTAAATTACTAAGTACATGACCACATCACAAAACAAGGCAAGCAAAAGAAAGCTGCCATAGATGGCTACAGCTGAAGGGCACATACATATATAACATCCATACCATATGCAATTTCTCAACTATAAAATATACTTTAACAAAGAGGTTGATTTTCCAGTTCTTACCAATTTTGTGCAGTTTTTCACAGCAAATAAGAGCTACAACTCTCTCAGCCAGTCTTGCACAACTCATTGGAGGGCCCTATAAACATTTAAATACTTTGTGAAAACTTTGGTTAATTAGCAAGGTACTTATTATATGTGTTTAGTTTAACTCAAACATTTGAGGCAAGCAAAATTATCGTAAAAAACACACTGATGACAGTTTTGTGAAGATATTCAGATTTGTTTTTCCATGGAAACCAAAATTACAAGAACTCAACTATACTGTTGATCAAAATCAATAAAGGACAAGTGCATGAAACAATAACATACAGGAAAGAATATCCAAATTTTTTTGCCTTTGGCATAAACAGTAACTGATGGAAAATGAATTATAAAAAAAAGACAGTGATCTAAAAACAGTTAGAGAGTACAATACAGAAAAAACTAATTTTCATTAACAACAGCGAAACTAATTCTAGAAACAGCACAGACCAATTCTTAGCCCAACATATTCACACATTTCCATGCTTTTTCCTTCCCCAAATACCTACAACAATTGAAGCTCGAAGAGGTGAGTTGATTGGCAGGTAGAGAGTAGAGAAAAATGTATGGTCAGGTAGTTCCCGGGTTTTACACTTGGGAGCCAGGTGTGTAAATGGATCACTTGGTAATCTCGCGCAGTACCTAAGTTGGTAAAACATTTCACACATCATCAAAACCCGCAAATCGAAACCTAAACACACGTCAGTGGAACCTTACCTTACTGGTATGAATGCTAGAGAAGATGATTTCAGGCAAACTGAGCAGTGTAAAGGTACACTGCTGACTCATATTCAACTAACTTCTGAGCAGAAGACCTCCAAGTCCTTTATAATAAATCTGGTCTCAGGCAAGGTCCCTCCAGCTTGTAATGATGCACAAGGCTGTCTCCTGCCAGGTCCCAGGGTTCCCATTATGTCTCCTAAGTTTACTTTTCTCCTATTCCTCCTGTTTATCATGGTTTCCCCCTCCTGCCTTTCCTCCCTTGTACTGACCTCCCTCTCTCCCAGCTTCGTATTAAATGCAAATCAGCAAACGTGCTGATGTTAAACTGTGCTGGACCTCCTAACAGTCCAGAAGTAATGCCACATATAACCAGCTGCCAGACAGCCTTTGAACCATTTACCATCTGACATTCATCCTTCAGGTCTGACTGCTTTGAGACACTTTATTTACCAGGCAGTCCATCAAAACGGTCTGCATCTCAAGAATTTAGCTACTAAGGTAGTACTTTGGCAATTGCATCAGACGCTTTACTTAAGTAAATGACATTCACTGCTCTTCATAGTCAACCACTTCATGACACCTGAGATAAACAGCCCTCAGTAGAACTTGGCTGGTTTCTGCCAACCCCCTTTTCTTTATGGGCCTAAGAACTGCTGCCATGAGGACTTGGTCCATAGCATTCCATATGATTATTGTTAAATTGACTGGTCCACAGCTCCCTGGATCTTCTTCCTTGTCTTCTCTGTCTTCCCATCACTGAGAACCTTCTCTAACTGCCATCATCTTACAGAGCTGATATTTGACTAGCTCCCTTGGAAGTGTACCATCCTTTCTTGTGGACTTTTATTACTGTGGTTTTGTTTTTAAAGATGACAACAGATTGCTATTACAAATGGGAATATTAGAACTGGAAGATTTAACTACAGTTTGAACAGTTCTTTTATTTATTTCTTTTTAATACCAGCTTGACAAGAGCAAAAATGCCAACTTACTACACATTTTGAAGCTGAATGTTTTCAGGGAAGCTTTTAATTAAACAGGAAACAATATCACTACATTTATTATCAGAGCTAGAACCTCCGGTAGGATAAAAATAAAGAAAGCAAATAATACCTTCAAACCTCTGTGACACTTTCTTTAGGAGAGAAGATTCTGTCATGATGCCTAAGAAGAAATGTGTGAAATGCCCCAGCCCACCCTTCCATGTTGCGAGACCAACCAGGAAACTTTTTGTTCAATGACATGAAGAAAGAAATGAATATGCCTCTTACCTATTTATGTGTCCAATAGCAGTGTTAATAGTAACTCTTGGACTGTTCTCATCTGGCCTCAATACATAGGGTGGAAAGACATCGTCATCATCAACAATGGGTTCAGTTTCAGTTTCATTGGCATCAACAGATTTTGAGCATTTGTTTCTGAGGATCTTAACATTTCAAGAACAGAACATGATGAGAGATTCTTCCCTTAAAAAATACTATGATACACTTAAAAAAACCCCAGGTCCATTCCTTTGACCTCATACCTTCTCAATTGCTTTGTATGTCTTAAGATCTTCTTCAAAACTTTTGATTTTGTCTGTATCTGCTAACATAATGTAATTGGAAATTGGTGCTCTAGCTCTTCCTTTTGACTGCACATAGGAACGGTACTCTGTGGGCAAATCAAAACGCACCACCAAGTTGCATTTTGGTATGTCAACACCCTCTTCTACAATACTGGTAGCAATAAGCAGGTTGGTCTCATGTGCTCGAAATTTTCTAAGAACCTACAAAAGTAATGAAGACAAATTTGACATATTAGTCCAAGATCTGTTTCCACCATGAGATTCAACAAAAGGCAGTAAAACGAAGACAAGCGGCTCAGACACACCCCAAAACATGTCCAGACATGAAAATACAATATAAAACTACAACAAAGAATCTTTTCAGAAACATAACTATTATGTCTATTTATCAGAACCAGCAGATTTCTAGAAATAAAATCTGGTATGTGGAATCACATGCGTCTAAAAAGCTACTATAACCCCTAGCAGAGGAGAGGATCCCCCCTACTTACTTACAAGTTTTCAGTTGTGGTATTAAAGAAAAAAAAAATGCTGCTTTCAGGACACCATCTTTTCCCAAACATTCCTGAGGGTGAAGCACCCTCAGGGGGTAGAGCACATTCTAGAGCTGGTACTTGTGATATTTATACTATATATGAAACAATACTAAGGAAAGGTGTGGTGTCTGGAGCACAACCCAGCCAGGACGAGCTTTAAATGACGTAAAATCAGGGGTTTTTTTTAACATTTATAACATTTAATGATTAACCAAATTCACATTTAGAAAAGATATATATTAAAATCAGCCTAACTACTGAAAATGTCAGTAAACCTGACATTCTTTACACTCTTAATATATCATTATATTACCACTAACACAATGCAGAAAAATTAGATAATGATCTGACTAGATATAAACATGATTTTACATGAAGTTTTAATTTCTACTTGTGTAATGTGACACAGCAATGTCTCCAAACATGCTTTTATTGTTTTACAAACAACATCTGTATCTCCAGTAAATATGCATATCTGTTAAAACAAAGCTATAAGCTTCCAATGACTGTGCCCCAGACTCTGCCTGTTGATTTGTTTTCAAAGACACATACACACACACACATAAAGGGTACTGCCAGTTTAATTTTTTTTTTCTTGAAGTTACCTCTTCCTGTTTTCTAAATTCTACTTCCATCTGCTTGTTACGAGGCTGGTTCTTGCCAATGCCATGTCCAGTTATAAAATTGCTACTGATGTAAGCCAGTTCTGGATCTTGCTTGCCAGCTTCTTTTATCAACCTAAAAATATTACACATGTTTTTAGAAGTTACACAACCCACAAAGTGGAGGAAAATCTTTTGTTTGTAAGGCCTATATTAAAAGGAAAAGTGGAAGCATGACAATTAGGTCATGTTAACACGTAAATTGACTGCAGTCTTCTCAAAAACCTCTGCAAGGTTATCACAAGACAGACTGCATACAGAAACACAGGGAGTGCTCATACATCACATATATTTCAGACCTATCATGCTAAAACTAGGTATTTTTAAACCAATCTATTGCTCTAAGGGTCCCTGTTGTTAAAGCACTCTACTCAAAATTACTTTGTTAATCTCTTTTTCTGTAAGCTATAGCTGATTTTAGAAGAAAGACCTGTAACTGCTTCCTCAACAAAAGTGTATTTCCTCAGTATAAAATGTTAACTTTTAGGTTAAAATGTAAGATTTTAATTCTACTTAATATTAGAATATACATTCTGCTCAAGTACACTGGTGACAAAATGTTGACCTGTTTTTCTCAAGAGTGATGCTCAGCCTACCTAGTGAGATGTTCACTACTTGTGAAATTAACCCACATAGAGGACATAATACAATTCTTTAAAAGGAATACTCAACAGGGATCTGAGGAGCATTCATGCTCTCATTTAATTTCCACTCGGTTTATTCCTTATGTTACAGAAGCAGAAAAGGCTGGCTTCTGCAGTGTTCTGATTTCACAGATAAGGTAGAAGATTGCTCACCTAAATAATGCACTAAATCTAAGAACGAAGCGTTTATGGATTTAAAAGCACAATTACAGTGTGCAGTCAAAGTAAGTATGCTGGAACATCCCTAGTTGATTAGTTTTCAGGATGAAAAGAATTTGGGATTTTTCAACTGCAACAGTCTTTTGAGCAGCAGAGCCAATAAAAACCAAGGAATTACACACAACAAATAATCCCTTGCATGTGTCACTATAGGCATCCCAGTACTACTCTGCTCAAAGCATATCCATCATATCCATTACCAGGTGCTCCCCACAGCCAAAGAAGAGCCTGCCTCTCTACACAACTCCAACCTTTCCCAAAAAAATCTGTGGCACTTCTGCCTCACATAGAAGTAGGTGGGTGCTGTGCCAGTCCCCAGCTACAAGCCTACCATCTGCCCAGCAAACTGCTGCAAACCAGATGGAAAATGGCAAAGTTCTCCCTGCTCTTTCTACCCCTGGAAAACTACACAAGTCTTGCTCCCTTTCCTAGTCCTCGTTTTAAACAAAATTTATGGGAACATAAAACACCTTGAAGGCTTTCCTCTTTTGCAATCTGTTAAAACTGGAACGAACAGGGAGATAGGCAAGAGGACAGAAAAGAGGCATACAGCTTGCCATCCTTAGGGAAACAGACTAGAAGGATCCTCCTGTGCTAAAGTGCGAATGTGGTTTGTTAGTTCAAGGCCAAATGGAGTTACATTTCTGTATGCAGTCTAGGCTCTTGAGACAGACACTCTAAGAAAGTATGGCTTAATAACTGGACAAAAATATATATTTTTTTAATATTTCTTTTTCAACATGGCAATTCTGTGAGGTCATACAGATTGAGTAGCTACTAAACATCTCAAACATTCTTATTTTAGTTCACTTGTACAGAAATGGACAATTAAAAACATCTGAATAAAAGCTTCATTGCAAATTTTCGCCAAATTCCTGAGAAACATTCAGGACTTCAACCTTGTGACTAAAAAAAAAGTATTTGCGGTAGGTAACAGGTGGTGTTTTTCAAATAGATACAAGAACTTCTGCTTTCAAACCCTTCTCTTAAGGGAGCTGAGAGGCACTGCAATGCAAACGGAAGGAAACTGGGCTTTAGAAAATGTCTTCTATTCTGAAAAGGAGCTTATAAGCACCAGAACTTAACTGGATACACCAAATTAAACAGTGAGCAAGCCACTCCATCAACTGAGTGTAATAACAATTAAAGACCCAGAAAGTACAACTCATGCCATGAATTTTGCCCTTCTTCAGTCATCCTAGATTGCATAAAATGGTATTCTAAATACTACCATAATAAATATGTTTTAAGAAAAACTATACTTCTGTTTTAACTCAGTTCCATTTAATGATCCATACTGGATTACTGGAAGCTCAAGTAGCTGTGATATACTAATTCAAACACGCATGAGTTTCTCATTCAGTAGAGAGTCTTTCCCCTCTATACACAGCCTAAGTATAGCTATCACCAGCAGAGGCTCTGGAACTAAATGCACTCTGCTGAAGAGGGCCTACAGTGAGCTTCTCCTCTCAAGGCTTCCAGCCGTAATTCCAACAGCTCAAGTCTGATGGTCAATACAGTATCACGTATTCCGAAACCAGGTGCTACACGAGGTAAAGCAACATTTTGAGAGTCTGGCAGCTAGCTTTTAGAAGGGGATAAAAAGTTACATATAGTTTTATATTTTGCCACCAGTAACCTCTACTCAAGGTGCCTAAAGCTCAAAGATGGCAGAATTTGATCACCTATTTCATCTAGAGACTGTATTCTGTCAGGTTCAACAGCAGTTAGGATATTGTATAGTGTATAAATCACGGAATACGAGAATGCACAGTGGAAAACCAGTATGATTTAAATCACATTCATAACTGAACAGAGAAGAAAAAAGCTTTCAGAATTCTGTTCATTCCCTGTAGGGTAATGAAATACTCATTTCAGCTCAGCAAAAGACTCTGTTAATGTTATTTCTTCAGGACTTATTAACAGAATATGTTCATTTTGCTAAACAGCTTGGTTTGCCCTCATACTGCAGATTTATGTGAACGTATTTAAAATGAAAAAAAGGACAAGAGAAAAGATAAAAGTTGATGAAAAACACATAGGCAAGTCTGCAGATCAAATGATATGTTATGCACTTATTAACTCGAGCAAAAATATACCAACAGAGGGGTCAGATTCATAGGTATCCAGAATGCAATGAACACCTTGCACAGGGCATTTGCTACACTCTCAGAGAAACCTATCAAAAAACCAAAACCAAGGTAGGTGAATCAATCATGTCATTCACAGTTTGTGGCAAATAGCTTTAAACAATTAAGTGTTATACATAACTAACATGTATCACATTCAAGAATACAAACTGATAAGGAACTACAATATTGCCAGTTGGCAAATACTCCCAAGCTCATATTTTTCTTGGTGGAGACTTTAAGAAAGCACTTAGTGTTTGACTAAATAGGTGCTTCATAAAGATCGACTGAGAAAGTAGAACCAGTAAATCTTGAGAGATATTTGTGCAAGGGTAAATTTCATTTTCTCTAGACTTGGATCATATAATATTGTCATTTAGCAGGGTAATGGTGAGATTTCCAGAAGTATTGCACTCAGTAGGCTGGAGAAGTTTCCAACATCCATTGCAAATATAAATCTAAAGACTGATTACAAAAAATCAGTATATGCTTATTTTACAGGTTTAGCACAGTATTTCACATTTTGACTTCTAAAGGAATCAAATTAAAAACTCAGGTCCGAAACAAGTCCTTGAGTACAACTTTCAAAGACATGCTCTTCCCATATGCTTTAGAAATATTCCATACGATCTCCTAAACCAACTTTATGAATAGAGTTCTGAAAATACAAGGCAATCCCCTACATATTCATGATATTAACATCCCGGCAGCTGAGTCTGCCTTTTTTCTTCAGAATATTTTTTTTTTAAATAAAAAGCTTTACCTATTTAGAACAACTGCTGTGTATCTTCTTTCCACAAAAATAATTCCACATAAAATATTAGTAAAGGGAGATGGGAAATTAGTCTCTGGCTTCTCTTTCTCCTCAATTTCTTCATCCTCATCATCATCTTCAGAATCACTCCAAGATACGTAATTATCCTGATTCCTATTGTTATACCATTCAACACTTTCAAACTGCTGCCGTTCATATGGTTTGTATTTGCGCAAGATTTCAAGCAGCTTTATTACTTTTGGGGTCACAAATTTCAGGTCAAGTGAGGCAGGCGAGAAGTGCTCTTCACAGAGTGCATGTATTTTCCTTAGGAAAGTGTCTGTAAACAATAAAAATTTCCTGTGCAGCTCCTCTTGTTCATGTTTGATATACTTCTGCAGCTCTCTCACCATCATCCCAGCTACCTTATCTGCACACCACGGTCCCAGAACAACCAACACAGCTCGACAGTCTGACAATATCTACAACAAATGAATTCAAGTATCAGTTCAAAGAGTACATT
This sequence comes from Melanocharis versteri, assembly GCA_013397845.1. Lineage (NCBI taxonomy): Eukaryota > Metazoa > Chordata > Aves > Passeriformes > Melanocharitidae > Melanocharis > Melanocharis versteri. The sequence goes on along the minus strand of VZTG01005027.1, from coordinate 3,831,965 downwards.
CATGAACTATTCATTTAAGACTAGGGGCTTTTTTTCTCTCACAGCACAGTCGTTGTAAAGATTATGACAATTTTTTTATTTAAAAAAAATGCAGAAGTCTGCTTTTCTTATTTAGATGACCTTGGAAAATTTGGTGTTTCTAATGGAGCAAGTTCCCCCCTCCCCCTTAAATTACTACCAATCAACTTTAAATTGTACATTTCTGAATCTCCAAAAAACCCCAAGCTTAATAAAAATTTTGCCATTTTGTAGAACTGTAATTTGAAATTTTTACTAAAAAGGAAAATACTTTTTGAAGCAGCTAGATACACAAAGCAAGAATTCTTATCTTTATTATATAACATAGAACTAATAGAATAAACACTTTACTGGGTGTTTTTACTTTATTTACTACTGACAGCTGGCAGGGTTTCAAAAGTATATAACCAGAAAGTTGCATGGTGGCCTTGAGGTAGCCTTAAGAAGTCTACCCTTTCAAAGGAAAAACAGAACACAGTGGTTTGTAAGCTGTGGGTGGAATAGTAAAAAGAGAGAACTACATCCTATCCAAAGAAAACAGAATAGACATTAGAGTACCATCACAATCTTATCTGATGAGAAGTTGTTTCCCGCTGAAGAGTGAAGTTGTCAGACAATAAACTAGGAATTCAGAAATGGAGTACATTCACAACACTGTTAAAAGGACTTATCATTTGGATGCCCTATATTGTACCAGAAGAACTACAACTGAACTGTAACAGTCGGGATGCTGACTTTCAGCTGCTACTTTAATTTCTCTTCCTTCTTCCCTTCTGCGAGGAAATAAAGAACAGGCTATCATCCTCTTGATGCTATCCTCTGTGAACTTGATTAGCTCTAAGACTTAAGGACAAAATTATCTAGACTAATTGTAACTGCATACAGAGGCTTGATACTCTACATTGCCAAGACATAAAGCACCTCAGTCTGAAACTCATTTATTTTCTTAATATGGGTGCCTCCATCTTCTCAGAGAGCCACTGGCTTAAAACAAGCACAGAGGGTTACAAGCTTTAGATGTATAGCAGTTAATCCACTCTTCTGGACTATCCAAGTCATGAAGATTGCCTCCAGCCAGCATTCCTTATATTTTTTAGCCTATTACGGTTTTAAGTTTAGCACAAAAGTAACCAGGACTTCCAACTCCCATGCACTGTGATAGGCTGCCTTATGTACCATCTTTCCCTCTGGCACAAATAATATTTTACGGACAGTGTCAGAGTCCTCAGTTTTTAAGAATGCTAAAGGAAACCAGAATATTTTGGGCTGAAGAAAGAAATACATTCTCCAAATTTCTCGTGGACTATTACAAGAATAGTCACAGTAGTGACTCACAACTGACTTCTTGTTCAAAGTCTTACACACCTCCACAGTTGTAACTTAGCAGGCAATTCCAAACCAGGAAGGCCAAGCAGGGTTAAAAAAGGTACCTGGACCCCAAGTGTGAGAGGTCCCTGCTAAACACTCCACACCTTCTGGACCATCCTCTGCCAAAGGTCAGGACAACACAGGGGCAAACACAGAGCAAGTTAGGGGCAAGCCTGAGATTCAAATTCCATTCCAGCAAGGTGTGGCACTAGACCAATATTGTTCTAAGATAAACTGCAACACTGTACATCTCTGGCTGGAATTTTTGCCTAAATTCTCCCTTTATCAACTTTTAATACAACTGGGTGCAATCAAAATTCTTCCTGAAGCATTATTTCCTCTTCTGTACTGAATTATTCAAAGGTCATAGGAGATTGTGAAAATGTCAAATTCAGGACTTCAGAGATAAGGACCTACAACATCAGGGGGCAGAATTGTTTTAGTGCTTTAAGCAAATCGAATCTCAAACTAAATGAAATTCTAATCAATGCCTAACATAGAAGCCTCACTCATTTATGAAAACAACTGCATGGTAATGAACACAAAAATCAGAAGTCTTTTTGCTTCACATAAACAAGGATGGCTAGCTAAGGAGGTTTCAGTTATGTAACATACACGGCAAAGAAAAAAAGTAGTAAGACTTCTATTCCCCAAGTTTCTCACATTTCTTGATATCCTTACCTGCTTAGAAATTAAGGTAGAATCTCTTTCTTTTGAATGTACAGATATGTTGCAGTCATTTAGAAAAGCAAGTGCTTCATCCAATTCCTTTAATAATCTTCCATACAACCCACTTTTGTCAGTATATGGTCCACAGTCTACAACAATCTCACATGGCTGAGAAGTGTATCTTAATGAGGGCAAAGATCAAGTTAAACACAGCTTCTGAAAGCCAGAGCTATTTCAGCTTTTAAGGTTATACAGCAAACACAACAGCAACACGATGTGCATTCAAGAACATTTCTTTCCCCACCATGAACTAATAACTATTAAAAGTAAAACGCTTTAGAAAAACTTCCACCACCCCAAATACTGAATCACTTCATTCTAGATACTGTTCAAATACACTCCTAAAAAGGAGGTTAATATTGGTATCCCCATTTCAAATATTGGAAAATTTAAGCAAATTCTGTTTACTTCACCAACATCTCCACTTGTTTTTCCATAGTGCACTCTCTTCATACACAAAAGAAAACCAATCCACATAAAGTAAATTTATGTCTATACATACATTCACACAAGTAAAATAATTACTATTCTTGAATGGCAGCGAGGAATTCTTAAAAGCAAATGCTTCAGACAAGTTCAAAAAACGCATTTAAAACATTTACACACGGACAAAACACGTGTTCCATAACATGCAAAAAACACCTTTAACTTTGCCTGAAACTCAACAATATAGTACAGGTGGTAGAAGAAAACATGCTACATGGCAATCATTTCACCCTAGTTTTCCCCTACAACCAGCCATCACATTATCACCCCCTTTAGTTTAAACAACATTCACAGGATTCTCCATTCTGTAACTCACTTGCTCTGCTATTTAATTATTTACTACCTCCTCTCACCTCACTCTGTCTTTCATTAGTCTTTAAAACTCAGGCTATGCATTTGGAGGGGAAAAAAAAGGCAACTTCTCTGGCATTAAGAGCACACTGTACTGTGGATGTTGCCACATTTTCCTGAATAGTGACATTATGGCATACACTGGACATAAAATAGTTACACTCCACACAAAAGAGCGCACTTTAAAAGTTCAGAAATATTTTGTGCAATGTCAGTTTTTTAGCTTGGTGGTGTGTTGAGGGGGTTTTTTGGTTGTTTTGGGTTGGGTGTTTTTGCTTGAGGATCTGTTTTGTTGTGTCTTTTTTGTCTAGTTTTTTAACTACAGAAAATCTCTCCCTACAAGGCCAATCAGCCTTTGTACTCAAAAGCCATTTAACATTCCATCTCCACCCTAAATGGAACAGCAGCATCATATACACACAAACTTTTCTAACATTTAGAAGATGAAATATTGCTACTGGTTTATTCCTCTATCCAAAACTAAAATACAGGCATCAATTTACCAACAATCATTATAAAACACACCTGTCTAAGACCACCAAATCAGTTGCAGTTTCAGCATTGCTCTTTAAAATTTTCTCCAGTTTCTGGATCTTCTCCTCTAACTCAGCAGGATCACATTTCCCATTTAAAATGGAAGCTGTCAATCCCAAAATTCGAGGACATGATGGATAATCCTCACAGATCTGTGAAATCAAATCAAATTAAATTATTTACGAAAGGTATCCTGGTAATCTACCTGCAAACTTATGATGCTAAGGCTGGAAACTTATTTCAGTAGCAGGTATTGTAAAATGAACGAAACGTTGAATTAGTATTTTCTGTTCTACTGATTGGAGGTTAAACAGTCATCATATTTAAAGGTAAACATTTCCAGCATGGCAAAGCAGAAACAGTTAGCACTAAACAGAATACTCTTGTCACACTTACAATACATAACATAATACTTCCACATCATATAAAAAGGCACATGCGCTTCAAAAGAGATTTGGGAAGATATTTATTATGCAGGTATCTCTCACTTATAAGCCAAAAATGACATGGAGCTAACAATATCCTCGAAAGAGCCCCAGAAACATCTTTAGCGATCAGCACTTTTCAAAATAATAGAAACTGATCAGTATATCCTGTTCCTAAACTCAAATATTCTATTAATGAATTTAAAAAATTCCCCTAAGTAAATAAATTAAGCTTCTCTGTTAATGACAGACTTTTTCTTTAATCCCCACTGTAAAATACAGTAAATACATTATTCTTCTACCTCATAGAATCACTGAAGTCTTAACTTAATACTGTAAGTAATTTCACAGCCCCAGGAACACGCTAACATTGGTTCCACTAATATTTTTTTGGTAGCAAAAGCTGCCCTAAATGATTCCCAGTTCTCCCACCCTCCCACTGACTTCTCCTCAACCAAGTATATTAAACATCCACGCAATAAATGCACCTTCATAATTTCGCGGTATGGATGATCCTGGATTGCAAGATGGCACTCATCAAACACCAGAAGATTAATATTTGACAGGGATAAATACTCATTTCTCAAAACAGTCAAAGCAACATGACATGTCATAACCAGAACCTAGATTGAAAGGAAAAAAATGTCAGTACAAGAAAAGCACAAGCTGTCTGAGATCAAGGTGAAGGAGGAAAAGACTTTGCAGGTCTTGTGAGACAGCAATGGCAAATATCAACCCCTATCCATCTACCTACACCAGGTAAGGACAGAAGAGAGTAAAATACTCTCTTCTGGAGAAAGCCATCTGTCTGAATGCGGGTGTGTATATATTTATATACCTGTATATCTCCAATCACATGCCTAGTCAAAAAATAAATACAACAGACCATCTCAATACCAATCAGACTACACAGAACAAGTATCATTAAATCCTAATAAGTTAAGTTAGTGTCCTTATGTGTCCCATCATCATGTGTCTGGCAAGAAAGACAGTTCTTTATAAGCTCTGAACTATTTGCAGCTATAACATAAGCAGGGTGTTATCAGAACTCTTTCTAAAGAAAAACTTCTTTCTTCTACACTAACACATAAAAATTGAGTTCGGTGATAAAATTATGTACTATTTTTGGACTCACTTTGAACTTCACTCAATATAATAACAACTTCTCCAGTCAGAGTTCCACAGACATATTCCAGAGACCATTACTAATCACCAGAAAGAAATACCCAAACCCCTAACATTTAATAAAATTTTAATAGCATTTAAAACATATTATGCACACTCAAAATTTCTTCTGCAATCAACATCATGAACAACAAGTCAGGGAGATTGAAAACAAAGGACTTAGAGGACGGCTTTTTAAAAACAACCTGAAAACACCTATATATATATATTTGCTTCAAAAATAACGTACAAATATTACCAATATGCTGGATTTCTTTTAAGAAAAAGACTGAATGTGTAACTGGAAGAAATCACTTCTGATCCAACCTAACTCTCTGTATGCTTTGCTCATAGTTTTTACTTAATACATTACCTGATGCTTAGAGAATTCCTGACTCCACTTCTCTTTTGTCCATGATTCAGTTATCTCTAAACTTGAATACTCTCCCACTTTAAGGTCTGAATGTGTCCTGACAGCTGACACTTGTTGAGCAACTTGATTTGCTTAAGGAAAAAAAATAAATCTCATTACATAAAGGTCTTCTCATACTTTAATTTGTAAGATGTGTGTCATATGACGTAGCACCACATTTCATAATGTGATCTTTACCTTAGAGTAATATTAAATCAGGTGTACATGGCAACTGCCTCTATGCAAAACCACATCAAAGAAACAGACTGGTAACTAAATTGCACTTCTGATTCAATGTCTTAACTTTAAACTAGAAAACAGAACATATATATAAACAGGTTCTATTAAACAAATGATGAAACAAAAGATGAAAGGCATCACATCCTTGCTGTTGAAGACTTTATGCAAAAGCTTCTCCGAACTTTTTTTCACAGAACTTCTGTTACAGAATATTCCATGGAGATATTAGCAGAGTGTTTAGGAATGTTTCCTCTTACCAGAGTTGACCAAGAACACAGTTCTTTTTCCATTTTTGTTGAAATCTCCCCTGATCTGATAGGACAGCTCTTTAGTGAGTAGTACTGCAATAAAAGTCTTCCCTGAGCCAGTGTTTAAGCAGACTATTGTATTATGATCCAAAGCTGCTTCAAGCAGTTCAACCTAGGTTTAAAAAATAATAATGTCCTTACTTGCAGCAATGCAGTGAAAAAGCTGACAAAGAATAACAAGTGATAAACTATAGACAAGTCAACAGTATTGCCTGAGATCTTTCCAACATCATATAATCAACAAGTCTCTTTCATAACAATGCATTCTCACAATCTTTAGAAAATATTAACACACTTTTAAATCCAAAATCCTTCAGTAACACAATTTGCCCTCAGATAGCTTTCTAAATGTATCATTTTAATAGATGATTCTGTTGCTACACACATTGTGTGAAGAAAGAAGCTACAGCTTTTAAATCTAATTGCACATATCAATACAGCCAAAGAAGCAAGTAGATTAGCTCAAGGTGATCCAAGTTTCTCAGTAATTCTAACAAAATGCTTCTGGGCAGCGCAAAGAGAACCGGTATTCTAGAATTCAGTTTTCCTTATAGCGAAAAATCAAAGCACCCTGATGGAGTTTCTGACTTTAGAGGGCTGCTTTGACCAGTATGAGAACCAAAAATCAAAATTAGAGTACCGTGTGGAAGACAAAGTAGGAGGTGGAAGGAGACATAATGAATGCATACAATTGAGAGGCACGGTTTATTTGTCCCTAGCAGCATTCTGCAGAGTGGCAGGAGAACACTCAGCTTAAAAGCTGTTCTGCTCGTTAGAGCAAACTGAGAAGAGGGAATGGAGGATATAACAAATGTCAAACAAAGCCAAACTAAAGAATTAGCTCCCAAGAGGTGGAGCTGAGAGAAACATGTCCCAAAAGTGTGCATCACAGCACATTTTCCACCTGCTCTTACTCTTTTTCCATTAATTAATGGATTTAATTGTACTTTTTTTGATGCTACTGTATTAGTACTATCACTAGTACCTGATATTTTCTTGGCGTGTAAATGTTATCATGAATTGCTTCTTGTTGCCATGGTAGTCCAAAAAATGGACCCATTGGGGAGGAAGCAGGGGTCATGAGCTGCAGTCCCGCCATGCTGAGGGATTGCAAAGCAGGGCTTTTCATTCATTCATCCAGTGTTTCTTTCATTGCATTTTTGTTCCAGCACAGCCTACTATGAGAAGAAAATGAAACCGCATTAGATACAGTTGCAATCTCAAGCAAGAAGAGAAAATTTATATTAAGAAAAGGACATTACTTGATTTTACTTACAGAAGTGTTTCTTCTCATACCATTTTCAGCAGAAAATGTTTATTTTAGATTTACAGACACTTCTTCACTTGAAGATGTGGGCTTATCAAAGTACCCCAGAAATTCAAAAGGAGCTGTACTGCACAGGACAAATCAATGCTCATTCTAGGCATTTGGACTTACACACATACATTATAATATGAAGTTCCATTTATGATCTGATAGAATCTCGTTTTAAGATTAAACTTTATAAAGTAAAGCTGTCTTAAAGCTTTTAATACACACTAACAAGAATTTTATTCTAATCACTAGGAAAAGAACAGAAACTACACAAGAACTTCAGTATTTTCAAATTATCAGATTCTGATGAGATTATCTTTTTAAGAACTGGCAGAAGCATTATAGATAATTACTAATGACTCTGGTAAGGACTAATAGAGAATGGGATCCTTATCAGGTTAACCACCAATTTCCATAAGGACACTGTAATTGATAAACAAAGCATTCAGAACATCATGACAATTATGCACTGGAGAACACTTTCCTGCTGAGGCTGTGATGTCCTCATCACCAGGGTGTGGGTGGGTGTGTGTTAAAAACGTCTGCTGTTGTCAGGAATGATCAAGGTTAAACCAAACAAACAAAAAACTTACCAACTAAAACAAACAAACAAACAAACCCCACAACAAAAAAACCTTTAGCCTGGGAAAGTGATTATGGCCTGATGATATAGAAAAATATTGCTTAAGTATACAGAAACATCTACATGAAAGAACATACTACACCTAAGAAACTTCAAATACTCCCCTCTTTAAATTGGATACATACTCTATCCAAAAACCACTATTTTCAAAAGATAGTTTTCCTCAAAATTCCTACAAGCTCTATATTAATTTTAGCATCAATATGGGTTGAGAAATGCATAAAATTGATGATGCATTCATGATTTCTTAAAAAGACATGAGGAAAAGCTAATTATCATTTTATTGCACTGAAATGTTCTTGCTTTTCTATACAACAGGAAAGTTGCTTAAGTTTTGCAAATGTGCAGTAAGGAATAAAAAAAAAAAGAGAAAAGTATAATACGCTATCCAAGAGAGAACCAGTAATGGTTACCAGAAATAACTGAAGAGAGAGAGTAAAAATAAAGCAGTACAATTAAATCATCAAAAATGGGGCATTGACTAGATTTCTAGAGGTCCCTTCCAACCCTAGTAATTATGTGTTTCTGTAATTAAAAAAAAATTAATTTAGATTTGTTGCATAGTCTCCAACTAATAACACTGTTGCTCTCTTATATATTAATATTTTTATATTAAATATTATAATCTGGACCATGTCTAGACACTGATATTAAACTAGTATTAAATAATTACAGGAAGTTCTGAAAAAAGAGATGAAACCCATTATCTCACTTTCCATCTCACACATATACTGTAAAATAAAGAGAAGGCAATATATCAAACCAGACAATCACTCCTCTTGCAGAGTCAGAAGTAATTTCACTTTACAGTAAGTGGTCAGATAAAGCTTTGTCTCGATTCATTTCAAAGTGGCAGGGGAAGCCCTGGAGGACAGTGTGGTTAGGCTGAAGTAGCTTTATACATGCAGTTCCTTTGTAAAGAATTATTTATCTTTTGTAGACAAACGTTCAGTAGTAAATGCTAGTGAACAAGGATAAATGTAACTTCTTGTGTTTAGGATCAGCAATAAACGTACTTCCCCCTCCATCAAAACCACTCCTCTTTAATATAAGAAGTGTGTTGATATGGCTGGAATATTGTCTGATATTTTTATTTGAGCGTCACAAAAACTGCCATAGTGAGAAGATTCCAGAAAGAAAAGATGTCCTAAAATCTTTAAAAAACTCGAAAGGAATGAATATGCATTTTCACCGGACATAGTAAAGAACATGCTTGACGTTTTATGTTTTTTCAGTTTCTTTAGGATGGTCTCCAAACTCATGCAAACTTTCTCATTTACTTTTCACTCCTGTAGTATAAATTACCATTTGAGCCTGAGTATTTCAGATCACCTAAATAGATAAAATGGATCAATATTGCTTTATTTAACTGTAAATAAAGAACAACACAGTCTACACAAATCATAAAATCAGTACTATGTCATCATTCATTTCAGTTGTAATACAAAAAAAGACTGCAAGATTCTTAAATTGTTTCTATACATTTCAAAGAATGCGTAAAAGCATACGCAGGTTCTAACAATGCAACTATAGTACTTTTATAGAGTGCTCTAATCTGCAACAACTAAAGATGTTTTGGTTCATTCCCTCCTCGCAACTAGTGGCTTCATGGCTGTTCCTGCACTGGGGCTCCAGAGCTTTGGGTCACAGGTGACAGCTGGCAGGAAAGATACAGTCATCACAGAATGGTTCAGGTGTTATACAGCTGCATGTAGCAATCTGGTCATCCTTGACATTCTGATCTACTGAGCATTTGCACATCAAATGCACTTGATGTTTATCAGTATGTGACTGATAGATTAAATCTATCACATGGCAAGGACAGCAGCACAACACACAATCTTCCCCAGCCACCAGCAGAAAGCATCAGAAAACTCTGGGCTCTACTAACCTTAGTGAAGCTTTTGTATGAACTGACAGCTTAGGTGCAGGAGAACAGGGAAGAAAGGAGAAAAAGTAGGGAAAGGTGTCATACCAAATGCCCCCTTCTCCAAGCTTATAGATGAAGCTCTCCTTTTAATAGATCTAGCTTCTCTTTTTGTATTCCATTGAGTGGAAGCACTAGCTGGTGACACAAAAAAATCCTTAGAATCATCGAATGGTCTGATTGGAATGGACCTTAAAGATCGTACAGTTCAAACCCCCTGTAGTGTTTGAAGAACACAAAGGTCTTTCGCATGACTGCAGTATTTCATTGAAACAGTCTCAATCAGGCTTCTCTACTTACATAGAGCAACTGGTAAAAAAACAGCTTATGTTTGCTTTGTTTAAAATGAGACCTCACTGTCATAATAATTGCTGGAAGGGACCAGAAAAAAAAACCCCAACCATTTTCCACAGTAAAAGCTGAAGCTGATTCCTCAGTCATTGTTGTACATAATCCCAGCCACTTCAGTTTTACAAATCACTTCAGATAAGCAGCATCTCCTCTTCGTTTACTGTTCCATCTGTGTTGTGTTTCTTTTTCAAATGATAAATACAACTCTGGAAACATATAAAATAGCTATATCACATCACCAGGAGGGAATTAGGGAGAGAAAAGCAACCTTATTTTAAAAGGCTGCTAATAAAAAACAAGTACAAGATCCAATACTACAAATAATTCATCTCTTTTGCTATGCACCTAATAACAGTGATATCAGTTCAGCTACCCTGCTGGAAGAAGCAAGAGGATTTATGCATCCATACGTTTCCAGCTTGATCTGGAAAGGCTGTGAAACAACATTTACCTCAAACTACAGCTTTGGTTTCCATACACCTTTGTGAAAGACCTGCTCTTAAGTACTATTACGTCACTGAGACCAAAAAGCATTCTCAAAAAAAAACCCCTCTGAAGTACAAAGGAAGAAGTATATGCACATTTGTAACTTGAAAAGTACACACAACCAAAACAGCATTGTGTGCCACTGCAATCATACCTGGGTTGAGCTTGCACGAGACACAACATATTTGAAAGAACATACAGGGGGATGGAATTTAAGTCACGTAAAAAGAAGAAGTTATCTCCCTCAAATCAATGTTTCTTTCTGCTATACTAAGGTTTCCTACTCCTGGCCCTCATTTCTATGATTTGTATTGGAAATATATAGGATCTGACAAGATCAATGTCAACATCATTATGGGAGTAAGCCAGAATAATGCAGTAATTGTATCATTCTAGAGTCTCTATTTCAATAGCAAGGAAAAATATCAAGTTCTTCAATAAAAGAAAAGCAGTACAGGATCATCTAGAAATAAAAAGCAAAAGAACACATCTACTTGAAGAACAGATTTTAAATTGAAAACATTTGAGATGTAACCACATATGTTCAGAATCTGTGGACAGAAAACCGAACATGAGCTAACTGAAACTAGTTAACAGTGAAGCAAAAAAAAAAAGCCAAACTAGTCCTGCTCAGCCAGTGTTGAGTAATAAAGATACTTGCTAAGATGTTTCATCTTTGTCCACTGCATTATTTTGAAAACTGATAGAACAAGAAACTGCAAGAACTTGCTGAAGCTGAAAGTGGAGCAAGAAACACCTGAAACAAATCCTGCTTCCTGCGACTTTAGACTATGGAAGCTGGATAAGACAGCACAGTGCTCAAGCTTATTTTTTCTACTAAAGTAATACTGAAAGTTCCAGTTCCATGGCCATCAATCTTGAGAGTTTTAAGAACAGAATTCACAACCTAGTATCCTTGTTTTAATGCACATTCATGTGAGCAGATAGTGAACTGCAGAGCTAAAATTAACCCCTGAGTCCATCATTTAAAGAACTGTTTTTCAGAAGAATATATAATACTATAAATGAAGTCAACAACATGCAATAGCAATTTTTTCCAGTATACAATAATTTTGGAACGGTGGTGTAGGTTTTTCAGTCACATGACTACATCCAATTCGAAGCCATTCCACAAAAAATTCAAGGTTTACTGCACTAAGGAATACAAGCCAAACCAACCAGACCATTCACCTGGAATGAGACATCCTGGATCTAGTCCTGCTTGGAGGACAGTTTGAAACACTTATGGAATGGTACTGAGGTACACGGAGAAGAGACCAGCATCCTGGGGATGCAACTTTCAAGTTTTTACCACCATTGGTGAGCAGAGTTTGTGCTACACTCACAAGTTAATGCAAAACTATAACCATCTCCTATTAACAACAAAAATCTCTTACTGCCATTTGCAATGTATTTAATTTGCTTTCTATACTGATCTGTAAATTTGTACCTAATATAATCCTTGTGATACAAACATTATTTCAAATATTTTAGGATTTCACCTTTGTCCACGAATGTCTAATTTATCCTCTAAAAACACTCTCAGCATCAGCCAAAACAAGTTAGCCTCAAGAAGTAAAAATAATCCGCTTACTCTAAAGGAAATAAACCACAATCTATACAAAAATATTAATAGAACCCTGCTGCTTGAATATTCCCTTACACGAACACTCAAACAGTGTGAATGCAGTTTCTTTATAGCAATTTCTATGTTCAAGTGCTACATGAAACATTACTTTGCTAAACGACCCAACACAAAATTCTTACTTGGGTAAAGGAGGATCAAATAAAAAAAACCACAAACAATGTAAAATATGACAAATACGAAATATGGAGTAGAAAATTAATGTAAATGTTAATATACAAAACGTAAAATATCACCGAGAATGTTCCATACCAACTTACACTGTAAGCATTCAGTGCCAAGAATTGGTTTTGCCCCAGTGAAGGTGAACCTGCAATATTTCTACGTTGTCTGGTTTCTAAACCATCTTTTAAAAGAAGTGTACTTTTTAAAAGGATTTGACTTTTTCTGTGATAGTCCAGATGAACACACTATTTCTTCCACAAAAATAAGTGTAAAAAACCCCAAACCAAACACGCCCAGTTTTATCTGAAAAAAAAAAAAAAAAAAGCCCAAAACTCAAACATCAAACAACTGTCAATATTATTGAGTAAGATGAATCAGAAATCTCTTTTATACCGTGCACTCTTTAACACAGAACACATCTTATGAGACATTCTTTCTCTCTCATCCTTCAAAGATCTTCATCCCATGCATTGTCTAACAGCAATTTTTACACTTGGTCTTACAATATTCTTAAATGAAAAAAAAAGAATGTATTTCAGATGCATTCATTTTCAAGAAGGGAAGGCATAGATGCTTTCAAAGCTCAAATATAAGCATTCCTGTAAGGACCATCTTCCCCGGTTTCCCTAGCACAATCATCAACATTCTTTGTGAATGCCCATTTTGAAGAACAAGAATATTATTTGTTCTATTTTTCTGATACAGAACCAGTCTAATATTGGTCTTTAATAGCCTGCCAAGGCATACCAGCACAACGACGGCTGCTTTCCATTGTTCAGGAAAAGTTTCATTAAAGAGCTTCTTAAAACGAAAGTTAAATTGAGGCTCTACATCTGGATGGATTGACCCTGAAGCACTTCTACAAGAAGTACAACAGTTAACAGGTGAAATTCCTGGCAGACGCCTCCTGAATGTCTGTTTGTAGGAGAGAAATGGAGTACAACATGACACTTAGCAGACTCAGAAAACCCCTGAAGTCCTTCATATAGTGTTCAGTATGACCAAACCTGGTCCCGGGGCAAAAGCCTAAATAACACTTTGTGCTGCAATCAGTCCAGCTCGACCAACAGAGCCAGCAAGGCATCATTCACACAGGAGTTGTGCTGCTGCACACTGGAACAGTCGAATGCAAAAGGATTATGCCACTATCTATCAGCATAACACACACAGGCTGTAGGGCAGTCACAAGTAAAGCAATACAACATGAAAACAAAGATCAGTTTCGCAGCACATCTTTAGTGACGCTAGTGCATGAGGCATTCAGAATAAACATCCAGAAAGGGGATGTTTCTCCTTTAAAGGATATAGACAGGCAGCCAGATTCTGGAACAAACTTTCATTTGTTAAAATGATGTGTACAAGGCCTGTGCAACAATCCTAACTATCTAGCTGCTTAACCAGCAGTGTAGAACTGGTACTATGCAGATGCCTTTCACCTCCTTAACATAGAGGACAAAAGGTAAAGCATGAAGTATACGGATCTAAGATGTAAGGCAAGGTGAGCAACAGTGGAACTAAATACATTTCTGTCTTCCCTACGTTATCAAAGCACATTTTTCTGCTATGTGGTTTTAATCAGATAGCCTCTTTCCCTATTTTTGCTGAACTCCTATTTCAAACTGAAGCATACTATTGAAACTAAGACCTTAATTTACCTGTCATTTCTTTTCCTTACCATTTACTTTGTATCTCCTATCTGGAACAACATACGAATTCAATTCTAATTCTAACCCCTTGTGTCAACTCTCTCAAATTTTTTTTAAACTGATCGTATTTCACCAACACAACCACATTTGAATATAAAATCCACAAGAAAAACATACACACATCCTTTTAAAAAACTGAATAGATTTCTAATCATATTCAGCTTCATAAGAAATATCAGTGCACGTGTTTCATGATAAACATCTAAACTTCTATGAAGAAAATGAACTAGCGACTTTCATTTTTCTTTCTAAAGAAATTCAGTCAATTTCTATAAACTCACACATGGAAATTACTTTACTCTATGGTTCTAAAGGAGCTTAAAATATAAAATAGGAGAACACAGTGCAGTGATACATCAAAACCTGCTTCTCCCGTACTACAAAGCACAGTCTTACCGTTTTAATTTCCGCAGTCTCTGTGTTTATGCTTCCCGAACTGCATTTTGACATCATGATATCAGCTTGTTGATTAATCACATAATTTGCAAGCCTTGGCTCTTAAAAAACACAAGAACAAAAACCTATGAACTATAAAAATTATTTGAAAAGGGAACTACAATAGCAAGATTAATTATGGTAATTCAGTTGCTTATAAACATTTATATGTGTTGACCCTACACTACAACCTGCTGACAGAAATGAACTATATAAGTTCCCTCTGAACATGAATTATTTTAGTTTACTATTAGAAACTAAAATTTAAAAGAGTGATTTAAAAGACAATTTAGTTTAAATGTGCACATACTTCCCTAGTCCTGTTTCCAGGTTACTATCATTAATTACTGGTTCATGTGACAAATACAGGAGTAGAGTGTTTGATATAATTTCACTATGGTTTGTATAACTGTAGTGCTTTTTCCATGCACATGTACTCTCACTTCAAGTTGGACCTTAAAAAAAATTCAGAATACAAACTTCTTTAAACTATTTCAATTTGAAACTGCAAGTAATACAATCAACTCAAGAAAAAGGAACAGCCATTTCTCTTGAGGTACATTAGTCCCTTCAGTAAAAGAAAAAATACTGTGCACTTAAGACGGTGATTTAACCATAAAATTCAGAAAGATAGTAATTCATGACAGCAAATTTCTAGCTATATTAGCCAAATACACATATTATATATTTGTATTGAACATATTAAATATATATAAAACTACAACTTAAAGCAAAAATAACATGTTTAAGCAGATCTAGAGTGTTCTTAAAGCTATAAAATAAAAAATTTGCACAATTTATACACCTAGAAGTGAGTTTTGCCAGACCTATAAAGAGAGATTGTGAAGCCCAATTTTTTAAAATCAATACTGAAAACTTAAACACAAAATAAATCTTGATGAAAATTTCTCCTCCAATCAATTCCATAAAGTTAACAAAGACGACACTCCCAAGATTAGTTCAGTATGTTCAGTTTTACCTCAAACGCTGATGCTGAGCTTTTCCAGAGTCTCCGAGCCTGTAATTTTGTTTCACCCTAGGTAACCTAAAAGGCAACATAAAGAGAGAGCATTTTAACATGAACTGCCATTAAAATCCACCGTGCCATGTGGTAGTCTGCTTTCTTGCATTTTAATATTTAGCTCTGTAGCAAGAGCACATGGTCCTTCAAAATCTAATTATCATATGCCCCTTTTCTGGCTAGGGATACAGACAGTCAGTGTCTGAAAGACCAGCCTTAAGTGCTAAGGAGATATTTGTAAGTTTTGTTTTATCTGCTAAAGTAATTGCTAGCTAAGGCCAACTACATTTACAGCTTTTATCCCTGTGGTGTCTCCATGCATGTTTCACCTAACACCGTATGGAAATCAAGAAGAAAATTATTATTCAACATATTTAAGAGAGAGATCTGAAAGAATGCATGTTTTTCCAGAAAACAAAGTAAACAGTTATTTCTTTATTTTACAAGAATAAAAAAGGAATGCAGCACAGAAAATCTGATGAATACTGCATTCATGTACAAAAACAGACAAACAAAAAATTTATTCCCTGAGCTACATTTTAAATTTGTGTTTGCAGCATACATAAATACATCTTTTATTTTTAGCACGAAATACAGCAAATTGCTTCTAAGATGTAGTAAGCAGAACTCAGATTTATTATAGCATGTTCCTGTTATGTCTAGGTTATTAATTTATTCACTGCTTCTAAACACGAACCAGAATATATATATTCCACTGAACCAGAAAATAACCTAACAACAGAAAACTGTCACATCCACGGTAAAAATATAGAAATATACTCCACCCTCTATATATTTGCAAGAAAAGCTGAAGGGAACAATGCAGCATTTGGATACCCCAGCATATAGCAAACATGAACAGAAAGAAAGGTTCAACTCCTGCCAGTAAAGCTAACGTCATGCGTGGTTTAACAGAGAAGATTCACTTTACTGCCTAATCGCAGATGGCAAACACAAAGCACAGAGACCAGTAGGTAAGATCTCGAGGACCAAAAAAGTATGTAATTCTAATTCTCCACCAGCACAAGCGCGTCCTTCGGCACACCGAAGCCAGGAGACCGCGGCTTTAATCCATCGATCGGCAGGCAGGAATTACAGTAGGCCCTTTGAACGCCAACCTAAAACCAGACAGGCCACATTCCTGAGATGCAGTCAAGGTCTAGTACAAAACAGCAGCGTATATGGCATTAGCATCTAAATGGCGCTGGTGCACCCGCTCAGACAAAGCCGGGTGCGATCCTTCCCCCCGGGCCACCGGCACCTGCCGCTGGCGACGGCCCCGGGGACAGCGGCACCGCCCGGGCTGCCCCGCACCCAACACCCCCGCTGCAGCCACAGCCGGCAAAGCATTCTACACCACATCAAATTAAAAAGTTTAGTTTTGCTCTGTAGCTCCTGAGGATCTTGTTAAATACCAGCAAAAGAGACAAAAAGGAAAAATTAGTGACATTTTAGAAACCTTATTTTTAGGAATGTCAGCGTCTTCTATCAAACAAGTAAGGCTCCCCCTTTTTTTAAAGGTCACCTTTTATTTTAAGAGCTCAAATTCACATATTTTACCAACAGGTAGAAGGCAAGAGTTCTAGGATAATCAGACACCTGGAGTGTCTAACTCCGAAACACACCACAAACACAATAAATACTCCAAGCACTAACATGAAAAAAAATCAGTTCCTATAAAGACATCAAGAGGAACATCCAAGAAGTGACACAGCAGGGGCTTCTGCAAATCTCCAGCGCTCTAGAAATCTGCAAGCAACCGCAAGTTACTTCTGCAAATCTCAGCCAAGATCCTCAAGTATCTTGGCGATTTCCTACTGAAACATTACTAATGCAAAAACCCAGTATCCAAATATATCAGAGAATATTTTTATTTCATGGGTTTGTAATTCAGTCCTTGAAAATAATCATATTCATATGATACCTAACTTGCTACTAAAAAAGGATGGTCAGAAAAAGGATAACTGAAATTTACAGTAAAAGACCTGCTGTCACACTATAAGGAACAGGCTGAATCTGAAACACTATCAACGTTCTTGCTCTCCAACATCTTCAATAATTTGAAATCAAACAACTGTTCCCTCAAGCAATTAAGCCATTATCTAAACTGTTAACAGCTTGAAAATGAAGCTATTTTGCAGTAAGTTCTATGCAACTGGACTCTTTAAAATCACATGAGAGCTATGACAAAGTGAATAACCTTTATGCAAATACAACTGAATTCCAGCATGAACAAAAGTCCTGCATGATCTTTAGAAGGTAAGGTAAGAAGTGCTATTATGATTGAGAAAAAAAAGTACATCCGGGCTGGCATCCTGTCTCTATAATCACAGCTGGTCACAAATGCTGAGGGCAGGGGGGAAAGGCTGACTGTAAAACAGGACATATCCTTCTCCTCCATTTGTTATTCCAGCAACTTCATATTTCAACTATTTTTCTTTGGTTTATCATGGTACGAACAATAAAGTTACGTCAGAAACCACAGTACAAACTCCCTACTGCCTCAGATTAATTTGAAAGCAAAATATTCTTTGACATCCGAGGATCTAAGCCTTCACGGAAGTCAGGAAAAGAAATTACACTCAGGACACACACCTCTCTAAATTAAAAAAAAAATCTGAGCTATACAAACACTCTGAAACATATTTATTACTTTTAACAGCAATTAGAATTAAATTATTCCATGTATTTGAGGATTTTTTGCTGCATAGAAAAATTGCAGCTCAATTTGTAGATTCTAATTTATGGGTAACTATACTATCATATCAGTATCACAAGTAGGGATAACTGACCATATCTGTGAATTTATTTATCATTTGGTCATTTACTTGGATAACAAATTATTTACTTCTGATGATTTAGTTAATTTAAAGGTTACGTTCAAGCTTTTCAGGCACTTATGTCTTTCTACAGGAAAGCAATTAAGCAGACATTAGAGCAGGGATTTCTCTCTTCCCCAATTTGGGGGCAAGCTGTGAGGCAAGTACAGTTCCAAAGCACTAATTATTCTTGCTTTGGATAAGTAAAAGCAGCAGCTGTCCCCTGAATATAACCCCATGTGGAGACTTCAAACCCATGATTTGCATTTGCACTAACCCTTTCTTCGCATGTGGTTAAAAGTCGAGCTCCTCAAAACATGGGTATTCAACAGTTCACCGTTATCTCTGTGCCACAACATCCAACATCACTAAGTGTCCTACATTACAAAAAGCTTTCTCTGAAGTCAGTAATTGTACGATGCAAAGCCAGCAGACATTTGGATTGTAAATCAAGCTCTAAAACTTCTACCTATTTTAAAATGAGAGTTCAAATCTGCAGTTGGCCATATCAATTTATGTACCACCCAAGAACTAGTGTTCAAATTCTAGCCTTAGTTCCAAAAAAACCCCAACAAAACAAAAAACCCAACCAAAAAAACAACAACAACAAAACCACAAAAGAAACAAACAAAAAGTATTCATCATTATTGGTGAATCAAACCAACTCTTCCTAAAAACCTTAAAATGCGCATTACACGTTGGTTAGCACATTATTTACCCAACATTTTACGCTTTGCTGTTTTTAATGTTGTCCTAAAAAAGGACTTCTCACCAGTTACACTACGGCCTTTCCCTGCAATGAACTTTGTGGGCACACTACTGGAATTTTCTTTTATGTGAAGCTGGGATAACGTCAGTATTAAATTCATAAAAATATGTAGTACAAAGAAACTTTTTTCTCCCAAATTCAGAAGACATTCAAAGCTCGCCAGCTGCCACAGGATTTGCCAGAGGAGAGGAAAAAAAACCCACAACAAACAAAAAACATACTTGATTTTTTTATTTCATTGAGGGAAAATATGTGAATAACTCCCAGGACGTTTCCAGAGGCCCACTGGGTTCTTCTTTTTTGGTTTGGCTTTTTGTTTGCTTGTTTTTGGGTTTGTCTTCGTTTCTCTTTTGAAACACATAAGAATATGTAAAGGTGAAGATGCTGCTCAGGTTGAGCCAACACCCCTGGAGGTATCTAAAAAAATGTGTAGATGTGGCACTTAGGGACATGGTTTTGTGCGGACTGGGCAGTCTTACACCAACAGCTGGATTTTAGGGGTCTTTTCCCTAAATCATAAGGAATTCTACAATGCTATGAAAATGTTCCGTGGCAAACCAACAGTGGTGCAAGGGCTCTCACAAAAGATGATGAGCAGAATAAATGTGCATCATTGTAAAATGATCTGACTTAATTCCAAAGTGAAGAAGACAGTTATTTCCCCTATGTAAACACACGTGCTTAGACTGGGATATGAGCATTCCCTTACATTCTTTACAGTTAAACTAATGTAAGACTTCAGCAGCTCATATCAATTAACAACTTTTATTTTTTAATGCATCAATCTTTATTTTTCAATATTGTCCCATAACGCAAATATTTGCACACTATCTAGTGTTTAAAAGTGGTGAGAAGCCATAAATATTACATTTTACCAGCATAATGCTTCAAGCCCCTGTAGCATTTTTATATCACAGGTTTATCTGCAGCACTGTTGACCTTCCAGAACAACTGACACAATACTGAAACTGAACCAAAAATATTCAACAATTTACTTGGCAAAAAAGTAGAGATGGAAGAGCTGAAATCCTTATCTAAGGTAAAGTGGTAAAAAATAACTAAGAATGAGACATGTTCTGTGTACTGTCAGTCCTGAACTATCAGCAGGAAAAACTGGAACGGTTTGCACAGATTTGAGGACTTCTTGTGCCAAGTAACTCTAAAGGGTTTTATCTTCAATAAAGTTGCTTTTTTAATAGATGCCTTAAATGGAATTCTTAGGTTTAGGAGTAAATACAGACTCACGACTGCATTTGAAAAATAAAAATATTCAAAATCCACAAAATGCAATGTGGACAGCTGCTTTTCCACAATAT
Organism: Melanocharis versteri; assembly: GCA_013397845.1. Classification (NCBI taxonomy): domain Eukaryota; kingdom Metazoa; phylum Chordata; class Aves; order Passeriformes; family Melanocharitidae; genus Melanocharis; species Melanocharis versteri. The sequence goes on along the minus strand of VZTG01005027.1, from coordinate 3,811,332 downwards.
GTGGAGTCACAGGTGTCTAAATATTGACTGAGAAGCTTTATATTTTCTTCCTTTCTTTGAAAGCTTTTCATATCATGATCAACCATGAAAGCTGGAACAAGGTCAAACATACTTCGCTGCTAACAGAGGAGGTGGTTTAACCAGTTCATAAAGGCCCCTTAGCTCCAATACTGTTGCAGCTAAGCACCACTAAACCTTACAGCGCAGAGATCCAAATCAGAAAATAGAACCATTCCTGATTCATCCATCACAGTAGCAGAACAAATGCAAGATGAAAAAGAATAAATTGAGGTAAAATAGGTATCCTCAAGAGAGTTCTATGAATGTATATTAATAGGTATCATTCCCTAATGCCAAGTGTAGATTACAGTCCAGTGCAGCATAAGTCCAGTTTTCCACATTAGATCTGCTCATAATACACATAGTGATGGATACTCTTAACTATGCGGGTTAAAAAAAAATCCAAGTTGTTCCTCCTTGTTGAATGGTAACAAAAGCTTCAAAAACTGAAATGAGCTTATTTGCTACAACCATAATTTAAAAAAAAAAGGTGTGGGAGGGGTTTGAAGGGGGAAATAACTTCTTAGCCTTCATTTTTCAGAATGGAGTGAGAGCTATTCCTGCATATTTGCAAAAGCATTTCCAGATCTGCAAATAACAGGATTGTTCCAGACATTACAGCAGTTGTGGTTTACTGGATGCAGCATTTACTGAATACTCATTTAATGATTATAGAGGCAAGTCAGAAGTAAATAGTAATGAAATTATTGTTAAAGAACTCCACTTTTTTATGTTATTATCTAAAACTACTCAGCCCTGAGAAATAATGCTTTAAAGGAGTTAAAACCCTGTAAATGATGCAGCTGTGGGTTGCTGACACTATCTTGGGTTCTGGAAGCAGTATAACTAAGTTAATACAGTACTAAACCTGTCAATTAACTCTTCTGCTAAGCACAACTCAGAATTAATAAATTCCTGTATTTGTTTCAATTCCAGACCCTGTTTGTACTACTGACACAATACTGCATTAAAAAAGACATGCATATGTACATGACCCTAGTTCACAGCCATCAGTTGGGAGAGTTCCTTTCTTCTGTAACATTAAAATAATATCCTGTAATTCAGTCAGTTGTGAACTGCATTTTCAGAGCACAACACACACATACAAGTTTGAGTAGAGACTCTTGTCTAAAAACAAAATCGCAGATTTTGCTTTATCTGAGATTACCAGCTCCACAAACCCTGGTTATCAAAAAATAGAAAATACACGGCAAAAGAAAGAATTCCGTCCTGTTCTTACCACATTAGTTGTAGTTTGCATTGACATTGCCAAACCACCAATTATTACGCCTGGTATCATCTAATTACCAGAAGTGTAATAGCTTGATTGCAGCAACATTAAGTAGCCGACATCAAGCAACCATGGGGAAAAACTCTGAGGTGTTTTCTTAATTCAATAGTTCTCAATTTTCAGAAAAAAATGCAGCCAAATTCTGTGAGGCTGACTGGCAAAGCCTGGACTACCTCCCCTTTCTGCTGCGGCTGTGCCCAGCTTCTACTTCGGATATATTAAGACCTACCAAAAGAAAAAGTAAGAGCGCAGCAGGTACATTCCTGGTGACTGACAAGGAATGACTTGGAAATGACAGGAGAATGAGATAAGCAGTAGAACACACCTCCACCATTCTGAATGTGGGACACAAAACTCAAATTCACGTACAATCTCTCGCAGTTGTCACTGTATCACTCCTCCAGTCTGGGCAGCTCTGCACACACTTCAATTCTTTCACTTAATGATGAGTACTGGATTAAGAGTACTTTCTTACCCTCATTTATTCTCACAGTACCCTGCAGATGACCAATGCCAGCAGGTCAGACTATGTTTCTCCAGAGGTCAATCAAACCCAGACTCTCTGAAGACATCCATGAAGCAGCACAGAAGTGAAAGGCAGCTGTAATGAACACACAGACAGGCTAGATCAGAGGAAGCACTGGGAGCATGTAAGCGACAAAGAACTCGACCTAGTTATGAGGGAATTAGAGTAAAGGAGCAAGTTTCTAGAAGCAAACCAAAAAAGACATGAATGCAATCAAAGATTTGGAAAAGCAGAGATATTTCAGATTAAAAAAAAAAAAAACAAAAAACCATAAACCCCCAAACCTTACTAAAAGTCTTTAGACACCAAGTAATTTCTTTTATCACCAAAGAATAATCAAGCATTTTAAAGTAAATTACTCCACCATTAACATGTCAATACAGCAAGTCCAATTAAATCAGAGGCATTAACATCCCTAATTTTGATTTATAGTGGTAAACATCCCAGATTTACACTGGGAAAGCTTACATCTAAGGTTATTACAAAACTACCCTATTAGCTGGGATTATTAGCTACATTGTTTTTGTAGTTTTCCTTAGAAACAAGTGCATCCATATTGATATCATTTAGCTTGATTCACAACATAGGCATCTGACTAATTAGGAGCATAGCACCACAGCCATTAACATCCAAGTAATCACACCATTTACCTTATTAATTATTATATTGAATTATGTAGAACAATTTTCCCCCTGCATACTACAGTGCATTTGGAAAGAATTCATAACTCAATTAATGCAAACATATATTACATTCATAATAATAAATAAAACTTTAAATTATTCAGAATAAATATTTAAATACAACTGACTTTCAATTTCATTGACTAATCATTTGCTTTCATCACCTAATGAGCAGCTTAGTTGAGTAGGCATACACAGATGCATTAAGATGCCTAGAGAGGCAGATAACTGATGACTTCCAGAATGACTTAAGCAGATTACATGCCTAACTTTCAATGGAGATTTCCCTCTTCTTCATCACTGCTTAGTCAACCCTGAACAGGAAATCTCACTCCTCTTCAGCTATTGATTTTAAGAAATTATCATCTTCATATTTTCCTAATTTGCAATTCAAGCTACTTCAAATACATACTAAAACTGGTGAAATGAACCCAAACCACTAAACAAAAAAACCAAAACCCTCTAGGCCTCTAAGACTTATAATAGAAGTTTTGAAATGAAATTTTAAAGGTATGTAATTTTTAACTTCATAATGTATAAGTTTGACCTTGTTGCACAGTCAAGACGTTAGAGAAACTGAGACTAATCAACTAAAGCAATGAAGTACATTGAAAAGGAAAAGTGCCTTAAACCCTTATGAGCAAGCTGTCACTGAGAACAGTGACCTTATTACTCCTCTTTTAGTAGGATTAAGCACGTGGCATATGCAGAGGTTTTACATCCCATCATTTTACCAGATCAGTATTTCACTTCAGCTTTCTTAAATATGCTTACAAAAATCTGTAGCTGACGGTACAGTCAAATTTTTCTAAAACAAGAGAAGAAATACATTTCTGATGTAAACAAAGCACAGGAAAGATTCTTTCTATTTTATCACTTTTCTTTCATTTTCACTCAGCAGCAAGACAAAACACTGTACAATAAAGGCTTCCTGATCACAGCCTACCATGCATTTAATACAGCACAGTTATACACTCAAGAGCATCACTCTTCCTCTCTCTTCAATCTACCTGCTGCCTCCACAACTGCTTCCAGGTAATCTGTGACCACATCTAGAGTCAGACCATAACAGAACGAAAGAAATCACACAGAAGAAATTGCTTCTTAGACGAATTAGTCTTGGTAATTCACTTTACCATAAAACTTCAGAAATGCTTGCTCCAATGAAGCTTAACAACAAATACTAGGACCTGGGGGGGAAAAGTAATTTTTCTAGGCAAAAATGCCATCTAAAATGCACGTCAAACTAGAGCCCAAGATACAGCCTATGCTCCTCAGGTGCCTAACAGGAAATAAATTTTACTGTTTAGAGTAGCACCTCTGTGATCATGTACCCCCTAATTAGAATGCAAAATTTTAAATAATCTAAAGTTTTCTGATTTTGTCTTTTTAATTAACCTCTTGATAGTATCATAATACTAATTAAAAATACTCCTGGCCTTAAGCATTGGCTACTACTTCAAATGAAAATTACACATACACTCAAACAATATTCCTAAAGTATGCCTGCAAACTGAAATTTGTAAACATTGTTTACCTATTAAATCCAACAGGATACAAGAGTTTAACCCACACTCAACTGCTCAACTAATAACATTGAAAAGCACATTGTTTACATTTTGGATATTCTTGCTTAAAGATCCAATATATCCATCTAGGATACATCTACCATAGTTGCATAGTATCACCATTCAATTACAGGTTTTAACAAAAACTGTAGTAAATTTTTACCATAATGGAGAAAAACAAAAAACCAGCAAAACCATGGTTTGGAAAATTTGTATAGCCTAAGCCCACCCCTAGTTCTACTCTGATGGCAAATTTATGGGGTGGGGAGAAACATCTTACTCAAGTTGGGGGGGGAAAAAAAAACCAAACAAGAAAGTTTTCCTGATTTGCAAAAGTAACCTACCTCTCTCAACTACTCCAACTTGTTACTTTTGAACTTCCCACATAATTACATAGCAAATTCTGCTTTAGATAGTGTGGAGTCCTAAAGCTCTGATTTCGAGAGAGTGATTACAAATCTCTACGAGGTCCATGGTAAACAAACTAGAGAGTTGTTTGGTTTTGTTTGAGGGCAATGGCGGTTGGTTTTAGGGGTTTTGTTTGTTTTTTTAAATCAGGACAATGACTTCCCCTTCCCTCACTAAAATGGAAACACTGAGCTTTGAAGAGTTTTTAAAGCTAATCAAATTATACCCAAGAACTTGAACATATCATTACAAAAAATCTCACCCCACCACTTTCATAAGAATGGAAAACTGGATAGAGGAAAACATTCATTTTTAAAGAAAATTTAATAACTTGAAGTTATTAAAGTCATTTATTTGTATCTAATTGTATTAGTGTCTTGGAACTTATAAACACCACATTTGAGGCAAAATGGAAAGTAAGTCCTAGAATTTTAAGCAGTTTCTTGTACAGATTCCTACTTATGGAGCCACAACTACAAATTACTGGTAGGTAAAAATGAGAGGTTTTAAAGCAGGCATAACTTCAGATGTGAATTTTCCAAGCTAATAGCTAGTCTAAGTGTTCCATTTTGATTACTGCACTGATTGTAGTTACTTTTATTAAAAAGTTGTTCATATCTCAGAATAGTACTTGCTAAAGAGGTGTTGGTAAATCCAACTGTTTGTTTTTTTTTTTTTAATTTTTGTAGCATCATTTCCCCCTCACTTTGGCTCCTATCCTGGATTTACCACAGCTGATTTTTATACACAAACCCACAAAACTACTGTCATAACACACCTGTTTATAACAGCAGCTATTAACAATAAGTGCAAAGTCGAGAAAAACATGATATAATTATTTCAATTAATTGCTGAGAAGTAGTAGTCTGAGACTAGCTCTCATGAGACTGTAGATCCAATCTGATGACAACCTAGCGCTCAGTGAAGCAACCCCAATGCCACTGCTCCTCCCCTTCTCTAACAGCTTTGTCACTTGTCTGACTCTCTGGGAGAAAAAATAGCTCAGGACAATATAACCAAGTGATAGTTTTTTTTCTTTGACCTAGGCAAGTTTTCTACTGGTTCAGCAAGCTGAATTCAGTAGTTGATTTGGATCAGAGGAGTATTAGAGCTGGCATGAGGAGATGGTTGTCATCCACTTCGACAGCCACTTGAACGCCTCCATTACAGAAAACAATGAAATTGGATTCAACAGGTTTTTGACTGTGACATTTAAAATCAGACACCAGTTTCTCTGCTCTATTGCCAACTGCTGCTGAACTGTGTTACGCTAAGATCAATAAAAATTTCAAGCCCAAAACTTCTTGCCATATTGTCCAAAATTATTTGAATGGTGCCAGAGGAAACACCTAGAGGCAGCAGACAGCAGTAACTGGATGAACCAATAAAATGTTTTAACAATTCTTAATAGCTGGCAATGTATACATCAGTAGCATTATTGGCATACTACTCAAAACGCCTGCCAGAAATCAGCACCTGCTTCATCATTATGCCAGTCACTACATGCCCTGAAATCATCCAACAATTCCTTGCAGACCCTCATCAGCTGAGATAACAACTGGTCAGTAGACAGTTTTAACAAATGATGAATTTTGCCACTAAAAACTCATCCTGTATTCAGTCTAGGCAACACATAGTCCTTAGAAGACCATTTTCCACAAAATTTACTATTAATCAAGGCAGGTTTAACTTCTCAACTTTGACAGAGCAAAGCATTAACTATCCAAGGATTACAATAGGGAAAATTTCTCATCTCCCGGAAGTTGATATGTCTTTCAAAAACCCAGGGAGCTCATAAATGTCTTTGGCATTCTTCCAATCCTTTTTCCAATTAAATACTTGAAGATAAAAATGCATTACTTTCCTAAAACCTACACACTTTCTCCTCCAGAGCTTCATCACTCATCATGCCTCAAACTCGATGCTCTCAAATCACTCAGTAGGTGGTATAGCCACACTTCTGTAGTGGAAGATTTCATTAACTCATAGCCTTTGTGATTACACAATAAATAAATCAACTGATCTATGCAGCATATAAACCTATGGATATACTGGGTATGCATTTCTGGAAAACCTGGATATACATTTCTTTATTTTTTGATTTAGAATCTTAGAAAGTATACAGACCGTTTCCTGTTGCCCTATCACTTACAGCTTGCTTGCTTTAGTGTCAGTGAACTCCTGAGGTCAATGCTCATAAAGTTCAATACTCTTTAGAAATAATGAAGGAAGGAAAACTTTCCCCACACACTTTTTTTACAAGTCGTAAAAAATTGTATGGCAGTCCATGAGACCTTGCTGACAGTAACTGCAGAAATAAGGAAAAAGACACAAGGATAATCCCAAGGCTCTTAGTAACATGCTTCTGTCACTTCCCCCTTAGAGTCTCTGCCATTCATGCTGACTCTGTTCATTACACTGGTAGAAAATATTCATATTGCAATTTTCCTCTTATTTTGTCTCACAGAAATAGGAAAATATAAGTAGCAAGAAGAATAAATGACAAAAACACACACATCTTCTTGGGGACTCAAGAAACATGCAGCAGAAACAGAGGTTTGAATATGTGCGTGTTTGGGGATTTTTTGTTTTAAGAAGTAGTGTACTTTTTTATGCCCATTATCTATCTCCAGTAGTAATTAGGTTTCTACAGTCTTGGAGGTCATTGAGATAGCACTATGTTAGACAGCAAGAACCATGAAAAATTATCTTCAGTAGCTGGGGGGAAGGGGGGGAAGGGAGGAGCACTGATTTTTTTTCCCCGAAACAAATTTTAACAGAGCTCATATGCCTTTTTAACAACTTTACATAGCAAGTTGACAACACAGGCATTTAACTTGAGTTGAAAGATAACCAGAGGTTGTGGGTCACTAAAAAAAAATTGACTGACCAGAACTTTTGCTTGTATTGTAAGCACTCTCATTTTATGTCTTCTGCCAAAAACAAAAGCCTAGTAGCCATGGACCATGAAGGTATAGCAAAGCACAGGTTTGCCTGCTCAGAAATACACCGCTTCAGTGAGGAATTAAAAGTCTTGCTTGAGATTGATCCCAGACACTAATATTCTGAATAAAGCAGAAATACTATCAATTAATATTATGAATTCATAAAACCCCAGTTAAGAAGTCGGATTAAATACATTTTAAAGTTTTAAGGTATGAAGAATTATAAGCATCTGAAAAATGTCTTTTATTTATGCACTTGAAAGTTAAACTCAAAAGAAGGGATGAAAAAAAAAAAAACCTGAATTAACTTGCCAAAACTCAGAGAAGTCTGGTCTTCTATGGTTTGAATGTTGTCTAGAATTCAGATCACCTCTAGAAGTTTTTACTACAAACTACAAGGCAACTTCACCTTTAGACAGCTAAGCCTTTTTCATATCTGCTTGAACAAAAAATATCATAAAAGGCCAGTAATAGTTCAAAGAAAGCTGTAAGAAGCTTGATCTAGATCAGAAACCAAGCAGACTTTGCAAACAAAAGAGAAATTACAAAGGTAGCCAGCCCAGACATGCTTGCATAGCCATATCACCTCAATGGAGTCAAACAAATTAACTTTAAAAGCAAAATGTATTTACCTCACTTCCTAAGGAAAGGAGTTTTATGCAATCAGTAAGTGGGCAGGTCTAAAACTCCAATTCAGTTTCAAAAATATAATATTTTTAAAAATTTCCTAAATTCCTGTATTTAAGACCAATTTCTTTACCACTACCCAGCTATTTACCAGCATCTTAGCTGAGGAAAAGACTGCTACAGGGCTTGAGAAATTCTCAAGAATCAAACTCCAAAAGAGGAGACAGGCACTAGAAATCAGGTTTTAATGATGAACAATAAGGGGTTGGTTCAAACACGGGTTTGGGGTTGGGTTTTTTTATGTTTGTGTGTGCATTTGCACAAATGAAAAAACACAAGGATACCGATATTTAAAAGAAACAAAACCCCAAGACCAGCTAAAACAGTCCCAAAACTGACCACCTCTGTTTCCAGCAACCAATCCTTCAAGTCAGTAGCCACCCTGCTGCTTCTCAGATCTCTCACACTCATTCAATGAACCCAAAGGAACTGATCCTTTATTAAGAATAACAGAATATTCAAAACATAGGCAGAAACTGATCATGCCAGCTTACATCACAGAAGAACTGAGCCACTGAGTGACATAAAGAGAAGAAAGCACAGCAAATCAAGATTTTCTATGATCATTAGCAAAGATCAAGAGAGAACACTTGATTTTTTGCCTTGGTAAGAAGGGACTCGGTAGTATCACCCATGCCAACGAAAACACGGATCACAGATTGACAAGTGTATTGCACTTAAAGGAAGAGCCACAACAAGCAGTTAGAAAGTCTCTTGGATCCAGGAGTATTTACAACAGGAGAAAGTGGACAATATTGCTCTTTCTTCTCTTTCCCACCAGAGAAAGGCCTTTCAACACCTGCAGCTGTGCAACAATGCAAATAAACTCCTTGACATGAGTTTCAGTTCTCTGCTTCTAGACTGTATGATTTTGAAGGCAACAAATATAACGGAAAACTGATTTAACTAATGCAGCCTGCAATACAGAGCAGAAATAACAAGGGAATTCCAGATATACTGCTCAGCATGCAAACTTGAAAAATTATGTTACTAGATAAGCCTGCAAAAACTATCAAAACCAAGAGTTTACCTAACCTAATAACATGGCATACATTAAAGCCGGTACTGCTTTGTTCTCTAGATGAAGTCTTCTAGAATGTTCATTTTAAAAACAGCCCTAAAGCCTCCATACTCCCAATCACCACAGTTTGAACATCAAAACTTGAAATGCCAACAAAGAACTTCAGTTAAAAAATTAACTTTTAGTTTTTACTATATATCAAGTTTCTTCTGTTCTGGTTGATCACGATACATATGGTACTCACAAAAGACTAAAGGATGAAAAAAAGATGTCTGGAAGGTGTAAAGCAAAATCATGCTTTCTGATCTACTCCAACTATTCTAAGCCTTCAGGATTTAGCATTCTAAAAGCACATTGCCCACATTTTATAGAAGCCTCTGTTCTACACAACACTATAATTATACTTTTATTTTCTGTAAAAGTAGCACTTTCTAAAATATATATATATAAATAAAATTAAACTTCTGCTATCAGTCTGAAGAAATTACTTGGACACATGAAGGTGATGGGATACACATGGCCAGTGTACACATGGCTCAGTCTCTACTTTGTATTACTTATATGAGAGAGAAAAAAGGTCAGAGAGAACTATGGAACAACCGAACAACCTATCTGAGAATGTTCTGAAGTTCTACCTGCTGCCTGACAGTGATGCCTTTTCACTGGCCCTAAAATGATGAGCCAGACACAGGTGATAGAAAGGGGTTACCTTTACAAGGATCCTTACGGTGCACAACATGATGGATGAAAAGCACCTAGGATGCACACGTAACATAAAGTGGATTCAATTCTTATATGCTTAGCAAATTAGCATAACTGACAAGAATCCCCAGTTAAAGACACAGGTGATGAGGCAATTCCCCCCTGGTCCTACCCTTTTCTGAACCCCACCCCCCCCACCTTAGATAGGAACTAAACTTTGTTTATGAAAATGTGTCTCGAGAAGTCATTTTGACTTCAGTTCCCACAGAACCTAACCTTGGACCCTTGGGGCTTGGAGCCACTGGGGAATTTATTTTGTCTTTCTGCCTAACAGAGTATGTAAAATGCTAGCTATGAACACAATAATAGGCTACAGAGCTACAAATATATACATAAAGAATATAGAGAATATATAAAAGCAAAATAGGCAAAAAACAATTCGGTATCAATAGACTAACCTATGCCCCAAAACAAAAATCCTGTCAGTAGTCTTAGCACTTACTCTAACACTCATCATCCCTAAAGCCCTAGAATCCTTTTCAAAATCTTCCTGAACTCTTGCTCTCACTTATATTTTAGAACTTATATAAAGAGAAATCAGACTATTTCAGCTCCTTTACCCATTTTACCAAATAACTCCTTGCTCCTTTAAGGATGCATGCATTTTCATTTGGTTTTGCCAGTTATTTGCATTCAGTATAGATCAATGCACATTTAGTCAGCTCATACTGAAAGCCAGCATGGGTCAAGCAGTGATACTCAGACTCTGAGCAGCTGTGCTGAAGCAAATCCATACACTTTGCTGAAAAAGTGGCAAAGTACTTTACACATTTTTGAGGTGAGAAAGGAGAAACATCTACGGACTACACATAAAACCCCACAAAAATACACTGGTTTTTTGAATTGTAAGTTTTAGGTTTCTTCTACTTGTATGCTACAGATGATCAAGGTATTTCTAAAGAGAAAGAAAAAAAGAAGTGTAACTTCTACAAAAACATTAGTATAATATAACAGACAAAACAGCTTGGTTGGCTTCCCTCTACCAGTAACCAGTGGAGGACATGTATGGAGCTGTATAATTGCAGGGCAGACAGGAGTACCTTCCACAGACCAGCCACCTTGATGTTTGCCAAGACTGAAAAGATACTCTTGTTTTCACAGTCTTGGATGCTTTTCACTACAAACTAATTGTTTCAACTTTCTTGTAAACTTCTGGCATTCCCTATAGGCTGATGAACTATATCTTTCAGTTACACACAGCATAAAGGGGTATCGCATTTTTTTTCAGTCTGCAGGATACAGAAATCCTTCAAAAACAGGAGAAACAAGCAAGCAATCAACACTTCCCTCTTCTACTTTCCTCATGACTCTCTTTGTGACACTGGTTATCCCTTCACTGGTTTGTCCTTCGTCACCTGAAAAGCCCCAGTCAATTTTCAATCTGCATTTCTCTAAGCCTAATACAACCTCTCTCAAGTACAAGAGAGATGAAGGGAAAATACTCAAACTGCATTTAGTATTAAACATATGGACTGAGAACGGATTCATACAATGACATACTGATGCCATTTCCTTCTCAATTAATTGTTAATTCTTGTATTAATCACTTTGTGGCTGCCAAGTACTGACCTGCCACTTTCACAGAACTGTATCATCAGGATGCTTTGAAGAACAGCAGTAGCTAATTCGGGGTCAACAGTTCTGAACAAATATATACATATTTTATAACCCTACCGATTAATAAAGTAACAATCCAATTACTGAACATGTAACAAAAGTACCTTCCAGCTGAAAACTTCCAGTAGCATCTTCAAAGCTCCCAGACCACAATGTGGAGATAGACAACAGGAAAGACTCTCTTAAGAGAGGAACTTAGGAGAATAATTATGAAACGAATTTCAGTTAGTGTCTGTATGAACTTGCTATAACAAGCACCACCCCACCTACTGAACACACACGTGCAGCCAGCATTTCAACAGAGCATCCAGAGTGGCTTATTTAAAGAAATCGCATAAAACACAGTAAAACAGGGCAAACTGAGCGTCTGCAAAGTTAACAGCTTTGATTACTACGTTTAGTGAAAGAAAACGGAAAACAACCTTCCAGCCTACACACTTCCACCACTTGAGCCCACCACGTAACTTGAAGACCAAAATCTTAACATCAAAGACACTCAAAGCTGATCTGAAGTGCCAAACATCCTCCGGACTGTTAGCAGTTAACTGAGATTCACCATTCATTTTGAGAGTCACTTTTTTTAAAACACTAATTTCTGGTTAGGCATAACACACACAAAAAACCCTTTTTTTTTTTTTTATGTCAGATATCAGTATCACCCCCCATTTTCTACTCATGCGGGCTTCTTCTGTATTACCTAACACAGCAACAAAGTCCTGTGCGAAAATATATGCCTTTTTAACCTTTCATTTTTCAACGCACATTCACACAGCACACGGCCTGCCTTAATCACACTGCCTTCATTCACCCTGGAAAAGGATGGAAACGAGGCAAAGAGGAGAGCCAAGACATTCTTATGCCGCCTTTAACATCAGCACTGCCGAGTGGAAACTCCTTTGCTACCCGCCACTGCTCTCCCCGGGCCTATGAGGACACGGCGAGAGGGCCCCAGAGGCCCC
>VZTG01005027.1:3717344-3798359 GCA_013397845.1 Melanocharis versteri | reverse complement strand
ATCTTGGGAAGGAGACTGAGGCCCCGGCCTTCGCTCCTTGTGCCGCTGAGGCACGGCTGGTCGTGGAGAGGCGGATCCGAGGGAATGGGGTTGTTCTACCGCACGGCAGGCTCCAGGGGAAAAAGATGATCCCTTTTGGCAGTGTCTGGACAGAATAGCGCTGAGATGTCTCCTGACTGTGCAACAAAATCCCACCTTTCCACACACACGGGTGGCCATTTCCATCATCAGAAGTCACCTTCCTGCCGCAGGCAAAGTGCTGCTTTTCCACTGGGGAGCCTTCAGCCCTTCCTGGTGCAGGGCCCACAAGGTGCAAGAAGGAAGGACAGCTGGAGGTGGCTGAGTGATGTGGGCTCCCAAAGCAGCATCTCCTGTCATTGCATGAGGCAGAGTGTTAACTGGCCTCACCACTGGTCTCACTGCAGTATCTTGGCAACACTCCATTAATTGAGTAGATGTTACTGGTTACTACTAAATCTTTTTAGAAGTGCTCTGAAATGTCTGGGATTAAACAGCTGGCATAGGGTATGGTTTTGCCACCACCAAAACGCTTCAGCCAGAGGTGAAGAATGAGTTACGTGTGTGTTGAGGCAGGGGATCAAGTGATAGTCTCCTATGAGTGCATGTGCTTGCATAAGGACTGGATGGCGATCGCCCTTGCTGTCTCATAAAGGTGACCATAAATGCAGTACCACTCCTGGCCAGCCACTGCCCTTGAAAGTTGTGCTGAAGGCAGTGTGTTTTCAATGAAATATCTGTTGCTGGAGGTCCAGCCTCCCTCATTCCATCTGCTCTCTACCAGGGACTTGCCATGGTAACACAACTGTGCCTACAAAATCAGTATGAAAAGATAAAGTTGACTGGAGCACTTCTAAGGTTCATTTAAAACAACCCGAGTAAAATTACTTCCGATTCAAAGTGATATAGAGGCCTGGGGTGTTATCAAATTAAGTATTTTCTTGGCACAAACCTCTGGTGCTCTGAGCACATCTTCTGTAATGCCCGCCATTATGCTGTTAGATGTTACAGTATTAGGTATTTTTGTAGGATTGAAAGGACATCCTTCTGTTTTTTTATGGATGGAAGAATAATTATATCCCATGACAAAAGCTGAGGAAGAGGAGCAGCTGTTCAGTCTTATCCAGTGGGAACTGTCAGAGCATATGGGTCTATTTTTCCAATTTTAGCTGAAGTACTGAAGGAAATTGGCATTCTTGATTCTTCCTAACATAAAATAGAGCAGAAAGAAACCCTCCTTAATGCAGGCCATGGTTAAATAATGGATTTTATCCATTTCAAGTGGGTTCAAAGAGAAAGCAAGCAGAATACTTAGAAAACAAAACAGACAAATGCCAGGAGAATTCTGGAAGTTATTTTCTTATAAAAACGGGTGTCTTTCTCTGCAGCTACTTCCTCCTTGAGCCTGCCCGCTGACAGGAGTTTTTGATATAAAAACACAGGATAAAGTCTGTGCTGTTCCTTACAATCCTATCCCCACTACCCTCTCTCCATTCTAAGAAACAGGTATTTGATGTCATATACTTGTGTAATGAGACCTAACCTTCTGAGTTTGAGCCCAAATTAAAAATTTACTTTTATGTTGATTTCACAAATTCCTTACAAAGATTTTTAAAGTGAGATGAACTCATCAATGTGAGATGCAACTCTGAAAAATTCCACATATTTCAAACTGGTTGGCATTCAGAGTTTGGTATAAAACCATGCAACCAACCATAAAAACAAAGCAAAGAGGCTGTGGGATGAAACATGGCCCAACTATTAAAATGTGGAGAAGAATAAGTAACAATGTACCAAGTAACAGCCTCCCCCATATATGTAGTACTAGAAATACTGATATTTACTCTATGGGGTAACTGTTGTTAGACAACAAGAAAATAGAGACATTTATCTCTCTTTTTAAAAAATCAGTAATGGATGGGGGTGGAGGCATTTCTGGCTTTTTCTGTTGACTAAGATTAAAAAAAGATTCTGTTAGGATTAGAAAAGAGGAAAACTGACATTAAAAATCACTTTGTCACAATGAATTGTCGTTGTTCATGCTACAGAACTCTCTAATCACACCAGTGGAAACCAGGGTCACATCAGGTTCTAAGATGGACTCTGAAGAGATTCCTTCCTGCGAGACAATGGTGACCTCTGTTGTTCCCTGCTGTTGGTACCAGCCACGATGTCTTCTGGCCTCGTGTCACTCACTGGTTCACTAATGCTCTTGGAAACAAGCTGGCAGTTACCTAGGAAATACGTGCCCAAGTGTTGCATTCTAGTTTCTGGCCAGGAAAGGATGTTCTGCACTCTACTTGGGAAATTTTTCCATGAGGCTTTCCTCTCAAGAAGCCCCTAGTCTGGTTACCAGGTTTTCCAGCTCGTAGCTGTGAGTCACTGCAGGAGCCAGCAGTTGCAAACATTTTAAACCACAGTGCTAATAATAACACCTGCAATGTATTATGAGAAAAAGCTGCAGGTATGATCATAGAGAAGGAAGCTGGAAGAAAGAATGAACCTTTTTTGAACAGATTCCATTTCTAAAACTGAAGCTTAGATTTTAACAAGGTGTTAGGTTACATGAATCTTTGTCTCACCCTAAAATGCATTAAAAAAAAATTGGCATGCTTTCCCACTTCAGTGACCTAGAGTTCACAATTCCAAGAGTATTTTCCCTAGTGAAAGAGAAACTTCAGTAATTTTTTTTTTTTACCTCTTTAAATTGCTGACATGAGGATATGAGCTGACTTTTAGTTTGGAAACTGACCCTCTCTCTCCTGGCAACATTGCCCAGCTAAAGTTCCCTGCTTTTTCCTTGGATTTCTCCAGATTGATGATCTTCTCCATCATCTTCTACTTACAGTCTCTAAAGTGTCTCTATCACAGTGACACATCACTAAAGAAACTAAACAAATTCAAATCACTGGTAAAGAAGAAGGATGGAGAAAAATTAATTTTCTGTTAGGAAAGAAAGCCCTTTTTGACTCCCTATAGCTACCGGTGGATTAAAAAAAAAATGGGGAACAAAATTCAGGTCAACCACAAGATTTGTATTCAACTCTGAGCTTGTAATTGTGGCTGTTCTGGAATGTCTCACAGAGAGAGAATATTTTTAAACCAAAATTGGCTTCCAACTCCTCTAGAAATCATTTTTGGCTTATTTTGATGCCATCAAACCTACAATGGTTTTGGATGCCATGATTAATTTTCCTTTAAATTTAGAAATACGTCAAAAGTAGAAAAAGGAGAGAGTCACAAAAGCCTTTGGTGTGACTAAAAATATCTCCTGAACATGGGCAGCAAGAAGGAAAAGTTTTGCCCAGGTTTATTGATGATGTCAGCCCTTGAAGAACTGAGCACTGCACTGTTTCCTTTCAGGTTTGTGCCAGTAGGGAACCAGTGGAGCAAGTGGAAAAGGCTCTTCCTTTCTACCTTTTCTAAAAATGGGTGCAAGCTTTCCCTTTTTCCAGTCACCTGGGACTTCACCTGACGGAGATTTTTTACTGAAAGAGGGGAGCAATTTCACAAGCAGCTGCAGTGGCACAGTGCAAAAGATCTGTCATACAACAGTTAATAGAAGTTCCTAATGTCCTTGAGATATACCCTTGTTATTGCTTGTTTTTGCCTGAGAACTAAGAAATTCCACTTTACAATGTATAAATCTATATTTATGTCGATTCTTGATAACATGCAGAAAATACATATCAGCAGAGTGATAAATCTGTTCCCCAGGGTACAGAGCAACCATAAAAAAGAAATGCAAAAATTATCAATTCAAAGTATTTACAGCAGATGGAGCTATACATTTTGCTTTGATCATATGTTCTATGATATTCCAAGATAAAGTGTAGTTTGACAAAGACTATGGTAAGCCAGTGGTACTGTCTCACCAAGGAATGGAGTTAGTCACAGAAGGCATCTCTTAAATTGCTACAATTAGCTCTCCCGAAAATAATCCTAGCAACATCAGTAGAAATAGCAACTCAAGAAAAGATTACTGCTGTATATTGATGTCTTAATGGAGATCACAGCTCAAGTCAAAGGCTTTGCTATATCCACTCACCACTTTGAAGGTTCTCCCGCGCCTGCTGGCTTTTGTTTACCAACCAGGTAAAATGAGCACTGAAGAGAGGATGAAGGTTTCAGTTTACACTACCACCAAGAATATGTGTGATGGCCACCGGTGATCCTGAGGAGGTCTGGGCTCCCGCACAGCCCAAGTGCATAGTCACTGTGTATACACGTGTATATGAAATGAACCCTGTACTTGTCTTTGTTGCGGCCAAGATCCAGATGGATCCAGTGTTGTTTCCAATGCTGCAAGTGCATTATCTTCAAGCTACAAAAATTGTGATTATACAACAAGGATAAGGGAGATTATTTTTGAGTTTCTATCAGAATTACTTTTATCCCAGAGTTGTTAAAAGAAAACCAGTCCAATGGTTCCTGTCTTACTATGTTTGAATTTGAACAAAACTTTGGATCTCATACCATTGTAAAAGTTTACTCTGCTTCCACACACTGAGATTGACCCATCTTGCCTACTTGAACTTCACACCCTCCCCTCCCCAGTGCACTTGCAAATTCCTAACCACAGTGTCAGTAGCAAAAAAAGATGAACCCAATTAAAAAAAAAAAAACAAAACACCAAAGTGTATTTAGAGATTTTAAAGTTTTGGTAATGAAAAGTGGTAGATGCCCCATCCCTGGAAACATTCAGTCAGACTGGACAGGGCTCCAAGCAACTTGATTTGGTGGGGGTGCCCACGGCAGAGCAGTTAGACTGGATAACATTTAAAGGTCTCTTCCAGCCCAAACCATTCTATGATTCTGGAAATCTGCACTGCTAACAGGACTGGACCCAAAAATCCCAAATTCTTAACAGCACCATGAATATTCTCTTGCTATGTACACTTAGGTGTGGGGGAGGGTGGTCCAATAGGCAGGTACAGCTACTCCAGGAGTGGTTAGAAGCACTTTGAAAGCACGTGGGATTATTTGATTTTGTAGAAGGATTAGAGGAATATTTACAAGTCCTAAAGCGTGATACTCATAAAACTTTTAGAGGAGAAGCATTCCTATACCTTTCCCATTCGCCATTTCCTTTCTCTGCATTTGTCCAGTTTAGATATATTTTTCAGGACACACATCATGGGGCTGATTCTGAACTGTATTGCAACTCTATTGCAGTTTATTTTCTCTTTCTCATGTACTGTAAAGGGAATTAAGGTGTAGGGGGAAGTACATAGTAACTATGAAATGGTACTGCAGCTAGTAATTCCACAAGTCTAAACATGTATATAGAAACAGCCCAGATAAACTAATTGTTAGAACAGTAAATGTTTAAGCACAACTGTTTTTGTAACCTTTTAAGGCCAATTTCTATGCGTTAATAAATTAGTAATTCTTCACCTTTATAAAAATTTAAAACCCATTTGTTTTTTGACTGGAAAAAAAGTTTAGATTCTTCCTCCAAAATGAAAAGTCAGTTTTTGGGTAAGTGGAAAACAATGCACTTGATGAATTTGCAGTTGTTACTGAGGTCTTCTCTCCTAAAAAGTGCATTTAGTTTCTGGGCATGAAAATGTGTAAATAGATAAAAATAATATATATAATAGATACAATATATAATAATAACAATAAATTAAACAATTAGAATCCACAAGGACAAACCCACAGGTAACAGATTAGATACAGGAAGCCTGTCCATTTATTTCAAAATTAGAGATTCTGTAAAATAAATCAGAGCTATTCACTAGTAAATACTATTCTTATTACAGCATAACAGTTTCTAAAAACATTTTCTTCTAGTGTACTAGCTATACAGAAGAATATAGTTTTTTCTCACAAAAATTAGCTTTGAGCAACTAGTGCAAACATCCAATACAAGCCCCTGACTGAAAGCCCACTTCTGAAAGTGTTCAGAAGAAATGTATTTGAAAGTACATGAAAATGCATTTCCTTCAGTATATCTGGACACCACTCAAATCCTCCCAGCATTTGTTCTCATTTAAAAAAATCATCATTCCTCACCACTTGCCAAAGAGAAACATGTATTTTAAATATCACATTCCTTACTTACAAATGATTTACTTAGGATGAAGTCTCTCATTAACTCTTTAGCCATCTAGCACTTTACATTTTAAACTAGAGAACTTTAACAAGAAAGGTAAAACAGTTTATTCAGCTTTTTACATGGCGGTATACAATAGCACAAAGTGGTATGCCTGCTAAAATGTTTTGTTCAAGACAAAAGTACAAGTTGAATTTTTTATTACAATAAAAATACTTATTTGACTTGTGTAACTTACTTGGCATTAAAATGTGACTGCATTGTTTCTCTCAAGAACTGAGCAGCATATATGTTGAAAGTTACTTGATTCGCATCAGACCAGTCATTTTGAAATAAACAAGAGTGATTTTCTGTTACAGTTTTAATAATGGCCATGGACCAGGGACACCCCTGTACAAACTGGTCCTTGGACACAGCAAATCTATTCTGTGAATCAAAGAGATTCCAGGAAGGCCCAGTGAAAGTAATGAAACTATTTGGGGATTAAGATATTACCTGGCCTGAACATAGCAGTGATGACCAGGAACTAGCTTTTCTTGGAATGGTAGGTATTAATATTTCTCACTAAGGTAAAATCATTTTTATTGGTCCTTCTAACCTTTTCATGAAGAAAAAAATATATTAATCACTCAGGGGCCAATTTTATGTTCCACAGACATAAATTTAGACTGATTTCCCCCCACTATGGGGAGAAAATAACATGGGTCTCATTTTCCAATATCAGCAGTAGCAGCTGCTTGGAAAGGAATTGTCAAAAGTGCCAGTGAGGTGGAAGGAGGTTTTCCATGTCTTTCATTTAGTGGAGGAAAGTAATACTTTGATGTTCCACAACTTCAGTTAAGACAACCCCGAAATGACTATGGCACCTGAAAAAATAAGGGTTAATTTTTCACCCTTTGTGAACTCTGGAGTTGTGTGAAGCAATGGACAGAGCAAGCGAGCTACTCCGCAGACTTTTCCATATCATTTAATGTGCATGTATCCCATCCTCCTGCATGGATGGTTTCATGATCTTGGGCTAGTATGGGTCAGGACGAGCCATACTGTGTGTCCTGTTTGTGTATAAACAACGTGAACAGTCCTAAGTTGGACAGCTGTGAATTAGTGTTATCAGTGGTGTGCCAGGGGCAGTTATTTACCTGACAAAAACCTGCACAATGCAGAAATACAAAGGATTTAGTGGTTTTTACCTCCATTCAGATCTGTTAGCTATTAGCTCAATGGAAACAGCAGGCAACCTATTGTCAGGGTATGAGCTTTCAGCTGTAGCAGTTTGGGAACTTCCATGGCCATATCCCAGCCTGAAACCTCACCCTTGTTTTCCAGTTATTTGTTCCCTGCTGCTGTTCTCTTAACTGAAGATGGAAGTAGATGTTAACTTCCTCTCTTTGGAGGGTTGATTCAGCAGAATTTAGGCAAACAAATGCTCTGTGTAAAATGGAGGTAACTGAAGTGAGTGGTGTATGGTTGGTGCACACTGGATTTGCATGGGCATTGCATAGGCTTCGGTGACTTCCTGGCCTATGTGGTTGGCGTTGATTTAAGTGCCCTCAGGGCCAGACCCTGTAGTGTGTGCTTAGCACACAGATGTGTTGCACTGACTTCCACAGAAGTAGAGGAACTGAACACATCAATGGATGCATTCACGTTTGTGCTTGGCAAGAAGGGACTCCCAAGTATTTAAAGCTAGCATAGGTGATAATGCACTATTACAATTATTATAGTGTTAGATGGCTGAACGTGATACCACATATATTGGCCAAATTAATCTCCTAAAGCTCGGATTCTGTGAGGATTAGTGCAGAGAACCCTAAAAACCACCATTGGGTATGACATGGTACCCCTGTAAACTCAATGGAGCACTACTTGAATAAAGAAGTTAAAGTCATAGTAAGCAGGAATAAACTGAGAGGGTCCAGAAAATGTAGGGGATTTAAGTATATTTAGACGCCAAATATCAACATGTAGAAATTTCAGCCTCAGGAAGTTTTAATGGAAGAAAGTAGCTCAATCACTCAGTATATTTTGCAACTTTAGCTGAAAGTTTAACATCACAAAATGACATATTGCTATGCAGCTTTAAGAATCACACAAATGTGTTCAATCATTTCCCCTGCTTTTCAAATCTGCTGTTCATTAAAAGCTCTTCTGTTTCCAGTTTCCAGTTTTCAAATGGATGACACAACCGATGCATAGCTTAATGTTCATTCTCATGAGTCATAATTAATAAATAATTGTATCACATACATAGAATTTTACAGGTACTCTTAAAATGGTTTTACAGTTCTATTAAATATATAGATAAAATAATCACTGCTATATAAAAAAAATCATTTTAAAACAGCTGAACTCTCAAGCTTTGCATAAAATTCTGTAGACACATTCATTACAATCTAGAAACTCAATAAAAATACATTTTAGAGCTCAATCTCTCAAAAATATTCATGGCGTTGAAAATTGATTGTCATTTTTTACTGTAGTCTGTGCTTGCCCTGCCTTTGCACTGATAATTTCCTACAATTTGGCAAAAGCTATTTTCTGGTCAGTTTGTAGATTATGTGACTGTTTAACTGATTTCCTCAACTCTAAGTCATCTGCCCCATAAATGTTTAGTGGGGTTCTGTCTTTAATAATGTATCTTTCCTTGCACTTTCTGTAAAATCACAATGAAACACTCTGCAGTTAAGTTACATGACTACAATGACATTGAACCATCCTATTACAGTTGCCCCTCAGTCTTTAATGCTGCTTCTTGTGAACACCAAACATCCTTTTTCCAGTGATCCTCAAGGCACTTCCTGACACTTACACTTCACAATGCTCTGCTACCCACATTTGCTCAAAACCAGTAGGTTTTAGAGAGAATCTTAACAGATCAGTACCCCTGTGTATCTGAATTCAGCCGCTAAATCAATATACCAAGTGTGGTCAGTTCAAGCTTAGCATTTTTCAAAAACCCAGGCAAAAATTAAGGAAAAACTTCTGTATTCAGACAGTGCACATATCCGTTGGAAAATAGCTGGACAATAGATTGCCTACCAGGCTTTAAAGCCTCCACTACTGCCAGCCAAACCTCTGGGCAGCAAGTTAAAATAGGCTTTGCCATAATGAATGTTTCATAATCAGGCTTTTAGGCAGTAGCTCAGAATAGGCCACAAATCCCAAAGCCAAGCAGTGTTTTCAGAACAGGGCACTTGCATTAAGGAATTGGATCTTGTACTGTGAAAGAAGAGATGCAGGCTCACGAGTCAGTTTAACTGGGGGAAGCTGCTACTTATGCAGATATCACTCTTTACAGTTCCAGGTAAAGGCAGAACTCTTGGAGAGTTCAGTCTTTTTTTTAAAGCACGGTTGACAACACCAGTATAATCACTCTTAGCACTTCACCCTGGATCTTCTCACCCAGGGAATGGCTGGGTAAGGTACACTGCTCCTGTTATAGCACACCCACAACAAAACAAACCCAAAAATTGAAAGCAATGTAATACCAAGTATCATGGAATGGCTTAGTTGTTTTTCTTTTCATCTATTTTAGATGGAAGAAGAAATCCCTGTCTCTCAGTGGGATAGGCTGGAAAGTGTACATCAATTGAAACACTGGTTGAGATGACCAATACAATTGCTGGATGCTGTTTGACATTTAAACTGCTCATTTCAATGTTTCAGTCACTGTTCATCAGTGGGAGGTAACAAAGAAAACCTTGGGTTTTCTCCTTCTAGGACAAAAATACTGTGTAATGACATTTCTGGCATCAGCGCATTCCCATTCACCTTTCCATTCTTCATGGATGTCAGTTGTTTAGATAAGACATCCAAAGAGCTCCTCATCCTGATTAATTTTCTTAGGAGGAAGGAAAGAAGACAGAAGGGAGCATACTTTACTTGATTGAACTTTAGTAACTATAAAGCCCTATAAAGAGACTGTAATCCAACTCCAGATAGCCTCTACTGAAGATTAATAAACATGGAAGAACCAGAGTAAAGATACCAAGGGTCAGAAAAAGTTACCATAACCCAAAGAAGCCTTCAAAGAGTGGAACATAATGAAAAGCTGTCAACAGTTTTGCTCCAAAGTAGTGTAGTACACTGCTGCTTGCTGCTATTAAATAGATGCCATACCCCAGCCTGGTATTCCTGGTTTTCAGGATAAGCATAAAATGTTTCTTGTACTAAGTTTTATTCTTTCAGAGGAAAAAACACTAACCCTTCAACTTTCTATTTTAGCCTTCTTCCAGAAAGCACCTTCAAAAATTCTAATATAGGTTTTCTTTCGGAAGAAAGTATCGCTGTCTTCCACAAGCACAAACAGGTTCATGGATCACAAAATCAGCTGACTCAAAATGTTGACTGTTTTTGTGAACAAGATGAAAGAAATGTATTTTTTTACTTAAGCTGATTTAAACCAAATTAAGTTGGGACATTTGGATCTCTTCCTTACCAAGAACAATGAATCTTATTTCTAGGTTCATGGGGTGAATACTGCTCTCATCAACAGTGGCAGGACAGAATAAGAAAGATTTCAGCTTTGTTGAAAGGTGTTCAGAATTTTATCTTCAATGTTTAAGATCTCCTGTCATTCCTGACTTCTATTGAATTCTAACTGCAGCTCAGGAGAAAAATCCCAGGGGAACAAAAAGCTTATGAAGAAGAATGAAGTGTGATGGATGGTTAGGATTACCCCAGCAGATAACATGACTACAGACAAGTTTTAAATACCTGCAAATAAATTGCTGTATATTCTGATGTATCTTGATCCCAGATGCTACTAGTTCATCTGAAAACTTAGCCAGGGTAGGGATATACCTTATGCTACAACAAGATACGTTAAACTTATAGCCGTGTCATTTAATTTTCACTCAGTGTAAAATTATAAAACCCTTCATTTTAGGAAGCACATTGCAGTCAACCTTCCGAATTTTCAGGTGGAAGCAGCAATGTGATGTAGCCTCATAATGCATACCATGAAACTAAAAATCTGCCAAAGAGAAGTAGTGACTTCACTAAAAGCCACATGGAGAAAAGTTACTGCTATGAAATTGAAGACTTCTCTTTTGTCCTACAAAGCATGGGTTACACCTTCTCTGGCAAAAATCCTATAGGAAATATCCTAAAGTGATCATTGATGTGGATAAAAATTACAAGAGGCAGAAGTAGCTCAACTGTGCCCATGGACAAGCCACAGGGGTCTCTTCAGTTGTGCTAGGAAGTCAATACTGGTTGTCAGCATTTCTCTATATTTAGTTTTACATTTGTCATTTCTTTCTCAATTGAATTAGACACTTAAAAGATATTTCTAATGATTTTACCATGCCCTAGTGTCTTAACAGTAGCCCCAGCAAAGCAGGTTACCTATTATTTTTTGTATCTGCAAAAGAGAGAAATCTTTATGTGATCTGTAAATAAAATCAGCAGAGAAATTGAAGCAGAAGCAGACTCAGAAGCACTCAGGTACTTTTAAAAAACTTTAGTTTCTGGCCTGAGATTTCCCATATAAATTCTCCTAAGAAGCAGCTAGCATGTATGTTCTTCAACTTCTCCATACCAAATTTATTCCTGCAAATCAAACATACCAAAAGGTGCAGGATGAAAATTACTTTAAATCCTAAAAAAACCAAACTTCCCTACCCCAATAAACCCTCAACCTGTTTTTGTTGCTCCACTGGATTTGCTACTGGAACTGTAATCAATTCCTGGTGTGTGTTTCACTACCTGTAGCTCTGCTCTGCCTCCATCTCTTTAAATAATTCCATGGAAAATGTGAAGAAGCATTTCTAGCCTTGCCCTTGCAGGTGGCCAGATCCAGAGGTAAGTCAACACCATCCCTCTTCCACAGCTGTCAGGCCCTACATAAGAAAATGAAGCCAGAAGAATAATTTTTGAAGACTAGAGCTCTGAATTGTTCATAATTCTACTGATAGTTATCTGGTTTTATTTAGCATCTTATAAAGCAAGGCACAAATGTACAAAATTGCATCTACTAAATCAGGTAATTTTTATATATATTTACACAAATACCATAATATAAAATGTGCTTTGACACTGTCATAGCACAACAGTAGCAGAATTGAGGACAACCTGATAATAAACACAAATACCAGGTCCTGGATTTCTGTTTGTGCTTCACCTGAAGGAACATATTCATATGCAGATACACAAAGCAATCCAGCCACCATCCTTTATTTTCCACACCTCACACAGATCAAGCTTTGTTGCTAAGAAGCTGTGGAAGGAGTAAAAGGCAGTAGACCAGCACCCAGAAGAAAATGACGAAGTAGAATAGCTCTGGCTGCTCAAAAATTGTTATCTCATGAGTTGGTGCTGGACTCTCGCTTGCTTCCAAGTCCTTTTTCTTCCTGAAAACAGGAGAGAATTCAGTAAGAGGCAAGGAAAAGAAAAAGAAGAAGCCTTCAGTGTTAATAATTACTGTGAAGATCAGGGGGTGAACTAAAAGACAGCAGTTTAATGAACCTTTTCATTCTAGTCGGTTGGAGGGCCCCAGCTGGACTAGGAGGGGAATACGGGGCGTTAGCAGTGTGTTCCTTCCAGAGTCAACATATGTAAGAATCAATCTTCTGAAAACTCCAGACAAATTCTCAGGTAGTTTAAGTACGTGCCATTACAGCACAGCCCTCTGATGTAAGGAGATTTCCATCAGTTGAAAAGATGCCCTTTTATTTTCAGGACAGTAAACACAGCACTGGGGAACACATCTCACACTTCCACAATTTTGCTTTTACACTGGACCTGACTTGATATATTTTCCTCAACTATCTACTTTCAGAGCTCCTCATGCTAGGCACTAGAATATTAAACAGAAAAAGCCCACGACTTCCAACGAAGAAACCAACTAGCAGTTGGGGCTTTGCAGGACAACTCCAAAATTTCAACTTTCCAAATTTCCAGCTGTGGTTCATAAGGGCAAAGCCCAATGGATTCTGCCGGCACCACTGAGCTCTCAAAAAGACAAGGAAAGGTCTTATTTAAAAAGGCACAAGATGGTACAGTCATTTTATAATTTTCTAGTACTGTAAGAAAAACACTCTGGTAAACTGTTTTTAATCTACTTTTGGAGAAGAATGGTGTTTTTCTGGCTTGGGGCATTCTAGTGGATATATACCTGAGTATTATACAAAATTCACTTAATATCAGCAAATCATACAACTGGTACAACTGTAACAGCTATTTGTGTATTTTTTTAACAGAAGCATAAGTGAGACCAGGCCAGTGGGTCCTGATATTCTGTGTGTTTTCTGCATCTAAATATAACAACCATTTTACCTGGAAGTTCTGAGAGGTACTATTCAGTATCAGCTAAGAGGCAAAACCTAAAGCAACCCTTGTTTCTTATAGATATTTAGACCCTAATACCAAAGGGATGCACACTCTGTGTTCGTGACCCATCACAATAAGTCTAAACTAAACACACATACAAATTATCAAAACTCATAGATGCTCCAACAGAGGCCAGACCTCCACTGAAGTAATTGACTTTCCCTGGCACTGATCTCACCAAACATTGTTTTGACAGTCTTCCAAACCTGGAAAGAGTCATTGCTGCCAGAGGACCTAACATTTGAAGTTCTCCCACTCTTCTCTCAGCCTGAGATATCCACCACATTGGGAAAATGCTCAGAATCTTGCTTAGCTGAATCTTTCAGGTCAAGAAAAAGCATTTTAGTCAAGGGACGGATTGAGCAATAAGGAAATTTTGAATCTTACACCTCTGGGAAACGTGGACTCTGAGCCATTACAGAAGACAGCTGCTGCCATTATAATTAATTTGCAGCTCCCTTTGTATCACTGCTAGTAGTACCTAGGAGTTATGGATTCCTTGCAAAAGTCTGTCAGAATAAGAACCACTCACCCGATGATTAATGGATTTTCACCCATATCTGTCATCTGCTGCTCATTTACACCATAGGTTTCCTTAAACAAACCAGGAAAAGATTAGATAACAAAAATAAAATTCAACATCTCACAAAGATGGTAATTGTGTATTTTATGCAAATTGTATCTAATGTTTGCTCAAATAAAATGAAAGTGTGCTTATAAACGTATTCCCCATCAGCACATCCAGCACTGCAGTCTGGTGCACACACAGAAAAGGAAAAAAGTTGTGAAATAAAATTTTTTTGCTTTCAACTGCTTTCATCAGTTGAATAAAGCTCCCCTCATTCATATGTATTTCTAGTAGCTCTGACAGCATTGCAAAACTAAAGCATCTGTGTGAAACCTCCCTTTCATTGACCATTGGTGGCAGCATTTTTTTAAAATTCCAAGATGGTCAGAATTTAATTTTTGTGTTGAAAAAAAGCCATATTCCTATCCTTGCTCAGCATGCCCAGATTGCTGATGCTGTCCCTTCCTTTTGACTCTAAAAATAAAAATCCAGACTTCAGCTGTATAGTGTGCTCTCAAAAAGCCAGTATGAATCACATCTGTCATTAGGGATGCAGTTTCACATTACAACTAAAATTCTTTTAGGTTTAGCTGCTGCTACTGATAATATAATACACTGCTACTGTGAGGAAAAGGGACGGAGCCCAGTTTTTCAGAAACAGTGCTCTTCAGGAGACATCCAGCATTTTTGCAGGGTTGAGACCAGGGCACCAACATCATACAGAGAATGCAAAAACTAAAAGAAACTGGGGCAGCAAACAAAGGCAGCTTCAAACACGCAAAATGTTGCAGCTATGCAGGTATGATGAAGTAAGATTTAAAGTTACAATAGATTTAACTGTAGTATTAGGTACTCCTTTGTGAATTTGTTCAAGGTTCAGTAAAGTTTAGTATATATTTAGGAGAGTTCGGTAAAACTTTGCAACTATGCCTGGTTTTAGCACTAAAATTACTACAAGTCACAAGACTTTCATACTGTCACAGGCCTTTTTACAGTGTGTGAAGTTCTGGAATTTAAGAGAACCAGAGAAACAGCAATAAATAAATGTCCACACTTACCTCCTCAGAAGCATTACGAGAAAACCTTTTTCGGAGATGAATGTTGTCATCACTGTCACTGCTTCTGAAATGTATGTAAAAGCAAAGTTTTTAAATTCATAAAGTTAAGTTAAAAAAACCCACTGCAAATGGACATGACAGGTTTAGTCTACACAAAACCACAAATATGCATTGTTGCATGTATTAGAATAAGGACTGGAATTTATCAGTAGTATGGTAAAAATGGCTTTGGGAGAATCTGACCCACAAAAAAAAATTCATATGCTCAAGAAGGAATCTTTTCTGAAAAATTGTTTCTGAGAGCATTTTTGCACCTTTGACATCACTGACATTTAAGTGAGAGTATACCCAAGTTTTATGGCCATTGATATAAAAAAAATTGGACTGACAGGGAACAGAAAGCTTGAAGGGGACAACGGTTTTTTCTAATCAAACTCTCAAATTCATTAGAGTGCTCCAGAGATAAGCATCAACAAATTACAGTTCATGTCCCACTCAATTACCTAAGAATAAGGAACATCAGAAAAACCAGAAGTGAATGGTGCAAAATTAGCTGAGTGTCTCTGTACTGGGCCTGGCTGGGCTGCAGTTAAATTTCCCTAGAGCAGCCCCTCTAGTGCTGTGCTTTGTACTCGTAGCTGGAACGGTGCTGGCCCCACCCCAGTGAGCTGGGGCTGGGCAAGAGGCTGGGAGGGGACACAGCCAGGAGAGCTGACCCAAACTGACCAAAGGGCAGAGGCACACACACACACACTTGTTCTTATATCTGTCTTCTGAAGCAACCACACCCTGCTTCCCAGGAAGTGGCTGGACATTGCCCAGCTGATGGGAAGTAGAGAATAAATAAATTTTTTTTGGTCTTCTAATCTGCTTCCACACATGGCCTTTGCCTTTTCATTAAAATGCCTTTACCTCGACCCATGAGTTCTTCATCTTATTTTCTCTCCAACACCTCATTTACTTGTTCATAACCAGAAAAAACATCCAAAAAGTATCTACTGAAATCAATCAGTGTCATGCTTCCACACAGTGTCACAATGCACACGGACTATTTCATCTACATTACAAAATACTCTCTCTGTTAGAAGATCAGTTTTAACACTTCCATGTTCAAAATGCACTGGCTTTTGTGTGGCAAAGTTTGTAGCACAGTCAAATCAAGTCCCACTGAATCACTCGACATGTTTAAGAGAAACACAGGAAGAAGCCAATGAATCCCAATACTTCTGCCCAGAACAAGACTACAACAAACATCCAATGGACAGGGCACATTTCAAAAGACCTGTTAGGTGTATTTAAGACAAAGTTAATGTGAAATACCTGGTAAATTCCTGGAATTCAGCATTTTCTTCCTGGTCATCTTGTGATAGAGTAGTAGTGGCAACTTCTGAGATCTGCAAATCTTCTTCAATCATATTTTCCTCTTCCTCCTCCCTATTACTATTTTCTTCTGGTGTCTTTATGGCTGTTGGTAAATCCTCTAGATGCTCTGCTATGGCCTGTTGAAATTAAGAAATGTTTTGCATTAGACAACAAGACTGATTCCCCACCCTTTCAAATATCTTAGTGGGGCAGCCTACTCAGATGCTCAATTACAGATAGGATGAGACTGAAAGTCTCACTGAAGAGAATAAAAAAGCAGTGAATTTCTTGAAAATCTTTTGGGATACACTGAGCTATAAAGTATCATTAGTTCAACATACATACATACACACATACATACATACAGTTGGAAACTCTTATCTTTCTATTAAGAAGTAATGACATGACATGGCTCTTTGAAGCAATCCATTAAACTTTTTTAAATCTACCCCCAATTAGTCCTTCAAGTTAACAGCAAACTGACTTCAATACTGTAGTTAGTGTCAGGACCAAAACATGTTCAAGCAATGTGTCTAAGCAACATGTAGAGCAGCATTACATGGACACTCGTTACTGAAAAACACTGTCAAAAATTACTGCGCTGGAAAACATGTAAGGCACTTCCAAACTGGTGTCTGCAAGAGGAGATGGAGAAGAAAACTGCCTAAACCAAATACCTCCAAAGTGCCCACTTCTTTCTCTTCCTCAGTCCAGACAAGCCTTCATTTTACCCATGTAAGGTATCCTACTCAAATTGTTTTTTCTAAGTTTTTGTAGGCAAACTTACTTGGATTGAGACAAAAATTATCATTGCCTGTGTCCTTTCTTTAGAAGAAATACTAATTTCTGTTCATCTCATTACAGATTATCAAAAATACCCTCTCTGGTAATCTTTTATGCCTAAGGATTATACAGAAACCTCAAACTATTTTAAAACATAATAAAAATTCACATTTTTGCCATACTATTAGGTAATCTTTTATGCTTATGGATTACAGAAGCCTCAAATTATTTTAAAACATAATATAAATCCATATTTTTGCAGTGCCATTAGTATTAGGGCTTATTTTCTCTTTTAGTGTCTGATCTTCTCAGGCAATTCCATTCATTCCAGTAGGGGGCTGTGGCAAACAGTGTAATGGAACAGGAAACCAAGTGCATTTAAAATATTTCTCCTAAACATTGCAAAATGCAAGCAAATGAAAACCACTGGGATCTGATTCTAAGCCCACATATATACACAAAAAAATGTTGTTAAAAATACCTCAGGATGTTGTGGAATAGTGGAATCTTCATGGTTGGTGGCCTTATTGCCATCTTCTTCTATTTGTAACTCTTCTACTAGTAATGGCACTTCTTTTTCATCGGAAGAATTCACCTGACTGCTTGTTTTTGCAGTTTCCTCCTCGCTGTTCTCAGTATCTGTTTCTGATGGAGGGGTACCTGGCTTACTCTCCAAGTCCAGCTCTGGAGCATCATCCTTGTAGTCCTGTTCTGGTATGTTCTTGTCATGTAAAACATCTGTTACTGTTTCAGAAGAAGCTTTTTCGTTTCCTGTATCATAACCGTCGATACAAGGCTCAAGGTAAGCGTTCAGAACTGCTGATATGGGAACATTATAATGTGGATAATAAAAGAGATCATGGGGTATCACAGATACTTTCGAAGAACTGGGTAGCACGTCAGCTGCAGACTCAACTTCATCACAGCTGTCCAGGTCCTCTGGAGTTTTAGGTACATCTGAGAGAGAGTCGTCAGATGTTTCACGCTGTGTAGAGTGTTCCTGGCTTTCGAGATTAGAACCATTCAGTGAACAAGGGTTCATTTCTATTGTCTCAAGGACAGGTGATTCCTTTGCATGTTCATCTTGTGGAAGTGTCTGTATTTCCTCATTTAGAAGGTGGAGAACATACTTCTGCGTATCTTCTTGTTTTGATGTATCTTCTGGTAGAAGAATTGAAGACTGGGGTTTGCTCTCTTCTACTTTATTAATAGAATCATCGGTAAGTATACCTGAAGTCCAGGATAATGGACTCAGAGAAGAGGTATTGGCTGAAAGGCTCTTGGTTTCATTGTCATATTCAGTAGGAGTTTCCTTAGTTAATTCTTCAGAGTATTCTTCAAAAGAGTCAACAGAAGTTTTCTGATCTGTCAGAACAGCTGGAGAAAGGTCATCGTTCTGTTTCAGTGGATCATCAGAGATGCTCTCTTCACCTGGCACGAACTTGTCATTTAGAACCTCCCAAGAGGAATTGGATTCAAAACTGACAGATCCTTTAATTTTCAGTGAGGTAGGCCTTTGAGGCTCCTCTTCAGACGTTTCCTGTAAATTGTCTAACACTTGACTCAGTTTCCCATTACAATTTTCAGAAGTGGTTTCTGATGGGATTCTCTCAGGGATATCATGAATATGGACCTTTGGAGGAGCCGGATGACTCCTCTCATGGTTAACAGTATACATGTTTTCTTCACTTTCACTTAAAATCAAGATTTTGCCCTCCTTTTCTGACGGTGTGTCTTTGATGCGGACATACGTGGACTCAATTGGAAGCTCCTTGTCAGGATCTGTAAAGTCTTCCTGTAAGTGATGATATACCATTAGAAGACAAATCCTAGCTCAGATACCATTTCACATTTCCCAAACACTATGGAAAGAATACATACCTAGTCCTTCACTCCTTTACTTTGTGAATGGCCAATTAATGACTCACTTATTTTGAAAGTAGGAAAAGTAATTTGGCAAATCAAGTGCCTTGAACAAAGCTCGATGTCAAGAAGGCACTTGTACGGGAAGATCAGAATGCAGATGAGCCTACACCTCAGCTGTTAATGTATTCATCTCTCCCTGCTGCACCTGGGGAGACAACTGACTCGGCTCTTTGACACAATCCCAAACCCTGGGAATAACATAAATCTAACAACTCCAATAAATCCATTGCGAAATGTATTGATATACCAGATTATTTCCTTCCAACAGACTCTATTAAAGAAAGGTAGTTTTTTATTTTGTCCCTTAAAATGCCAACAAGTCTTAATGTCAACCAATCTTATTGCTCATCTAATCTAATAATAATTAGATTAATATAATGATTTTAATTCCAATTACTTTAGTAATGCCCAACAATTTTATCAACTACAAAATATATCCCAACTGTAACCTTCAGTCAAGAAATGAGAGAAAATGCCTGTTTCTCCAAAAGGCCTTTGCCAATTCTTGACAGTGCCAGTCCTTGCTTAATCTTCAATTCTGTATTTTTGCATTAAAGTCCTGGTATTTAAACTGCAGTTTATTTCATGCTTATAGTGAGTGTTTTTACTATTGTATTGACAAGACTCAGGTTTTGGTATCTTGTGTCTCATACCTGCTAAATTCAGACTGATCATGGCCCTCAAACTTGAGAAGATAGAAGTAAAAATTAAATTTGAAGTCCAATGAATCATTATAGATAAAGGAATAAATTTCAGCCTTATTTAAAACCAATATAGTAAAGCAGTAGAGTCCTATGAAACTAGTTCTAACCTCTGAAAGTTACAGTTAGATGTAAATATATAAAAGCACAATTCTACCTAAACCATTTTAGCAATCACCAATGAAAGCCCATTTCACTGGATTTAACAAAAATGTGAAAAATTAAATCCAGGTTTGTTGTTTATTTTAAATAGCTTAGAAAGAAGTGTAGAAAATAAATCTGACTTTATTACGTACACCAAAGCAAATTAAAGAAATGACATGACATAGGAGTAAACACATACCCCTTCCAGCTCTGGGAAGTGCTCCAGAAATTGTGCCACATATGTCACAATTGACTGTTCATCGGGTGACTCCACCATGATATCTGTGGAGACAGACGTGGGGGGCTTGAGCACACAGCTTTGAAACGCTCTTGCAGAGGAACAGATTGTCAGACATTTATCCTGCCGTTATGGTCACAGAAATAACAGCTACAAACACTTCTTTTTTCCTGACAGATAAGAGAGATGCTCCTCACTGCTGATGGTACTTGACAGAGTTCTCAACATCCTATTCACATTCATTTTTTCCTATTTCCAAACACATACTAAACCCCGATCAGGGTTCCCTTTTCATCCACTTTTATATTGCCATTTATACTGTTGTCACTAGACAGTTGACTGTTGTTGAGTGACAATACAGAGGTTTTTTAGCAGGATTGCCCAGTCTTCTAAAAGGTGATGAAAATGCAATTATGCTTTCAATCATGACATCAAGGCCTAACACCAGTCTAGTAGAGTTCAGTAAAAAGAACTACAAGAAATCTATTTATACATATTTTATATACACACTTAGGTCTACATGTATAAATGTAAGGTGTGTGTATATACTTATGTGTATATATGCACTGTAAAGGGAAAACTGGGAGATGCAGATGCCTTTGAATGGGTATCTCTGCATTTGCCTGGTATGGTAGCCTCGCACACTTCATCCTGGAGTGACATTTAGTCTCTGCAGACTAGGTATTACAGAACACTGCTAACGCACTGAGACACCCCCCAGCACAACAATTAATGCCCTCTAAGAATGCAAATGTCACAAAGCATCTAAGCATGAACCAGGACCAGTGTACATAGCTAAAACCACAGAAAGATCTCTGACCCCTAGGAGCTCACAAATATGACTGGAAGCATACATCTACAAGCCACTGACCATTTTTATTTTTCTTATCAACAAGCTCAACACACTGATCACAGCAGCAGCCTAATCACTGGGAGGTTTTTGGTAGGAATTACAATGCAATGTTCATGAATTCACTGTAGTCTGAGTGTTACCCAGTGAAGTTGATGTGTTTACCTTCTGGTTCGAGGAGCCGAGGAACACCCAGTTTATTCTGTGCTATGCTGAAAGCATCCTCCAGGTTTTCTCGTGCTGATTTCTCCAGTGCATGCTTCATGTCTACCAAAGTACAATCTATGGCTTTTATGACAGCTAAGAAAGCAAGGCCACTCCTCCAACTACTTGTAAAGTCCTGGACTGCAACGCCATACCTAAACAGAATTACATACACTTTACATGGGTGGTTTGTTCCAAAATCCAAAGTAAAGGCATCATCATTTTCAGACTCCTGCAACTTAAAACGTAAGGTTGCTGAGTAGCACTTGTCACATTTGAGATATTTTTGGATTTCAAAATCTAGAAATACATTCAGAAAATACATGGGTTCACAAACTGAATTGGTGTGGCTAACAGCTGACACCAACCTGCTTGTAGGAAGTAGTTAGTAAAAACAAAGCCCTTAAGAATTCAGTAACCACATTTAACATTCACAAAACCAAATGTCTCTGTGATTCCTGTTTCTGTTGCTCTCCAGCATTTTAATGCCATAGCTTGGGAAAACTTCCAAGATTTAAATATTTAAACACATAAGCATAAATGATTCACATTCCTGTGTACTTGGCCTTCTATAGCAGAAAATCTGCCAAATGCAAATGGTGTCAGCATATGCATAAACCACAAGAGTGTTAGATGCCCAAAGTTTTGGAGGAAAAAACAGCCATCAAACTTGCAATGGAATACAGCCCCAGAATAGAAAATTCTGCACAGATCATGAGATAACAGGATTACAATGATGCTATTATTTAAATACTGCAGTTGCAAGAACAATTTTCTCCTATTAGATCTTTACAATTTGCACTCTTTGACTGGGCTGAAAAATCTGTGGCCTTTACTTCTCAGGTCCTCACTTTCCTTGTACCACCTGTTAATGATGACATCAGCATTATTTTGAACTAAAACTGTGCTTCCTCTATGGTCTGCACTCGCAGCAGGGAACTACAGATCTCAATGGGACAAGTTTATCTGCTCAACAAGCACCCTTAGCTTCACTGGAGATAACCAAGGGATGATGTGGTCCACAGGACGAGGTATTTATGATGTAAATTTTTGTCTTCAACACTAGACACAGAAAATTTGTGTTCAAAGGCAGATTTGGACATATAAACCCAGAGACAAAAATGCCAAATATTCAGCTAACCAACCTGGATAAGTAACTTTGACACATGCCCTCTTTAAAACTCTCTGCCAGTCACTACTTCAAAGAACAATACATGTAAAATACACTCCAAGCATTTGCATGTGCATGAGACATCTTACACTACAGTTTTTTAACCTGCCAGGAACTCTGCCAGGATAAAGCATTACTACACAAAATACTTTGGTGAAAGAACCACTTTTTTATTAAAGAGGACAGAGATGTCTTGTGCAGTAGAAATGCACTCAGGTGTTACAAGTTCAAGAGAAGTGACTTAAGTTTCACCCCCTTCCCCTCTTTAATTCTGAGGAAGGAGGGACTCTAATAGGGGCTGTCGTTCAAGGCCCTCTGCAGCACACAGAGAATCTTCCTCAGGGCTACTGCTTAATTTAAAAGGCTGCTGATAAAGTCTTTCAGTAAATTTATTTTTTCAGCTCACCTCCTGGTTATACCTAACCTTTAATTAGCAAAAGATGTCAAACAGACTGCATGAAAGCCGGGGTCTGGGGAGTAGAGAATGATCCTGTTTTAAACAGCAGCAAGCAGGTTAGTGCAAGTTAACATTTAACACTCAAACCATGGAACCAGCAGCGGTCTTCAAGGTCAGATGGCTGCTGTAAACACATGGCCATAGTGAAACACCCCCCTGCAGAGACCCTGTGCTCCCAAACTTCAAAACCAGAAGAAGCCACGGCATATGGTAACACACCCATGGGGCATGACAGAGAAAAGAGACTCAGCTTCAAATGGGCAGGTGGCAAGACTGTTTTGTTCAAGGGTTTGTTAGCTTACTTTCTGGTTTTCCTCTGAACCCAGATTAGAAGGGCCCTGATGGCTTTCCGCTGATCCTTCACTGTAATGGACATGTTTCTCTCCACGCTGGGAGTGCTGGGGGATGTGTCTGACTCTGGACCACTGGGCCCAGAGGACAGGCTGGAGGAGGAGGAGTTCCTGTTGAGGTTGCCTGTCAGCTCCTTAATCTGTAATAAAAGGTGAAATACACAGTGTTCTACTTTATCACTGGCTGCATCATGTCCTTGTTTTCATGCAAACTTTAAAGAGGTTAGTGCCATAACTGAATTTTAAGTGATAATTATAAACCTGTTCCTTTTAACTCTCAACTTGTATTTTACAAGCATGACAGCCAGCAGCAGCCCAGGCAACAGAAAGGGCAAGCTACCAGTTCGGGTTAAACTGCACAAATTAAACAAAAAGCAAAGAAACATGTCCTTGAAAGAAAAGTTAGTTTAACTGAAATTGTTCTCTTCACAGGAATTGCTTGAGTGAAATATTTTTAGTCAAGAAATGGTGACCTGCAGCAGCACTCCTGTCCTTGATCAGCACTGACATTTGAGACTGCTGCATTTGGGTCCTCCATGCCCTCTGCTGCCAGGGTGACAGGTCCTGGTCACAGCATCTTTGCCTGTGAGTGCCTGGCCAAACTGGTTCTGTGCAGCACTGTTCAGCCTGAGGAGCTCAGCCAGAGAGAGAAGCCCCAGTGCAACCCTGAGATCATTTTTGTAACTTTAGAGCCATTTTTTAAATCAGACCAAGAGAATGAAAGGGCCCCAGTCTTATGAGAGTTGCAGAACCCTCCCTCCATCTCTCTCTGTCCATTAGAATTTGGGATTGTCTAGAAGGTAATTTTCAAACTATGTGTAGGTTAGGGAGCAGTTTTAATCTAAGCCTGGGGATAAATCAATTTTCAGGCTCAAATATGTTTTATCAGTTCCAGGTCCTTTGAGATCTTTCATATGACCATGTATATCAGTTGCAAATTTTTGCCATGTTGAGTAAGTCTCCAGAGAACAGTGATTCTAAATGGAATTTCCCACCACATTGGACCAAATCCAGAGAAGGTTATTGAAAATAAACTGTGACCTGGAACCAAACCCAGGACATTGGTTCAGATCCAGGGAGTCTGGAACAGAACCCTGAGAAGGCACAGGAAAGAAGGGAAAGTAGTAATCTGAAGCTCTAATTCAGGTCCAAGTTAAATGAGGGCTTAAATTGTCTCCAATTTACATCAAAATAGGTCCAATGAAGTAGAATGAAAGCAGCTGCAAGTATAAAATTAGTGTATATTAGGAGGGAAAAGCTCAGGTTTAGCATGATTAATTATGTTCTTTAGGATTAAAAATCAATTTAAAAATCAGTATTCAGCTGGAATAGATGGATACCATGAAGACTGATTACTTATGGTTAAAGTATTCAAATTTTATTACCTGAAAAAACAAGATTATATTCCATATTAGTCCAAGTACCAGAGAGGAATTTCCATCTGCTATTTCTGCTGCATCGATGCTAACAAGCTTTACCTGTAGAAGAGATCAGAAATTCAGAGCCAAATTCAAAGCAGCAAGGTATACACAAAAAATGCACTGAGACTACTGGATATGTCCATACCATTTCTGCCACTGACACGCCAGCAAAAAAGCAATATTGAAATCTTGTATTAATGAAAATTTGCCTTGATCACAATCACCCTTCTCCTGGAACTCCTATCTGAAACCCCCAGCATAGTCTGCAGAACAGAAGTGAACTCAGTTCTGCATTTTTGGGACTACAAATGCGTTTCCTCCATAGAAAAACGGAAGAAGATGGGACCTCTCCAGTGGACCCCACTCATAAAAAGTAGAGAGTCATTTCTCACATAAAAATCTAAAATCCTAGTAAGATCTGTTTACTTCTTTTTTTCTATGCATCTCCTTTTTCCTTCCTTATCCCACCTTACACAGCTTGTCACAGAGTTCTGATTAAATCAGTTAGCAACAGATAGGGTTGCCTAATCCAAGCAAACTCTAGACTTTCCCACACTGAGGTTTTTTCCAGCTGATAAAACCAGGATGTTATTCTCTTAGACAACACAGACTTGGTTTTGGCAAAGGTCACGGAGGAAGGAGGAAACAAGGAAGCTGTCAGTACTGCACATGGCACCCAGACCGAGTTAAAGCCCAGCAGCCCATCTGTCACGGAGAAGTCCCGGACACGGTGAATCACTCCGAAAGGCTCTACCCTGCTGCCCCATTTCCACAGGAGCGGACGCTGTCGGGTTCCACCCACTGTGGTTTAATATCTAACCCTGAAGCTCTTGGCAGCCAAGGCATTTTGCCAACACTTTCATCACCACCCTTCACTAACCGGTTTGGTTAAGCTGAAAAAAGGAAAGCAAAATAACTTTTTATCTAGTGCTTTGCACAACATTTTCAATCTTAGCAAGCAGACACCTCTAGTTGTCATATTTCAAGGATCAGATTTCTTGCTAGCTTCAAGGTATTTGGCATGGGAAAACCTTGAAGACTTAGTACATTTGAATAGCAGTTTCTCCAAAATGGGGAGCAAGTTGCATTTATCATTACACTGCTCGGTGTGAGCTCTGTCCTCTTACTGCTGCTTATGTTTGTCACCCAGCCCAGCAGAGATACTCAGCTAGAAGATATTGTCTGCTTACTCTTAAGGGAACCGGAAATCCATAGGAAAGTAGTTTTTAGCACTACTAATTAAAAAGCCACCTGTATTCAAGGTTCCTCCTGCCTGGCCTTGCTGATTGAGGACCTAGTGAGGTCCTGGCAACCAGATATGCTTCAGCTGCACCTCTGCCAAGTGCTGGTACCAACAGAGAGAAATAATCTCATCTGCCAGTGGGCCTTAGCTGGATTTGGGTAAAAAGCATCAACTGGGAAACTGTTAAGAAATATGTGAATATGTGAAATATTTCTTAGCAGTTCTACAGCAGGATGTGTAGACGTACACATTTATGGCCAGATCAGCCCCTACTCATGGAGTTTCCACAGGGAGGCTGGAACACCTGGAAGTTACTGGACAACTTCTTGACCCTTCACATCCTCTCCTGGGGAAAAAGGCAAAGGATGTTAAACCTCCCACATCTACAAAGTCGTAAGAGATGTGCTAAGACCTCACATCACGCTCATTCCTGCACTGGGGTTTACAGCAACTCTCCTGTATGACAAGCACTGCTGCTGGAGCAGGAGCTCAGCTCAGTGCAGGGGAGCAGCAAAGTGACACCAGTTGCTGTTGAAGCATCCCATACAAGGCAGGGTTTTGCACACTGATCCCTCCTCACCCATAAAGTTTAACCTTACTGAAGTCCTTTAGAGGAAACAGCCCAATACTTGTTTTCTCTTTCTGGAAGTTCCATGTATACCATGTATACAAATTGTTACATGGCTGGGGCTTCTCTCGACCCCATTACTCTCAACCTTTTTTTAAAATCCGGGAGTTTTCAATGCATGGGCCGCTTCCACAGGGCTTGGAATAAACCCACCACAGGAGAAATAAAAAAAGGCAAGAATAATTTCCAGCTACAGGGTCTGATCACACTTGGTCACTTCCAGCTGCAGGAAGTGATACTGTGGAAGTACAACACTGACTATGAGGGAAGTTATATATCCCTCTAAGGCTTTGATTCCTGGAATTATGCATTTATATCATGTTCCCAGATTTCACTTTCTCTTGCCCTTGACTTATGATCAGCTGCTGCAGCAATCAGTCTACCAGATAAATACATGATTTCTAATAGTGAAAGTATTTCTGAGAAAAGAAAGTCATCTACATTCAGTGTAACTGAAGTAATGCTACTAAGATCGAGATCATAAAAATTACTTGTATTTCTTTTTATTTTCTTTTAATATCGGTTTCCTGATCCTTTAATCCCATTGAACTTTAATATATAAAAAGAGCAAATAATCCTTGCTTTAGACTCCATAGGTGTTCTTGTTGTGCATTTTTATGTGGCTTTTCAGCCTTGCTGCTAAGGTAAGTCACAGCCTCTTTAAGCAGTACACTCTTCTTACACACATGCAGCACATCAGATTAGCAACAACTACAACTTGCAGCACACATCAAGAGAAAATATTACAACCAGTCTTTGAGAATACTCACATTACTGTCCTCCAAGAACTTAAGTGCTTTGGCTATGTTGTTCAAACGAAAAATGCGATGGGTTGAAGATTTGTATTCGTGCATCTAGATAAAAGAAGTGCCACACTGTTTTCAAAACTGGTGGAATCATTTACCACATCATACAAAGCTTAACACACTACAAGCACTGAGGCAAAATAAAGCTAAGGAAATCTATCTATGAAAAATTATTGCCGTCTTTTGTGAGCAGTAAAATGCTTCAACTACACGACCATAGCAAAACAGGGTTAGCAACCAGCTTTCCTGCTCTCCAGATGTTATCGCTCTCTTGGACCTGCCACATTGATTATTTATGTAATCACTCCCCAACCATGTTCAGTCACAGGATCAGATTTGCCTGAAAATTCATAATAATAGATTTTCTTTTGTCTTGAATTAAATGAAATTATCCTAATTAGGAAGCATGAGCAATTTTAATAGCAGGCACAGGGAGGTGGGAGGCAAAAACCTTCACTTTGGCAGAAATGAAAGATTTTGCATGCCTGTCTCCCTGCAATTCCACCTTGGCACATTGTTTTTATCCCATGTGTGCAGAAACAGCTAACAAGGAATTCAGCCAGCTGACCTTACCCCCTTCCCTCACCTCCTCCCTGACCTCCCAGGACATAGCCTAGGATTTACCATGATGTATCTCCCCTTTCAACTCCTTTCAAGCCTGGCCCTGAATGCAATCTGTGTGAATGCACACTGCTGCTTCTGCTGCAGCTCCACCAAACTTCAAGAATACTAAAAAATATTCCTGACTCTGAATGTGTGAGCATGCATTCAGGGGCCATTCCTGCTGCAGGTGGTCAGTCACTACAGAGCATCACCAGCTGCCTCTGCCGTGGTGGGACAGCTGCTCCTCTTACCCAAGTGTGATAGCCACACACAGGAGAGTTCTTGATGACAAGATTGATGGAGAAAGAAAACATTAAAGTCAACTGTAACTGGGCATTTATATTTGCTCTGGGTGTTCCATTTCTGTTATGTGGAACTTTACACGGCTCTTACAAAGAAAGGAGGAGAGAAGAAGTTTCTGATTAGTAGAGCTTTGCTCTGCTGATTTAGACCATATTAGTAAAACTAATGAAACCTGAGCCAGGATACCAGAATTAAATTCAGACCTACAGCAGGCATCAGAAGACCTATTGAGTGTCATAATGATCTCAGACAAAATAGAAACAGAACTTATGGATTAAAAAAATGATACAGCAAATATGTGTTTTCTTGGTAAAGTGACTTGGGTAATCTCCAAATGGAATGTGTGAGCATTAAAGTATTAAAGACTTAAAAACCCTGAGGGATAGGAACATTAACACTGATCACACACCATTTACACCTCATTGTTATATATTTCCTTGAAATCTACATTACAGCTCAGGACAGCCACCTGTAACATTAGGAAATACAACAAAGTTGCTGAAATTCTTACTGCGTTATGCAAGACATGGGCCCAAATTCACCCTTATTCCTTGGATGTCCAGGCAGTGTTGCTTGTAACATACTGAGCTCCTATGTATGGAGGTTTCTCCCTCTCTGTACATACCAGCTTTTGTCCTGACAGGACTTCCAGGAGCGCCATCAAGATTTTGCCATCTTGTATATCAATAAACAAGTCTTTCACTTTCAAAGGAGGCTTGCACTGTGAAGAGAAGAAACCAGGTAGTTTTTAAAGCACTACTGTTTGATTAATCACCATGATTTCAGAGAGATGGAAGGGGAATTTAACAAGACAGAGATACAAGAAGTAAATCACAACCTGCTGTAAGAAAAAGCTGACTATTCTTCCCATTTGTGGCAAT
The DNA here is from genome assembly GCA_013397845.1 of Melanocharis versteri. NCBI lineage: Eukaryota > Metazoa > Chordata > Aves > Passeriformes > Melanocharitidae > Melanocharis > Melanocharis versteri. The sequence goes on along the minus strand of VZTG01005027.1, from coordinate 3,769,254 downwards.
TCTGTCCTATGAATGTTGGAGCTAAAACTAAAATAAGACAAGGGCTAATTCCAGATTTCCCACAACAGACTCTAACCCTAAATACTCTGCCTAATAACCACCCAAGGGTTGGGTGCTGATCCCTCAGACTAAGACATGTCCAGCAGAAGCAAATACCACTTTGTGCAGAAATAAGCCCGTGATCCAGGCAGCCACAATGTCCCTTCTCATGTGAAAGGCTTCTGGTGGTGCCATTCTGTCTCCCCGTATTTTCTAAGTACTTTATAAAGCAAATTCTTGTATCATGTCTCTCTTTTCTCAGCAAACTCCTCCAAAGGGAACCATCTCCTCATTCCACTGCGGTGTTGGTAGATGTGTGCCCTTTGAGGCACACAGCCAAGTCAGCTCAGTCCTTAGGGGTAGTCCCAGCTGCAGCAATTACACTCTGCTCAGGTCTCATTCACTCACTCACGTGTCCCTAAAGAGCCCAATCTTTTCATCTTTGATTGGGCAACGCGCTTCTGTTCGATTCAGCACTGCTCCTGGCAAACTGGGACCACACATTTTCATTACTGGTCTTTAATCTAGCCAAGAGTACTAAACAATGCTCCATGAAAGAAAGTAAAGTATCTTTCATTTCAAAATTAAATAACTTATCTGAAACACTAAAAGCCAAACACTTACTATTCTTTCAGTACTTAAAGCAAGAACAAACAGAACTCAGAAATTCAGACTGCTCCCAATTATCCCATGACCAGCAGACCCAGATCCTCTCAAAAGATGACCCAAGTGGAATCACATCAAAAGTTTCCTAAAGAAGTACAAGAAGACTTCATTGCTGCCTCTGAAAAAAAGAAGCCACTCTGCAAGAAGTGCTTCTTTGAGGATAAAGGCAGAAGCCACCTTTCTCAGAGAGTGTCCTCAGGGAATCACCTGTAATTGGAGACAGCTTTGGAGAAGCTCTCATTGTTTACATGGTCATGTTTATTATGTCACTTCCAGGAAAAACATTAATATAGCAGAAGGCTTTTGCCCTTTCTTCAGAAAAGCATTTTTATTTGTTGAATCAGAGAGGAAAAAAATTTGTATGCACTCCAGAGAAAGCTGACCTGCCCACAAAGGTTCTCAGGCTTCATGTGCCTGGCACAGCAGAATTAACAGCACCCTACAGCCTTTTTCATTATATAATTCCTTCTGTAACTCAAAGACCTTCTTTACAGTCATATATTTGACAACCCTTTCTGACAAGTTCCAAAACTGCAGTTAGTTTAAAGCCCTAGAGCCTGATTCACAAAGGCATCACGTAACACTGTCTTCGTTCTGAGAGGCCTTTGGGAGCAATTGCTAGTCAAAACATTTCCAACTAGCCTTATTCTGATTTTCCAGTGAGATTTAGGAGGATCCCTTTATGCCTTCAAAAACACTCACTGCAGAGTAGTGGACTCAAGCAACTATATATGTGATGCCTTTCTTCTAAAACCCTTCTACTTTATGGTGTCTGAAATGCAATCACTTCTCAAGAACTACAGGAGCTAAACTGAGAGTCAGCCCAAAGCTAGCCCCAGTCTGTACTTTCTGAAATTTAGCCACACATACTAAAGCCTTGTGAAGATCAAACACCAGTCCAAGTTAGGGCTTAACCTAGATCAGGAAGCTGGTCTCATTCGTTGATCCTGCACTAAGCATTGCTGCTGTCTCAGTAATATTAGGAATTTTTTTTCCTCTTTTCAACCTCAACAGCAAGAAAAATGTTCTCTGCACGATAGACTACTCAGGAGAGGTAGTACTTATCTACTATCAGTAAGAACAGTAAATTACTTTTAAGAGCCATGTTATGGTGTTATTAAGAAACAATTACAATTTAAAGATATGAAGTGATGTTCAAACATTAGTTCTCTGATGTAAGTGGATATGTGAAGATCCCATCATATTGGCCCCCACAACATGACTGACAAGGAATTACTGTTTTCCATCTTCAGATCTGGGATGAAGACAGGTTCTGAAGAACACCTGTCTTTGGCCATGATTCCTCAGATGTTCAAGATTCCAGTCCAGGCAAGAACACAGACATCATCACCTCAGAGCTTCAACCATATTTGAATTTACATGGGTGCATTCTATGGGAAAATTCTACCCTCATGGTACCAGTCAGAGTCATTAAAGATTTAAATGCACCTGAGATGATAAATGCCAGTCAAGCATTTGTTGTGCCTGAAAATGAATTTTAATTAATCCAGAAACAGGACTGATTTGAACTTCCCCTCATTCTCCTCCAAACATCCCCATATGCACAGAAGTCAACTTTATTTCCAAATTTTAACCACTTTAAAGGAGTTAATTGCAATCAGTCTATGGCTACATCCTTGTATCCCAATATCAAGACTTTTTGTCAGTCTTACCTTTCCCAAATGCAGGTTTATCCATCTGGTAAAGGTCCTCTTCTGTACATTTTCGCGTTCAACTAGAAATATCAGAAACAAAAAACAGCACTTAAGTTTCCAGAAGAGGCAAAACTGGCAGGAAATTTCAGAAACTGACGCACAAAATACCTAGAATTCATGAGAACCTGGTGAATAAAACCAATACATTCTAAATCAGGAGATACAAGTCTGAGTTTCAGTGTTTTATTCAATTTCTCTGCTCAGACATGAGCGATACATTTGTAGATGCATTTTAAAGGCAGGAGGAAGGAATTTCTCTTAGTTTTGCAATCTTCAGTGTTCAGCTTCTGAGAGGTGAACATTTACGTGCTGTGCACAGCTCTCCAGTGTTGTCACCCTCAGAGCAGGCAGCCTGACCCCTCTATATCAATTTATAGGATTATTGCTCTGGACACCTTCATGCAAATTGAGCTGGCGTGGATTCCAATGTACTTACTTGTATTCACAAGGAAATAGGACCAACACAACAATTTTGTCTTCATTCTTAGGAATGGAAAAGCCTCATGAAATCCCATCTTCCCAGTCTCCTAATTAGTGCATTTAAAATCAGAATTCCAAGTCCCCAGACTGAAGAATCATTTTATTCATATTGCAATAAGACTAGGAGTGCTTGTTCCTTGCCAGAAGTGCTGGGCACTGGGTGCTGTACAAACAGCTTTTGGTCCAGCTGAAGAGTTTTTAATCACATCTGCCATTTCCTGAATCCATTTCCATAGTGAAATACGGCAAGAGTGTAACGGGAATCATATTACTGACCAGCTTTCATTTACCTCCTAATATAAAAAAGTAAACCATATATTTAATATAAATGAAGTAGACTGTCAAAGTAATATTTCACTTTAAAGACAATTATTCTCAAGTGGTTCTCAAGTTTCACTTGAATTAAGGAAATCTGGCAATTCATGAACAAAACACATTAAAACTAGTTATACGCTGTATTTCAATTTACTCACAGAGCATATAAAATACATTTTAAAACCATTTTGTGTTTCTTCAGCCCTACAAAAACAGCTAACCTATCTACTGGGAAATCACATTCTGTAAACGTCTGGGTTGTTTTTACTGGTCAGACTGATTATAGGCCAAGCAGTAGCTTCCGTAAATCAAATTTTAATATTGTTCTTTTTGATCATTTTAACCAACGGGTCAGCAGCCTCTAATCATATGTATAGTTGTTTTCCTTATTTTGATGCATTGGAATAGAGCTTTTCAGCATGAAGTACATCTGTCACTGATGGCCATTCAGGCCTTTTAAGTCGTCTTATTCCATAAAACCTGATTTTCTCCAAGATTGGTTAAAAAAAGTCATTACCCTTAAAGTGCTTCAAAAAACATAGAAAATGCCAAACTAATTATTGCTGTTGGCTTTTCTTTAAAAATGTCTTAGAAGAATGTGCAAAGATTTGAAACAGCTCTCTACAAATGAAACTGTAAATTATATTGGGATTCCAGAGTATCTGTAAAACACCCACAGCATTTACCACCTACAAATCCCAAAGTACAATAAACTGAGAGATGTGTCACATATTTCTTGGGCTTCGCTTTCTTCAGCACCTCAGCTTCAGAGCTGGCTTTCCATGCACTCACTCCCACAGCCACGGCTGAGCAGCCGAAGTGCTGTGTGTCACCCAGGGTGTAACTTCGACAATCAAGCTGTTAAAATTAACCTTTGACAGTGGGTGGAAGTTAAGCCGGAATTGTTCCCCGATATACTTCTTTCTGTTCAAATACAGGTGTTGGTGCAAAGGGGAAGGCAGAACAGGCAGAGGAACTAGCAGCAGGCAACAGGGCCACCTATTAAACTTGTCTGAAATGCTCAGGAATGCTTGGATGGGCACCAGTGCTAGGCTTCAGAAAAGAAAAAGGAGACTTTATCAAACAGGCTGGATATACAGATTTCCAGTGTCAACCAAAAATCAAAAAGAAAACACAGAAAGGTTCACAAAAGCAAATATAATGATTTCTGGTGTCATCAGAGACTTGGTTTCTTGTCATATTTTTCACCAGTCACTTTGGCAACCTTCACTTTCAGTGTAAATAAGGATGCAAAAGAGAGCTGTGTTTATTTACAGATCATCCATTAAACTGAGCACACACTGGCTCCTAATTTTGCTGCAGAAATTCTGCCATGATGCAAATTAGAAGCTGCACATATGCCTCAAAGGATGGGTGAACCAAGCTGGTATTACTGCTTTGGGAAGCTCACACATCAAACATAAAAAAAAAGGCACATTCAGGAAAGCACTTGCGTACATAGACAAGTTTCTGAGATGAATCTGTCTCTATGGCAAAGTTTCTTCCCAGGATGAGTGATGACCCCAGAATGGGTACTATTTGATTCTGTAAAATTCTAAAGCAACAGTAACTGGAAGGGGAATAGGAAAGGAGAGGAAATGTGTTTATAAAATCCCTAAGGCAGATAAATCCCTAATGCAGTCCATATGCTCGATGGCAGAGTTAATGGGAGAAGTTCAGCACAGGTATTTACTGATATGTGCCTTTAACTGCTATTCTGCTCCAGCATTGTGGACCTCCCAGTTTCAGTACAGCCTCTCTTCTCCACAATCTTTTCATTTAAGACAACTGTAGAGACTCTATAAACTTTATGCAGTTTCTATAAATTAAATAGAGTATTTTTTTCTCCTTCACACCTACTATTATATAAAAGTGAAGAAAATCATTCAAGTCCAAAGTTCCTATGCTTACATATATAGTTTACTAAAACTGCACTGTGTTTACTGGGCAGCTAGAGAGTAATAACACTATTATAAAATAATAATTACATCCACCATATGGCTGGCCTGCACACAAATCTTATACTGGAAAAGAAGGATGCCTGCTGTGAGGGTTGAATTGAAAGATGTAATGCTGGAAGGTAGTAAAAAAGTCAGGAATTGCCTTTTTGATTGAGCTCAGCTCAGACCTTGACATAAGAGAAAAATTATAGAGACAAATTCTGACCACACACAGAAGCTCCACGCTCTTCCAGTAAGCCCAACTACAACATGCTTTCACAGGAGGGTGTAAGAGGCACAGTATATGTATCAAAATGCATGGGTAGGGCACTGACAGGCATTAACTGCAATAGTTTAGCGGGAAAGAAGCCACTGGAGAAGGAAAAGGTGTACTGTTAGGATGAGGAACCTATTGTATAACCCACACAGTTCTCTGCCCCACAACTGTGTCCTAGAGGACAGCAGAATTTGGCAGAATTTGGCTCAGTCCCACTAACTGCACCCTAGCCAGTATTCAATATTCACAAAGATATACTGCTTTGTAAAATCCTATGGCAAAGGCAACTAATTCCTCAAAGAGTAAAACTAAGCTAGTTCAAAAACCACTTGGGCAAAATTCAAGGTTAAGCTGCTAATGCACAAGGGAGTTTGGCTGCTTCCCTGTGGGGCACTATTTCCTTCTTTACCAGCCTAGAAATTCCTCAGGCATTTACTAATGCCATTTCTCCCCCTCCCAAATCTCCTCAAAGGTCACTGCTGTTTGCATCACTTTCAGGAAGCTGATCCCTAAGAGCCTCTACGTTAAACAGCAAATTGGAGATAGCAAATATTGATTTGCTTTTAAATACTATTTATTCTGTTGTTGTAGAACCAGTTATGAATAATCCTCTGAGGCACACCACCATGGGGCTGGGCACTTCAAGGAACTATGAAACATGGAAGCTGATTTGAGTAGAGCACTTGTCAGTGTGTAATTACATAGCTCCAGGAAACTGCTTGATTTGCATGTATGGATATTACTCCCAAAGCAAGGCAGAAGGTCACTTAAATTTGCTTCCAAACCTATTAGCATTTCATCTAGGATATCATCATCCAATGATGTTGAAACCTTCACAACCGGCCACTTACACTTGCAGATCCACTTACAACTTACCTTCCAGACATCTTGCCAAGTTCCAGTTTTATAATAAGCACAAAATCCAGCTTCCGTGTTTCTACCACAAGTTCAACCTCTATAGATACGCTTGCTATTAACAAGAAGCAAGTCTTCAAGGTGGAAATGCTGGTGTGGGCTGGTGTTGGCCATCTAACTGTGACAGAGGATGCTTTAACCACCCTTGGCTTCAGAGGCAATAACTTGCCGGGATAATCGCCCCATATTCACCTTGTAAGTAACCAGTGGCCATCACAGAACCAGTTCATAATGTGCATGGCTCTGGATGTATCCCAGCATTTGCCAAAGTCTTTGATCTGGAGAAAATGACACTTCTTATTACACAACAAAAATATATGGGAAAATGTACAATAATTAAATACCACAGCCTAACTCCAAAATGGAATGTGGTTCAGACACCCTAAGTCTTGGGAAATGCAAATTCCTCTCCTTCTGCCTTCCTCACCCCCAAGCCCCCGTTCATTGAGTTAAGCAATCCATCAGTCTCTAATGAACACACATTGAACAATCCACTTTTGAACTCCAGGTCATTAAATAAAATGAGAACTGGATTTTAGGCTGGGCCTCATGGTGTTCCTGCACTGTGACGCAGCCTAGGTATTTCTTATTACTAGGCATCATACTAACAAATGTGAATACTCCTTTCTCTGCAAACAGTGTTCACAAAGGAAGCCAGACCGACATCTTAGAAAATGGGTTTTACCTAAAATTGCTCATTTGAGATGATGATAGATGCAAGTAATTGCCTACGGACAAATAAAGACCATGCCATCAGTTACAGTACGAGGTCAGGCACGAGATACAGGATGTTGATGATAGATACCAGATACTGATAGACCTAAGGAAGCACGGATCCTTGTCCGGGAGACCTTCTACTGTTCAAACACGATACATGGGACAAAGTTCAGCTGCACAGCCCAAGGACAGAGCACATGCAAGCAACACATCTGACATGGGAAGGATGATTAAAAGTGTACAGTAACAAAAGTAAAAGAGGCGTGAGCAAGGGAGACTGGGTGCGGGAGTAGCAACTGACAGCAAAAGAATGGGAGAGTTTAAGATGAAATGTGCAAAATAGGGCAGGGGAAAGTGCAATTAAATTTTGTACTTTTGTTTCATCTCAACACAGAGTTACATTAAACACATTGAACTATGAGTGCTCAGACACATAATCTCTATTATATGTTTTCACAAGAAGATGAAAAAATAGTTCACAACATTCCTCATGTATATGATGCAGTCCAGCAACACTGCTCTGTGAGCACTCAGTACTTGCTCATAAAAATCTCCATATTTGTAGGAGTGTGAATTTTAAAGACATAATCGAAATATAAGGAATTATTTTAGTCAAACTGCCCACAAAATTAATTTTATAAGCTTATGAATTCCTGTGAATTCTGTATTTTCCTTGCGCTTAAGAAACCCCCAAACAGCTTAGAAGATTAATATAAATTTTCTGTTTGATCTATACAGAGGTTGAAGGCTTTGTTGTGTACCATATGCCAATTTGATGTAATCTGGAGCACATGAAATATTAAATCTTAAAAACCCTGGTTTTCTAAAGGAAACATTAACTACACTATATAACATGAGTCTGCTCTCAAGTTACCTCTTATGAACAGGGCCTCTAAGCCCGCCAGATGAAGTTGTTAAGTTAATTGTTTGTTGAAACTGACCCATTTATTAGGGTCCTTATTAAATTTCTATGGCAGGTGTTGAAAGCTTGAGGCTTTTTCATTCCATCAAAGTTGCAGAGTCTAAGTCTTATTGGTTCAAAATTCTTTAAAACTCAGGTTGGTGCTGCAGAACACAAACATTGTAAGATCCCAAGCATTACATTTTCGTTAGCTGCAGCTAAACAGGTTTCTTTTGGACTTCAATGTTTGGTTATAGCAAAATATTTACTGCTGCAATTGGTATATTAAGATTACATGCACCAGGCAAATGTTACAGGATGAATATGAGATTTCTAAAAAACTCTTACTGCTTCAATCCTCATAATGTCTGAGACAGATGTTTCTCTTATCAAAGAATTAGATGAATTTACTTGTAAATTCTATTGGGCTTTGGAAGAGAAATCCTACATAAAATATTACTATTAGAGCTGATCAAAATGGCTTCCAATAAGAGGGATTTATATTTTCCCTTGAAAACTAATTTAGTAGTGGCAGATGGTAAAGATTCCCCTCCATGTACCCTTCAATCACAAAGCAAACATCTTTGTTCGCATGACTCTTTATAAACATGGGAAATGTTACTGAACAGATTAACAAAATTTCTCATTTACATACCAGGAATGTTATGAAACAAAATCTGACAAGGTTAAAAAAGAGAAATACAATTCTGTTCTGAACACTGAATGGAACAGACATCAGTGTTTGCTGTGAAGATTGCTGGACCCAAATAAAGTATTAATTAGGTTAAATTCAATGGGTTTGAAATTGATCTAACAAGTGACTTGAGTGTTGATCCAGCAAGGGGTTTTCAGGCTGTGCAGAGCACCTCTTGTGGTTTATTACACATTGTTCAAAGATAGTAATACCTCCTTCTGTATATGAAAAGAAATAGGATTTGCTGTTACCAGCAATTGCCATTAGGACAAGTGCAACCACAACCAAGCTGTGGTTCAAGAGTTGTTCCTCACCCAGAGTTCATAATGTTCCAATGCTGTTTGCTGCACTAGTACTGCTTTCTCCGAATGGTTCACCTTCTGGGACTGCTGATGTTTCTTGAAGGGACTGAGGTCCCCAGCTCTGCAGTGGGCAAAATATCCCACCCCTGTCACTGCTGGCATACTGAACTCTGCTTTAAAGCACAGTGCTTAACTTCAGCTTCAACCTCTTGCACCTTTTCTACCTACATATCTACTGCATATCCAGCCCGATTCTCTGCACTTGCTCAAAAATAAAATCAGCAGCACCCTTCTGAAACTAACAAAATCATAGTTGCCACCTTCAGATAGGTGCCAGTTAGCCCTATCTTCTTATCAGTTATAGAAAGGGCTCTTGAATCAAGGTCACATTGACATGGTTTTACCAGCACAGACCTTTTCCTCCTACATGGAGAAGAATGTCCCACAGCTGTACCAGTATCTGCACCAGTATCTATGTATCACTTCTAAGTAAAACCCTGGCAAGATCTCCATTCTCATCCTGTGGCAACTAAAATGAAAAATACATCATCCTCCAGAAACCATCGTACATCCAGCAAGTAAGGGCTAGTCACAGAGTCCCGTCCATTCCATCTCCACTTTCCATTTACCTTTACTTGTTATGGCAAACCTAGAAAGCTTGAACTGTGAAGCATTCCTTACTCTTCACATTTCTTCATTTCCAGAGAGGAAAAAAAATCCTTTTGGCTGGTTAACTTTGTTGAGACATCAAAATCTGAAATGCAGTAAGATATTCTGCTATACATCAGATCTGACAACAGTGCTAAAGCCTGAATAATTTCAGATGAGCAAAGAAGCCAAACAAAATCCACATTATGTGTCAGGGTTATTTCTTGACATTCAGAATCAGATGAGAACTAGCACGTGCCCAGAGTCCCACTGTTTCCTATATTTGTCAGTTAATGTTAACAGGCTGGTGGTTATATGTATTTTTATGCATTTGAAACCATTGTAACTGAATTTGCGAGTGGAAGAAGAAAATGCATGAGCAGGGGACCAGCAACATGTCCACTTTGCACAGAAGAGTCCCAGGCAGTTTCCTGAGCTTCTTTAGACAAATCAGTCTTTAACACAAAATTTGAACTCTCGCTATTATTAACCAGGATTTTTAAAACACCACAGGATTTTACAGAAAGGCTGAGAAGACAACTGCCAGAGGCGTATAATCATCTCTGGAATTTGTCTTTACCTATGGGAAACTTAGAAGACAGTAGTTTCATTTTCTAAAATCAGGAAAGGAAAGGCAACCACGTATGTGTCACAGAACCACCTTGCAGAAGCTCTGAAATCACAAAGAATTGTTTGTTGGGGTGCCGGTGGCTTCTGGATTTCTCTTTTCTGCTTCCCCCACTGTCCCCAGACAACTCAAGATTACCCAGCCAGTACATTATCCAAACCAAGGAATGCTTACAAAGCCTTCTGGACACCACAGCACTAGAAGAGGTTCAGAAGTAAAACTTAATTATATGTGTGCAGTACTGCAAGAGCAGTAATAAAAGCCAGAAAGAGTAACCCAGTGCAGGGACCACCAAAACCTACTGGTGTGCTCAAGAAATGGAGCGGCCTCGGATGGGTCTCCCTAGTGAGAAATGTGCAGAATCCAGAGTCACACTGCCTTCTGCCTCTCTCCCACTTCTTCATCCTTTTAATGTCTCTTATCAAAGCCAATAAGCAGCACAGAAGAAATAGAGTGAGGAGCATGGTAATCAGGTGAATTTTAGAAACATGCAGAAATACATACAACTCTAAGAGGAAAAGATTGAAGAGATTTACAGAGATTAATATTAACTAGAGAAAAATCCTCTGGCTTTGGAGGAATAAGCAGATGCTTTGTTCATTGTGGGCCAGACACGTGATCTGAAGTAGAGGGTACAAGACTCTTCTGGAGGGACAGAGAGGAAAACAAAACCTAAAACAACATAAGAGGCGGGAGCTACACTACATAAGGTGCTGTATTGCAGCGCAAGGCAACCACCATTCAAAAATGGATGAAGGCAGAGTGTAGGCTGCCAAAGTTAGACTAAAACGGATAAAAAGCTGAACCACAGTAGAAATCCCTTTTAAGATGTAGTTTATAAAATGCAAGAGCCTAGCAGTGACCCGTACGTACTCTTGAGGAGTTGCCATTTGACTCAAATGACCTGTTGGGAGGTATCCTAGGAGGCTTCAAGAGAGTTGCTCCTGCTTTTCTAGGAAAGGGTGGCTGCCACAGAAGAAGTTATGGCCAGACCAAGGATGGCAAAATTCTGAGTGTTCATGCAGTCTCCCCCACAAGACCCCAAGCCTGGCCCCTCTAGCACTAACACAGGCGTTGTGGGCAGCACAGCAGAAAGCCTGGTCTGCTCTGCACCCTGGTGAGCACTGCTTTAGGGAGCACAGGGAATTGTGAGCTGCAAGTCCTGGGCATTATTCTGGCTGATGCTATACAGCTACCAAAAGTGAGCAGAGAAATTATTTTTCTGAAATCAGCAGCAGTCCTTCTTTTGCTCCATCAGGCTTTAAGACCAGGTTATAATGTATAAAGATAGTTCAGAAATAGTATTGGCACGGCTTACCAATTAATCAAAACTAGAATGTATCAAACAAAACCTTGGAGTGGGATTGGTTGAAGGCCTGCAGTAACACTCAGAATCCCAGTTTTTCCTGAGTCTCTCAGAATGTGGAAATGCAGCCCTCAAGTGACTGACTGATGCTCTTGATGGAACTCCACGTTTCTAGCAATATGCCTGAAGGTAGGTTTGAACAAATCTGCCAAGATGAAAACCCAAGGAAGAGCAATGTGTGTACAAGCTCTCTTGTTCTGAGGATCCAATAGTAAAATAGTACCATTTTATGGCATTAAACCAATGTTATTAAAAACCACAGCACAGTGAGCTGCAGACAATCCATGCATCTTCAACACTGACGCCGACATGCCTCCTCACTTTGTTATTAAATAGTTCACCTGTAGCTTCCAGGACAACCACCACCTCTCTACCTTGCTATTTTTTGCAACTATTTTCCAAATTTCAAATGAGAACATGGCAGGAACCATGAAAATTCACACTCTGTCCTTCATAGTCAACATGGAACATCCACTCAGAAGGAAAGGCAAACGTAAAAGAATTTGGCTTTAAGTGCCAAGTAAATATTTGTGTTGTTTACGGACATTTCCAAAGACAAAATTTACCAGAGAGACATTCCTCATGTACAGTATTACCCATAGCAAGAAAATCTTCTTCCAAGCAAAAACCCTGTCACTACATAACTATACTCTGTGTTTGCTCTGTACCTTCAACCTCATCAGCTCTGTCATCCTCCTTATCAGACTTTTCCATCCCTGGGGACAAGACACAGCAGTGTCTTCTGTTACAAAGAAGCAAATGGGAGCAGCATGAACTTCAGGGACCAATTACCACGCAAGCAACAAGCCCTTCCTTTAATACAATCTGCAGCGCTCATATGGCATCATCACATCTTTCCAAAAGGCAAGTTTAAAACATAAAAAAAAAAAAAAAAGCCCTCATGGGAAGAACACGTATTTTGTTGCTTTGAACTGTGCCCAGCATGCGTAACGATCCCTCCTGAGATGTGTTTAAGAGATATACTTCAAAACGGGACATAAGCCATTTATTTGCTCTATTAGCCTGTACTCAGAAGTTAATCTGATATTCCAGAGAAAGGCAGACCTTCCAATACATGTCATAGTTCCCAGCAAGAGGAATAAAGGCATTTTGGTAAGAGAGGGAGGGCCAGCACAAGGGAGGGTGTTGAGCCACATTTTGGCAGCAGAGCTGGCCTAACTGTGTATAGCAGCCCTTGGCACAGGAGCACTCACACATACAAACACTATCACATGAGCTCACTCTTGCTCCCCGTGTTGCACTGCCTTGCATCTCTCACCCCAAGCCCTAACAACAGGATTCTGGTTAGTGCATGTTCCTCCTGTTTTTTTATCCATTTGCCATATCAAATCAGGAATGTTGTGCAATGGGAATAACGCAGAGCATGAGGGCTGACAGCATTCCTGCTGCTGCAGGAGTCAGAGGAGCTCTAATCAGTCAGCTTCTGTTCTGCTTCTTCTTCCTCTCTCTGACAGGCACACCTGCCAATTTCAGCCCAGAGGAATGCTGGTATGTGCTGGATATGGTTAATAGGTGATACCTCCACCTTCTTTAGGCCTCCAGTTACCTTCAGAGCTGGAACGTGCATGCTCTCCAACAGGAAAAAATCAGTACCTTAGCCTCCATTTTTCTTCATCCATAGGAAGTGAGATGGATGGATGGATGAACAACAGAAGGGGACAGTGAGGACACCGCTGCTGTCAGGACTATGCACTCCAGTTCCTTATGGCAACTGAGCTGGACAATCCAGTAAAATAGGAAAAGACACCAAAAGAATAAGGAAGGCTTCACTGCACACAGACCCTGATGTTTGAACACCTTGTCACCAACACTGAGATCAGGTGAGCTAGAACAAGCACGGGCACCACACTGCGGGTGATGAGGTGACAAGATCTCCTCACTCAGGTCCTGTCTATGCTCAGACCTAGAGACTTCAAAGCTGTTTTAAGCCTGTTTGTACATGACTTGTATAAGATTCCTTTATAAGAAACCCAGGTATCTCACAGAGCTGTGTTAGAGCCAGGACAGAGCCATTCTGCCTTTGCATGGTGCTTTCAGCTGAGAAGTTTTTGCAGATGGTCACGGTCCTGTGCAGAAATCAGTGCCTTGCCTGGCTCATGCCATCCAGCAACTGCTTAGTTTTGAGAGCCTGGTTTTAAGTTGAGAAGCTTAACTCTTGTGAGGAGTTTCCACTCTCTACAGCTGTATGAAATGACTTAAGGCAAATTAAACATTTCAGAAATATGAGACATGACTCATGGATTTTGAGAGCCAGTTCACATATCCCCAATGTGTGTCATTTTGAGATCATGGAAAGACATTATCAAGTATTCCAAGGACTCTGGCAGGCTTGAAGTGTGCATGGCAATGAGCACCATCAAAGCACTTGCAGCACCCACAATACAAGCAAAGTCAGACCAGAGAATTGAGTAATCATGACTAAAACATGATCACACAGTCAGTTCCCCTCAGGATTAGAAACATAATGAAATCTTCACATAGGAAAAAGTCAGGAATGCAACAACCTGATCGCAGTCTCTTGCATGGCAACAGGGAAACACGAGGTCTTTAAGCAAAAGATGCTACTTTGAAACTGATGTATCATTAAAAAAATAAAATTACTCTCAATGCAAAACAGCAATTAGACTCTGCTACAAAATATTGCTAGGAAGGTCATGCATACCAGAGTATGACCTCTACCAAAAATCCTATGTAAAGTATGTCAAGGAGAAGGCTCAAAATCTTAAATGCCTGCGGGAATTCCTTTCAGGCCTTGGGTAAATTTTAATGCTCTGTGCTTCTCATCTGTAACAGTGGAATCATTCACACTTTGAAGCCAACTTAAAATTGAACTTACAAATACTGACTGCAAAGTCAGGCCCTAATGTTTAGAAAAAAAGGAATTTATAAGATGACTTTCATGATGCATCTATCCAACAATACCACAACTGCTGATCAATAACATCACTTGCACAGCCAAGGAAGGAATACCAACAGGACTTGATAGAACAGTGTGCCTCTCTTGCGCTAGTTTTGTTTGCACCTGTATAAAGATTGACCCCAGTGCAGTAAAGTTGTAAAGACAGAAACACCTTTTACATACTAACCCTGGAAGTTACTGATACTGGAAGTAACAGAGGAGAAAATGTTACAACTGAGCTTCATCAGCAGGCCATTCTTCCCTTATTCACCAACATGACATTCATAAGAAAGTCACCAGAAAAGTCAGGATGGGAATTTTGTTTTACTGTAACTTCACAGAGACTTTTCATGGTTACCCTTTAGTTTATTTTTCCATTAATAATTATGACTGCAATATAGCTGTAAGAATAGCTTTGAAAATATACCTTCTCTATTTCAATTTATTTCTACAGCTGCAGAATTACATTGTTTAACTTTTCTTTCTTAAGTGGATTTCCTTTGGCTTTGGCTCCCATTTAATAAAGTGACGAGTTTACTGAAAACAGCCTTTGCAGTTTCAGTGGATTAGTACAGTAAAGCCTAACTTGATTGAAAAATAACTTCGCTCCATGTTGCTTTACTGCCAGTCAGCTCACACTATTGCCTACAGCTGTGTCTGGCTGACAGACCAGTAATTTCACTTTTTGTTTTCAAATGGTCAGCAACAGCAACACCAGTAACATGCACACTCTTTATTTTCACGTTCTGTGGTGTGTGCAGAGTAGGTGGGAATCCTCTAAGTGGAGACACATTGTCAGAAGAGGGCTTTGCTGCTCTGCTGGAGACCAGCAGTTGATAAAAGCAAAGAAAGCATGTATGGACCAAAGACGGCAATATAATTACCTACAATTCCATGCCAGATGAAACACGTGGGTGGCAATTAAGTACAAAAAACCTTGTCAGAAATCCCTAAGCACATAATTTAATCAGGATTTGAGGCTATGACACCACGACATGCTGCACACCTCTTTAAGGTCTGCAGAGCCTTCATTCCTCACTCATCTCACATCCTGCAGGGTTCTGGGCACAGCTGTGTCCCACAGAGGCTCTTCCTTGACAGCACCCACAGCCCAAGAAAGGCATCAGGATTTAGCTTTTATTTATCTGCTAAAACAAACAGATTTAATCTGTAGATAATTTCATTATAAATAAAATAATAAATAATAGTTGCTCTGTTCTTTCAACACTGAAAAGGTTTCATTTTATAGCTGTTTTTTGTAGGATGGTCACATTAAACCTCACATGTGTAAGCAAACAAAGACTCTTTGACATTAACAGATGAGAAGAAAGGACCATGGGTCATTCAAATTCCCTAGACAAATCTTGTCTGCCTCTCCTACCTTGGCCAGAAAATTAAAAATGGAGATAACTGTTGACTTTTACAAATACCAGTATTGGCTCATATGTCACTGATGAAAAAACAATAAACAATTGATTTACTTCTGTGACCACTAAGCATAGGATTTTAAAGCTTAATTATATAAACCCTTCCACTTACGATACTTTCAGACAACTCTCTCCATTAAAAAAAAATTAAAAAGATACAGTCAGGTATAGAAGTACAATTATATAGCAAAGGACATATTTTTGTCACCGACAACATGTAGAGAAAAACTTCAAAGATTACGAACAGATTAAAATTTACAAAATAATGACAAGAAGTACTCAGACAAGTTCATAGTATTTACAATTTCAACAAAGATCTCCTTGTATAAAGAACAGGAACTTTGCTCACTAAGTGAGATACAGCAGTCTTGTAGAAAACTTTCCTAGTAAGGAAGCTGCCAAGGGGTTAAGAGATGAAGCCATCTGGTTTCAGAAGGAATTGCCAGTCAAAGCAAAAACTTTCTGCTGGTATAAGCTGACCCTTTTCCTCTGGATTTTTAGACACTTATAAAATTGATCCATGCAATTTTCGGGTCACACATAAGAAATTATCACTATACCGATTTTACAAACAAGTTACATTTGATTGATTTGTCTGATGTCATACAAGAAGCCAAGTTACGTCTGAAGCCTTGCTCTTTTAAATCACACTTTGCATGGTATGCCAGGTTATGCTTAGAAAGCGCTGATTTGATTTGAGTTGCTATGCAAGAGATGAATCTTTAAAATGCAGCTTGTGTGGGCCCTTTTCTTAATGAAATCCACTGAGATACTGAACTCCACAGTTAAAATAGGTTTTACCATATAGGTTTGAAGCAAATGAATTTGGAGCAGAATGTACTTGCTATAAAAAGTAAGGGGGAAAAAAAGTCTTCAAACTTAACATTTGTCCCAAGAGTCACATAAAATTTCATGTCTCAGGGTTGTCTTCCAGGGAAACTAATGTTTCCCTGGAAACATGTTTCTAAATACAGTTGCTCCACTCACATCTTGTACTTAAGGTTTGTTCTTCAAGTACAGAGATGGGCTAATCAATGCTGAGTTAGTATCCCTGAAACTTGCCCACTCTAGTCAAATCCCACAATTACTCAGGATCCACCTATTTTTAATAACTTAATGTAACAACGTTATGTAACAAACCTAACCTGTGGTTCAAGTTACTTCCAAAAGTCAATGCATGCAAGTCCTCATGTCATACTTTAGCAGTAGCCCTAAAACATTTTTAACCTCTGGCATAAAAACAGAGATGCACTACTGCTAATCACTCTTCAAGTCTGAGACAGCTGGTGCTCAGCCAGGTACCAGAGGCATTCCAGGAAAGGGACTGTATCCTGACTTCATATCATGCCTGGCACACTGGAGCACCAATCACTTCTAGAAGCAAGATCCAGAGCTGTTCCAGTTAAGCTATGATGAATTACATATTTCTGAGGACCTCCTGGGAACCAGTGGAGGAAATCCTTGAAGTCACCATGGTGTGTGGTTTCCCTCCTAACCCAGGCACTAATGTAAGCATTAGTCCCAGTTTCCCCATGGATAAAGCATAAATGCTGGTAAATATTTCACTTCTAGAGTGCAAGAAGGAGCTGCATATTTCCAGCATTCCTTCTGGTTACCCTTTATTGAACCTCTTGCCAATATCCACCTACACCTAGGAGGCAGTGCTGGTCCTGGCATGTTTCCTAACAAGATCTCCAAGCTGCAGTGGGTTTGGCAGAGTGTAATTGCTGTCTTGTGTCTCTGCCTAGGAAGAGCTGGCTCTGAAAAAAAACAGCCTTTGCCCTGTCATCTCTATGCTTCACCAGAACACAGGTGCTGGAACACATGCTAATCTCTTGTGACTACATACCTGGCAGATGGATATTTTTGGTGACAAACAATTCTTTTATATTTTGATACAAGAGAGATGGCAAGAGTAAGATTATTTGATCTGAAGAAATGAAGACTTAAGATTTGACAGAATAATCTTTTCTCTCTGTGTGAGGTGTCTCGTGAGTGGCACTGAGAGACTAATTTGCTGTCTCTCCCAGGAAAAGAGCTAAGGAACATCAAATGAAAACACCAGGGCACAGGTTTAAAAACAAAACTAAGGGAATTGCCTCTTCACATAGTTGCACTGTTGAAGTCCTCACAGCCAGATGCTGAGGATTCAACACATTTAGTGAGAGCTAAGGGGAAGCACAGTCACGGAAGAAAAATTCACCCATGTTGCTCATCAACAAATTCCCTCCTGGCTCTGGAAGTCCCTGTTTTGCAAATGGTTGCAGACTAGATGAGGAAATTGTGAAAACCCCTGTCCTTTTCTTACATTAACTAGGCACCCCCTTTGGCATTGTCAGAGAGAGGTACTTGGCTGGGCAGACCTTTGTGTGAGCACGTGCCTCAGGCACATTCTCCTATCAGGTACTGCAGTGGATGAGTCTCAGCTGTGGGACAGGTCAGAGAGAACCTGGGCTGAAGGCATATATTCTAGGCTGAAGCAAAAGACCACTTTGGATAAAAGGCCCTGGGAGGTAGAGAAAAAGTGAGAAACCTTTGCATTTTCATGCTTGTATAGCAATGGGAAGGCAAGAGGCTTGGGTTTGGTTTTCCTTTTCACTATTGCCTGCTCTGTCCAGTCTACAGTAGGACTTCCACCACTGCAGATGATTGTTACCATACTTGACATCAATTTACAGTCTTCTTTGCATGACCTTGTATGGTTCCACCCCTAGATGGACTGAAATATTAAAAAAAAAAAATCAGGGAGAACGAAGGACCTGGATAAAACACCCCTTTTGGCTTCCTGCTCCAAGAGCCTTTCATGCACTTTTACTGGTAAAAGGTAACATACCTTGTTAAAGTCAACTGCTTTAACAAATTACTTTATTAATTTAAAATGTACTAACCTATTTATAAAACAGCTGGCCTTGTTAAACCGGCTGTCTGTTAATAAAACAGCCCTGAAAAATTTCTGCAGTGTATGTCTTAGAGGGTGTAGCTATCACAGAGCCCATGGGTGGGAGAGAAGTATTGTCATCCCAAGCTGGACACACAGAAGAAACCCTACAGTAAGCATACGAACCAAAGTAAATAAATAGGTCTCCTGTCACACCCTGAAGGTTGCCACCACCCAGTGCTTGCCAAGGAAAGCACATTCCAGATACAGGGCCCTTCCTGACTGCCACAATTACACCCAGAAACAGGTCTAATCCATCAGACTCCAGATCTCTACGGGAAACCAAAAGCTAGAAATAAAGTCAGTAAAGTAACACAAAATTATTCTCAGACAGGTCACCACAGAGATTATTTTTAAACCAGAAACAGTCTGCTCAATGTGGACTAGAAGCAAAGAGCAGTTACTTTCTCTTACCCTTATAGTGAGCACTATTTCACTGATGCCAACATCCTCTGGAGAATTATTTCTCCATCCCCTTGCAGATCTGTTTATCTTAGCCTGACCCCTAATTGCTTCCTGGAGATCAGAAAATGCCACTTCTGCCTGCTTTGCCTGGGGCTGTCCCTGCCTTCCCTTGGGCTGATTAGGTTGTATGAACACTCCTCTTCCTTCCCTCCCTTCATCAGGAGAGCTTTTTGTAGTGAAGTGCAGGTTTGCTGAGCAGCTAGGGGTATGGAAAATGCTGCTATTAAAGGTTTTTCTAACAATGTAATTGCTTGACAGACAAGGTCACTTGCTTTACACATCAACTGAGTGTTTCCAGAGAAACCTCCTGCTTCCAGGGATGTCAGCACTTACTGTCCAATGTTCTTGCCTTTGGCCTGTAAAAGCATTCTGGGACTTTTGGAATAAGCTCTTGGCAGAGAAGTTATCAGCCAAAGACAAGAAGAAAGATTTTAAGCAAAGAATTTGACTCTGGTAAATTCTGTGGGTGTGGTGATATATGAGAATGTTCTTTCAATTCAAAGCATCTCATCACTGCCTCAGTTCTTTTCTGAGAGGGAAAAAAAAGGTGTTTCTTAACCGGTATTTTTTTCAGGAATTGCACCTGGAGCAAAAGAGAATACCACAGTTATCAAAAAGGACTCTGTGTTCCTATTGAGGAAGCAGCTTAGTCCCCAAGCGCTGCGACTACTCATGACCTAAACACAAGGTGCATATCCAAGCACTTTTCCCACAAAGCCACCTGTGCTGCACTCTCAAGGACACGTCCCCTTCAGCCTATCTGCCACCCCTTGCAGTTCCTGGGCAGGAACTTCTCACACTGTAGTCCTTAAACCTCAAATGATCTGCACTGGTCTGGACACACTCATCAGCAGTTTCTTACGGCTTGGAGATTTTGTATTCACTTCAGACATAGAGGTGAGAAGGCAGAATTGTTTTGCACTAAGGAATGCTGTCAGCAATCCAATTTCAGAGAGGACCTTTCTTTAAAAAGTTTATCGTTTCTCAAGTTGTAACATAGATCAATGAGAAGCTGATGGCCAATTATGGCACACCTGAATTTTTGCCTTCAGTCTGGAAGCACCAACTCATGCTTTACCTTTAAATGCCCTTCTGGTTCTTGCTTGAAGTTGTACAAAAATGTCCCTGAAACCAAGTTCCACTGTCTGCAGTAGTCTGTACCGAAGAGGTTCACAGGTGTTCTAGCTAGCTCTGCACACCAGTATGCTCATTCTGGGGGAACGCTCATTCCAGTGAAACTCTCTGCCCTGAATGGAGTTGGTGGTATGAGTAGTATCGGACATATCGGTCCTTGGAAATGGATCATTTTTGTCCATTTTGTCTGCTGCGTTAGAGAGAAAAGGAAGTTCCTTCCTTGTTATGAAGTTACAGGCCCAGTGAGGCCTAATTCAAACCCACACGTCCTCTGGGTGCCCGTTTGCAGATGCACGTCCTTGTACTCCACATGGCTCCTGCCAGCGTCCCACATCACCGTCCCAGATTTGTACCCTCCTGCCAATTCTTCTCAAAACTGCAGAGGTGCTCGCAGCTAACCCAGTTCTGTGGAAATGATCCCCATCTGCCCAATCAGCGGTGCAGCCACAGCGGCCGAGCCACGGCAGGAGATCCCGGGGTGCAGCAGCAAGGCAGCTCCCGGAGCAGCAATGCCAGGGCTGGAGCACCAGCCCGCCCCGAGCAGGCACCCCAGAGCCCGCGGGCACCAGGGCTGCCCCACGGGACTTCTGCCAGCCTGGGCCATGGGGGGAACTGCCCTCGCTTCCTCCCCCTTCGCCCCAACCTGCAAGGAGGAGTTTTACTCAATACTTTGCGTGCCACTGTCTAACACATGCACACTGGATAAGATGCGACTTTTTCTGTCTTTATTAATCTCTTCGAGCTCTTGTAATTGCAGCCTGGAAGCTTTTTCCAGACTAGTGGCTGGCATTATTTTATCCTTTCCCTGAAGAGTTCAGCTGCCTTTGCAATTTACAGGCATTTCTCTAGGGCTGAATCTCAATTTTTCCTGGGATATGGAGTCACATGTTCCACAGATTATCCCACTATCCATCCTCCTAGTGCTTCTTGAGTCAAGTCAGAAAAGAAAAAACAATGTGCACACTTCTCTCTCCCCAAAAAGTACATTCTATCCCATTAAAAATTGATGCAGCATGTACTTCGAACAGCAGAAATAAATCCTGCAGATTCACTAGCCGGTAATTTGCTCCCCATTCTACCACTAGACAGTAGCATTAAGTGAGTTTTTTTAATTATTTTTTTTCCTATGGTCCTCTCTGCACTCAGGCTCTGTACTTTTTCCACATGCAAGCAAGCATTATTTGCAAGGAGCCCCTTTTTCCAGGTAGTTTCTGCTGGATGCACAGCCCTTCTAGTTATTGTTACTTTGCTTTCCTATTCTATTCTTTACTTGTTAAATTGATTATTTGATTCTATTACACATACCAAGTACCAGAAAATATAATGTTTCAGGAAAGATGAGAAAAAGCTGGTTTCAGAAATACCTTGACTAATCCCAGGACCAGCTTGTCTTGCGTCTCACTAGGTGCACACAGACTCTTGTGGGGCTCTCCAAATTCCTCCCCTCTGTGACATGAGTTTCTTCCTCAAAGTTCAATGCAAATTGCTCCATGTTGCTTTTGAGCAGTTCTTGTGTTTCCTCATAAACACGCTACATCTCTGTCTCTTTTCCAGGTTTGTTAATTTGACCTTCAGTAGGAATGTAATTTTACACCATTCTGTCAAAAATTCACCTCCTTTTATTTAAAGGGCAGGGAAAAAACGTGGGTGCAAATCACAGGCACTTTCATTTTTTCTTCATGCGTATGAAAGGCAGATGGAAAAGCAAGCACAGCAGACCAATATTGTAAATTATTCAGGGACATGAAAGGTTCCTCTACAGAAGCATCATTATGTTTTAAACTGCTTTCAGTTTAAATGTTTTCAACAATTAGGAAACAGCTGTGCAGGCCACGTCCTTTTAAAACCATCACTCTCATCAATAAGTATTCCTCAGCTGACTAAATGCTATTTGTTAGGATTTCCAAAAGGACCACTGACTCCTGTTGTATAATTTGGGTACAACTCCTTAATAAGATTAATCAGCAGCTCAGAGCTTGTGGGAAGTGTGCAAGTGTGATACATCAAAAAGAACCATGCAACTGCAGTGTGATGGAAAATAACACTTTCCATGCCAAAAAGATTCCGGTTGAAAGGAAAGAAGAAAGAAAAGGAAGGATTTATGCACATTATTAAGTAAACATCTGTCTGTAGATTTTATCTGTGGAGTAATGTCAGCATCTCAGATATTTTTGTAGCTCCAAAGATGACTATACAGTTCAATTCACTGAAGCATTAACCTTATGTAAGTTTTGGTTAAAGTTACACTGAGCTGTCAACTGTTTTTTGAAAATGCAAAGTGTACTGAGTTCTACTGAATCATAATCCATTAGATCTGTTGACTTTTTAAACTACATTCTCTCTACCTATCAGAATGAACTTTTTTATTACAAACCCCCAAATCTAATACTGTTACTTGCAAAATCTCTTTAAACTATGACTAGGATATATGACCTGCAGCCACATCTACAGAGAGACACCTGAGACTCCTCTCCTGGCACAGAAGCAGGAAAAGGATAAGGAGGTGCCATAGACTGGTGGTGTTCACAGGAAAGGACAGATATCCTGATGCACCTCTGGAGCTGAAAGCATTATTTGAAGATTTCAGGTCACCTACATGTTAGGAGCCCAAGCAACACAGCTGTTGCCTAGCAAACCATTGAAATTACTCACTGGGTATTTATTTAGTAAGATGCCAGTGTTTTCTGGATGTGTTTATTTAATTTTTTAAAATAAGATTACTTTCATCATCTTCTATTCCTTTGTCAGTTTAGTTTTTATGCTGCATTCTCAAACAGCTGAACTACTTGCTTAAAGATTTCAGAAAAATGCACTCCTACCTTTTCAAAAAATGTCATTTTTAAACATTTATTGATGTTCCAAGACACATGACAAGAAACACAATTAAAGACGCTGTGATTTTCCCCATATGCATTCAATTTCTTTATTCCCTACTGTAACTTGGATCCCAAGTGTAGGTTATGTAATTTTCCCAGAAAATCATTCAAAAAGATACTCTTAATGCTGGGTTGAGGCTGTTTTCCCCAGCCAAGAGTTTGCCTCCTAAAACCTCTGAAAAGCAAAGTCAATTTCTAGTTCATTTTCATTATCTTCAGAGATAAACATAATAACTTAATATCCTAAGAAGCAAAGAACAACACTGTAGTTCAACAGTACAGTAAATCCATCCTAAAGCTTGTTGGAACCAATTCTTTTTTGAAACCCACATCATACAAAATGCCAAACTAATATCATTTTAACCTAGCAGGTATATTAGATAAGAAAAGTTTGAAGTTAACTTCATATCTCCAAATTTTGGATCACATCAGTTATTGTCTGGTGTTCTGCAGCCAGCAGGTCAGTGCAGAGCTGTCAAATTCTTCATTGCACGTTCTGGCAAATGCAGCAGAGAAGTAAATGTGAGCCCACGTGTGCTCTTGATTACCTCTGCATTGTTTTATTGTACAGTAACGAAATTAATCAATATTAACAGCAACGGGCTAGGTAGTGTTAAAATAGCTCCTGGTTTTAATGAGCTGGGGCAGTAGGATACACTTCCCTCATGAGTTAGGTTGTCACCCATCAGCCTGTGCACCACATCCCGGTACCCACCAAACAGAGGGAAACACTTAATGCCAAGTCTGCTCTTGGCTCATCTTGTATTTTAGCACAGCCAGTTGCAGTCCAACCCAGGAGAGGCTCAGACTTCCTTTTACACCCACTGAGGGCACCTGAATGCACAGCAAGAAGAGCAGAATCTGCCTGTCCCATTTTGCCCCCAATTCCTTCCCCATGAGGGTCTGGAAGCAAACTAAAGCCCTTATGCCTATAAATAGGGTGGCTGTGGAATTCCTGGATCAGAGCTTATTTGCAAGGGAAGGGATATTCTCACAGTCTTCAAAAGCAAAAAAAGTTTTGTTTGCTACTTTTAATGTGAATATTGTATTTGAATATGTTTATAACTCAATCATGTAATTTGTTATAGCCTATTCTTGGAAACAGAGGTTGTAACTAAAATACTACTACTTTTTACTTCTAACTTCTAACTTAGAAGTCCTCATGTAGTTGGATTCAAATCTCCATCCTAGGAAGCAAACAAAAGCAGAAATGCAGAAATGGAGAAATGCCTGCCTACAGCAGGCTTCATCAGCCACATAACATGTATCTCACGACAGAGCTGCAAGTCTGCAATACCCCATCAGGCAGGAAAGACCCAGAATGACAATTTGCTTTCTTCTTCATCCTTTAGTGCTACATGACTAAACGTGACGTGTAGTGCCGTATCTGTTTTTCCCTACCTTTATCACGGATTCACTGTTTACATACCCAGTGAAAGCATGCAGATAGCTCTTGGGCAAAGATTTGCCTAATGTTCTCCATCAGCTCAGAGACTCAAATGGCTGGGAGTGGGGGATGGAGAAGAGCTGTCTAAATCCTTCTGTAATTCTATGGGAAACCAGATGCAGGATTTGATGCCAGCTAAAGTTAACCTGATGGACAAAAGGGTTTATTTTAACTCGGTCACTCGATCCAATCCACTGCACAGTCACACAAACACTTGTGCCTGCATGAGCCAAGGGGGAAAAGGGTGTGTTATAGCTCTGCCTGTCTTGGCAGCAGCACTGGCTTATTTCTACTTAAACTGTATGTTAAAGTATGTCTTAACAGCCCTTGAGCCATTTTATTTAGTCTCTTGAGTCACACATACATCACACAGATCTTTGCTGCTGTCCAGACTGGAGACACTTCATAAACAAAGCATGAGTCCTCATACAGGAGGGAAAATTATGGCATGTCTAACACAATACCCAGTGATCCAACGGCTGCATACAATGGCTGTATTTTCAGAAATAGTTGCAATTTGGTAGCTAAAGCAAAGGATTGATGAGGTATGCCACCAACATGAGAGAAGCAAACAAATGAATTTGTTTTCATGCCCCAGTCTCCCTGCCTTCCATAAGCACTTAGTAAGGTCTCAGGATGATAACTATCATTTTCATTGTATGTCTATGAAAAAAACAGCTGACAAAACCTTTAGATTCTCGAGATTCTTAAAAGCATTTAAAAATGTAACACAGAGCTGTGACAAAAATCAGGTATGTGTAATGTCTGCCAACAGGGTGACTGTCCATTCTCTCCTGTGTATTTGCAGGGCCTGCACTACAAGAAAAGCCCTTATCTTAAGAGTTTGTTCATTTTCTTTCTCCCTAATACTTACCTTTACCTATCCAGCGATAAGCCACAGAAAAAAGTACACATACTGTTGATTTTTAACATTTAAATTACACATTTTGTTAGCTGATCGTCCCAATCCTACTCCCAATGATGTAAATGGAGGAATTTGTTCTGCACAAGTGGCTGGAGACATAAAAATCAATGACCATCTTCCTCCTTGCCTGCTTTGCATTTATCATTCCTACGTCTCTGTTTTGCTGGTGCTGATTTCCCCATTCAGTCTTTGATCTTGGCTGTAATCTTGGCACACGGTTATCTCTTCCTCTTCCCTTCCCTGTTCATTCTTTCCATCTCACAGCTGATAAAGTGGTGCAGCTCTATAGAGGTAGTTCCTTTCCTTACCAGACCACAATTTGGAAAACCAGAGCAATCATAACCCATTTCTAATGCTGCTCTGCAATAGCTGTGGTTAGGGGAGCTTGTACCATACCTAGTCACCCCAATGTTACAATGTTGTAACATTTCAGGCCAGCACAAGATGAACACAACACCCCTCAGGCATCTCTGCATTATGCTGCCCAAAGGCAGCAGCTGATGCACCATCTCAGGAGGCCTGATAGCAGCATTCAGTCTTCACTCATGCATTAAATATCAGAATCACAAGGGGCTGCTACCTTTTAAATCCAGCTCACCATAAAAGGATCCTCTCTGTTGGTTATTTCATAGCTGAAGGAATGAATAATTAAAAGGCAGCAGGTATTCTTCACCAGAACTAAATCTTCAGTTAGGAGCAGAACAGCAGACCCAGATTTTCATATATAAGAAAGAGCTTAGATGAGTCAAAGGTCCCTTGGACATATGCAGAGCAGGCTGGCAGCAGAGGTCTGATGTGCAGAGCACACACCCACCGATCCTGAGACACCCTGGCTCTCAGCTGGGGAATGTGTTGGCCACACAGGCATCCCTGCTTTCTGCAGGATTCGCACAACTGTCCTGTTTTCACTGTGCTGGTGGCACATTACAGGCAGATAAAGATTCCCTCCTTTTTAGTTTAATTTTACAAGCTGCTCCAGGATGAAATGTGACACATGGTTAAACAAGAGCTGGGCTCAGGGTGTGGGATTTGACTGGCATTAGCTGCAAGATGCCATATCAGTGGAAACGAAACACACTCATCTTGTTCCAGTGACTTAATGCTGCACAAACAGAAGCTAGTTAAATATAGACCATGGCTGAAAAATCATTTTCCATAGGTGAAGCCTACTAAAATCCCTGCTCTCAGCAAAGCTGCAAAGCTTGCTGCTAGCTGACATCCCAGGAAGCTTCTCCAAGGGGGCTTGGTGCTGCCAGCTATGCTGGGGCACAGTGGGATGGACTGGGGCACACACGGCATGATCCACACCTTCCCAGGTAGGATGAGAGGTGCAACGAATGCTTCTCCGGTCCAGAAATCTCCGTGTTACAGCCCCTCGATGGAGGCTGGCTCTGCTGCCCGCAGACACGTGTGAGGTCTAGAGTAGAGCTGGCAGCTGCACTTTCCTCCTTAACAGCCTGACAGCTCTGAAGTGCCAGTGGCACAGTCAGAAGTCCTCTTACCCTTATTAGTGTAGGAAAAGTACTATGGATATACCTCAGGCTAAGAGGTGGGTCTATCATTTGAGATAAGGATGTAAAAACAAGAAAAATAAAAGAACAACTTTTGATGACAAAGTCCGTTTGAATACTCAGCTTGTTAAACAGAACTAAAACACTTGAAGGCTGATCATGGCAGAGTCCTGTCTGCCTCCACTTGGGAGTCCTCACTACTGTAGGATGAAGTGTTTCAGCATCAGTCACAACCAATATTCTCCACGGAGTGACCACATTGCAGTTGGCATTTGCTGGCTGTGGAAGGGCAGCCCAAAGGGCAGTGGGCACAGGGCTCAGCCGCAGGTCTTGGCCTCTGGAAAGAAATTCGTAACACTTGCACTACTGCATATCTTCCAAAAAGGGCAGGCAGTTCTGTACACTAAGAATAGGTGGCATAAAAATCACTTTTATTTCCTCCTTCAGTTCTTTTTAAAAGCTGGGCTATTTTAGATAAAGAAAAGCCATTGTTTTAATGATTAGTCAATACCCAATAACATTTTTCCTGCCTTAGCACATTCATCTTTTTTCAGGTCTCCTACGGAACTGCAAACACGCACATTTCAAGTAAAACTTTAGGATAAAAACGCAGACAAATGCAAGTGCTTAGACAAATGCAAGTGCTTAGACAAATGCAAGTGTTCAGGACTGCACCATCTCTCAAGCAAGTGCCCCTCCACAGCCAGTAAATGTCAACTGCAGTATGATCGCTCCTTGGAGAAGATTGGCTGTGACTAACACTGAAACACAGAAGGCAATCACCTTCCCAGTGTAACCTAGAAGGCAGCTTCACTTATTCACAGCCAAGGTGCATTGTTGGGTTGTTTTCAACTTTCAGATCTACTGGCATCTTTTGGCATTCACAGTAATACCCACGTCCATATCAGCTGGACTACAAGTCACACAGTTGTTTTCCAGCCCCTACCACTGCCAGGGGTTGGTCTGGCCAACGTGCAGACCATTTTGCTTCCTGAACTCCACAAGCTTCATGTTGGCCTAGTCACCAAGTTTATCCCTGCGGATTTAGGTTCTCTCATTTGCTGCTGCTACCCCTAATTTAGTGTTGTTCACACATTTGAGGAAGGCACACTCGGTGCTGATCAAAATGTCAAGCAACATGGACTCCAGCAGAGCACGCTGCTCACTACTTGGTGCCAGGTGGATGTCAGCCCTTTGATCTCCTGGAGTCCAGCCGAAGGTGGTCCCAGCAGATTTCAACCCACCTAACAATCTGTTCCACCAGATTGTGACTGCAGTACCAGAAAGGCCATTTCCCACTGGCAGAATTTGGCAGCTTTGAATCTTTCCAACACTGGCAAGGATGAAAATATGCAGATGGAAAGAGAAGCCATGGTATCTCTGAATTAAAATTTTTAAAGCCCAAAAACATCTGAGACCTGGGATTGCAAAGGTCAGCGTTGAACTGTACCACAAATTTATCAGCACAAGAACAGCCACCTTTGTGGCCTTTAGCTTCTGAAAAAGGATGATGATGTCCACAGATGAAACTGAGATCCAGCACAAATTCAAGTGCATGTTATGCAGAACTTGCAAGAACTGATTAATTCCCAATGTCAGTGACTGTGATTTAAGCATTCTTCCAAAACAGAAGAACATCTCTTTAGTGAGGCCTCCTTAACAGTTAAAAAGATCACGCTTTCCAGAAGATCACAGAACTTGTGTGAAGAGATTTTGTAGCTTTCAGTGAAGCCATTAAAAAGAAGGACTATCATGCAATCCAAAACTGAAGTGAAAAATGGAAGCAAAAACACACTGACTGACTCCAGTGAGAACTGGGTGTTCAGATGAAGAGATTACCATTTTGGGTGTACATACACAAATTAGCAATTAGGGGTAATTGCTTTCAGCTGCATTTTGCTGTTAAAAAAAGTATTAATAACTTGTAATTAACACTAATTTAAAAACAGATGAAAGCCCATGTTGGTGCTGAGAGTAGACACGCCTGACAGAAAACAGCTATCTCATATGCAGTGCTGGTGGTTGTCAGCTAGAATATTTCTTGTGTGTTCCCAAACCAAAATTTCAACAGCTTTAATCTCTCTGTCTTCTCAGGCACTTCCTGCCCACTAATCTCTCCCTTTAACCATGATCTTCAACAAAAGTACCATAGAGGAAGAAACTCATTGTGTACAGGCTGCCAGGTATCAGCCAGACACTGCTCCTTGGTAGACACCCAGACCTCACACCATGGCACCGGACCTGCTGTGTCCATGTGAGCTGCACCACTGAACTCCAAGGGGAGGCCTGTGAGCCACACTGCCCGGCCATACGTGCTCTTCTACCGCCACGTGAAGAGATAAACGTAGCCAAGATTTAAGACTAAAATGAGTCTGCTGGAAGATTTCCTCATAATTTGCCCTGACAGCGTTTCCTGCCTGGAAATAAAATCTGCCCAGCCCCAAGCAGCCCTGGTTGTGTTCCTCTGCACGTCACCATGTGAGGCAAGCCCATGCACAGGCGGCACGACGGGCAGGGCAGCCTCTCGGCTGGCCATGCCCAGGTGAACCTTCCCTTGTGCTTCCAGGGCAAACCAGTGAAAGGCCAGGGTGATGCTGGGGAAGAAGTCACTTAGCCATTACAGATACGTGGCTCTGTGGCTCCCCTGAGGTCAGTGAGAAGGTACATGCCACAAGGCACCCTTGACTAGTCAGCACTTCAGCCAAAGGCAAGTTCATCTCATGAGTGTGCCTCCCATAAGTTGTAACTCAAGAATATAACTTTGAAGTTATATTTTCAAAAGTTTACCTATTTCCTTACTTCACTCTGTAAAAGTGCATGCCTGTTGCAGGCTTAAATGCATCAGGCTTGTGGACTTGTTCTAAAGAATTGTGCTCCCAACATCTGGTTACCCACGCTATAAAACCTTTGTGCAGAGTGGTTTAGTACACACTTTTCTGGACAGAATGCTGGATCACACCTGAATGTCCATTTGACACAGAATCTCAACTGGGTCAAATGGAAGTGGACTTGGTCTCCTCAACAGTAGCCAATAGTACATATTTGTCAATACACAGGACAAAGGCCAACAGGGACAGTTTCTCAGCTGAGCTCCACATTATAAACACCTGGCAAGGCAAAAAAACCCAAACCTCAAGACCGTGATGCACCTGTCCTACACCGCATGCCCATTTCTACTAACTGTATTTCCTCCTGTTGACTACTGTTGAATTTCTAGGGTTTTTTCTCCCCACTCTAACCACTATTTATGTTTGGTCAAATGGGCAGCCTTCAGCCGATAGGAGCATTTCTCATGTAATCCAGCCCTGCTTCCCTGAGCAGAGTCACAGAATATTCTGAGTTGGAAGGGACCGACGAGGATCATCGAGTCCAACTCTTAAGTGAATGGCCTGTACAGGGATCAAATCTGTGACCTTGGCATTATTAGCACCATGCTCCAACGAAATGAGCTAATTCCAGGGTCAGGTACTGACCTTCCCCACTGGGGCTGGAGCTGTGACTAGAGGTTATTGCCCAATTCCCTTCCCCACTCCAGCACACCTCTGGGTTCACCACACATCACCTTCAGTGGTGGAGCTGAGCAGATCGAGGTCTGTGCAGTATAACTGCTTGTGTAAGGGTCATGTGACTTCTTAAAAAAAAAAAAGCCCAAAAATAATAATTATTATTATGAAGCCCCAGCCAGGCATCCATTCTTCCAACAGTGGAGAAGCTCAGAGATCTCATTTCATCTCAATTTCCTGTAACTCCTATTTCTATAGTCTGAGGTCTGAAGTTCAGGAACCTTTTATCAGTAAAAGGCCAGTTCCTTACAGTCACTCTGAAGAGCTCAAACAGAACAGAACTGAGTCACTTCTATCACCAAAACTTAACAGCAAACAGGTTTCACTGTAAATAGGATTGGCAATACACTATTCAGACATTTTTAAGCTTTTTGGAGCACAGGAACTCCCCCACTCCTGATTGTGACTTTCAGTTTAGCTCTGGGAAAAACATTTAAACTTTCCATGCTACCTCTATTCTAATAATTTTGCAAGAAACACCCTCTTACCTGTTACAGACCATTAAGAAAGTGCCCTTTTTGTGCATCCTTGCCCTCCCCCACGGCATTTGGAGAAAAGCTGCAAAGCTGTGACCCTCCTCAGACTCCACTGCCTGTTGTCCAGGAGCTGGAGAAGGCAAAGAGGAAGATGTCCTCTGGGCAGGGGTGCAGGAAAACAGGAATTTCCCTTTAGGGATCGGCTGCAGAGAATTACCTGGTTGCTTAGAAACATGAGATTAACTACAGCTCAGTTTCCCCTTCCTTCACACATGCACTTAAGGAGAGGCTGTAAATCAGCTTGGTGGGAGACTCACGATGGCTGGCCTGCGGGGTGAGATGCAGGGTCACCACGCAGGGTCACCATGCAGGGTCACCACGCTGGGCAGGGGTCAGACAGGGGGGAGGGCGTGTTTTCTGCTCCCCTTCCTGGGCTGTGTGAGCTCCCTTTGGTTCGCAGTGAAAAGTTTCTCATTGCCGAGTTTCAGCCGCCAGGATGAGAGTCAATCATGGAGCTCCGCAGGCACATAGCCTGCGCCAGGATTTCAGCTTCGATGACAATCAGTTAGTTAACAATGCAGTTAGGGCAAAGTGTCTGACAAGAAGAGGCAGATTATATTTAAAGCAAATGATATTTTAAGCATAAACAAAAGTTACTTTAATTCCTGCACCTCTTAGTAATATTTTCTATGTGAGCTGCCAAAGCATCAGTGATTGGCAGCAATAAACACACTCGTTGCCTGTTTGCATCCTTCATACCTCAAGGAATTGGACAGAAAGGGTGATTAGCAACACAGAGACCCAACTACTGCTTTGCTTACCCACTATCACGTAATGCAGAAGGAAAAAACAATCTAGATAAAACAGACGTGGACTTAATCTCATACAGTTTATGGCCAAACCAGTTTAACATGAAAAAGCACCACTGCTAACACAAACATGAGAGTATAGCCAACAGTGTGTGCTCAACAGCTTTAATCAAGTCTTTGCAAGAAGAATACTCTTCAGGACTGACATAACAGGTCAAAGGACAGACGAAGTGGTATCTGACTATAAAGTATTAGAATTTGGAAAAAGATACTGGCAAGTGTGCCTAATTTAGACTCTTTCACATTCATTCACATTTACAGACATCAGCTCCCAGACAGAGTGGAAGGGATATGCTGTGCAGTACATACCCAATAACCTCGTGGACAGAAGCCAGCAGTGTGGTTATCATTATGCTGGATAGTTACCACAAGCTGAGGGTTAATTATTAGCAGAACTTAAAATCAAAGAGAGTTTGATCCAGACTGCATAGCTACACATACACACACACAAAGCTTCCACCCTGAAGCACTTCCCGTCTCTTTACAGGCAAGCTCAGCACAGTTTAGACACGTCCAAGGTGGCACACAATGCCAAGGTAGCAGTGACAGGGAGACTGCAGCCAGGCAGCTCTTGGGTCAGCACCTATAGGAATGGGTGTTGGGGGGCTTTTCACTGGTTGTTTTTTTTGCAATACCACTTCAATGGTTGTTTAAAAACAGTTAGCAAGACTACAACAAACTTATGTTTTGAGTATTATTCGTAAGTTCTGCACACAAAAATTCTCTCCTTGACCCTGGAAATATTTTCTTTTGGGGAGAAAGGACTAGAGTTACCTTCTGCTCCACATTTGCATTCTTTACAATGAAAAGCAATGACCTCTGCAAGGACAGGTTTGCAAATATCAGCACTCCGATTTTGTTAGAGGTTATTTAGTGATATTTATCAGGGAATTCAAGCTGGTGGGATGGGGAAGGCCAAAGGAACGAAGCAACAATCAAAAACTTCAATCATCTAACAAGTTTCTTTTGTAAATTAACAGAAACTCAGATTTGGTAAAATTCTTTGTTCTTTTTCCACAGCAAAGTGCTCTTTGGGCCTACATGAGCAATCATACCCAAGGGTTTTTTTCACTTAATTGTTCTGTTAATTCAGCATTAACCTGATGGACTCAATTATAACAAACAGTTTTACCTGTGCATAAGCACTTGATATTCCATCTGCATTCAGTAAGAAAACCAGGAATGTGGGTAAGCAGATCAGGCTGAATTCAGAATACGCAGTGACAGTGGGGAATCGCCTCTTGCAGTCTTCAACTGGGATGGTGCAGATGTAGAAACCTGGAGGTTTCTAAGGCAGACACAACGAGCAAGTACCACATGCAACTAATAGATGGAAAACAGTCTTCTACCAACACCACAGAAGGAAAAGAAAAGGAGTTTACCCTACCAAAATGAAATAAAAATGACGAGCCAAGCTGGCTAAACAAGGCAGTGTTTGTGTAGGGCAGGGGAGGGCTCAGCTGACAACACTGCTCTTTTATGTGCTCTCATACCGTGTGCGGTGCATAAACATGGGCTGACGTGACCAAGGGCTCCCCGCGAGCGAACGGAGCAACTTTCCCCTGGCAGAGAAGGATTAGTGTTCGCTGACCCTGTCAAAAGGAAATCGGGGCGACCTCTGTCTCCCCCCTGCTAGTCCTGCCACCTCGGTAGCTGCAGGGCTTACACTGTAGTCTGCAGTGTTTACATTGCTGGCCCCAGACCTTTTTCTGTGTCTGCAGAGTTACAGCAGAGGCTGAAATTTAGCCTAATTCTCTCACAGCAAATGAGAGCACTTTCCCAGCCTGGCATTTGGCATTTCATATTCTCATGTATTGCAAACAACCATCAAACCCAGGGAAAAGTCACAGCTGCAGAGGAAGTCTACACGACCAGCTGAGAAGGTCCAACTTCCAGTTGGTTAGGGCTTAAGAGAAATGCCACCCAGTAAGCCAAATTTGTAAGGAGAGTCCCAGGGGTCTTATGAGACAGGGCAGAGAGGTTCAGGGATCACATCTAACCCCTGCGAAGTGCCACAACCCAAAGTGGTTGTTGTTAAGAGTCCCAGCTGTGAGAAAGGCACAGCTTTAAAGAGGGCTACAAAAACAGGAGGGACCTTCCAGGCATGTAATACCAGCGGCTGCAGGGACTGCAGACAGGAGTAGACTGCACTGGTCAAGGAAACATTTGCTGAAGTAGTTTTGAAGTGAGCAGTCCAAACAACCTCCCTACTGTATACACCCATGTCCTCCCAGACATGGGGCTTTTGTTAGTACCTCAAATCTTGCTTTAGTAAATTAAAATATATTTCCACTTTGCTCTGCTAACCATTGCAAGAACAGAAAAGGTGAATTAAATCCTAACACTTTTCGGGAATGAATGATCCTGGCACAATGTCAAAAACCTGGCAAGGGATGAGGAAACACTCAGGCATCTCCCAGCCTTCGCTTGTGCCTCCTCCCTGAAGTATTCCTCAAGGACTTTCCATGCATAAATAAGCTAAAGTAGGATGAACTCTAAATAGGCCTCGCCCTACACAGTCAAATAAACTAGGGAAAATGTATATATGATTTGTAATATTTGCATTTCAAGCAGTGAAACTTCTTGTTTTCATACATTATACATGCTGGGATTACTAGCAAGCAGCAGACTGGATAGGTATTTTATGCATGGCTTTTTACCATGAAGCACAGATGGTTGACTTTGTTCAGGGACTGGGCATCACTGGGAAAACTCAGGTTATGGCAGTAGAGCTAAAAAGGGTTCTCCTGCTTACAGCTGTAGTTTAATTTATCCATTTACTACCTCTCAAGGCCAAATTTCACATTTTGCATCTGCAGTCAGGCTGGGCCTTGGCCATGCTGTTAGTTACTTGTCATTCTCAGTCAGTCACTGCTGTAATCTCACTTATCTGTAGCCAAGCTGTTGAAAGTACAATGATGTACTTTCAAGACATTACTCTGTACAAATGAAAGAACTTCATGTTTTTTCTCAGTGTTCACAAATTAGATAACAAAAGCAACATAAGCAAGACAATAAACAAACTGGGTTCATACAAAT
This sequence comes from Melanocharis versteri, assembly GCA_013397845.1. NCBI lineage: Eukaryota > Metazoa > Chordata > Aves > Passeriformes > Melanocharitidae > Melanocharis > Melanocharis versteri. Next base: position 3,734,061 of record VZTG01005027.1, on the reverse strand, counting down.
TAACATTGAATTTGCTTGTTTCATAGTCTGCAGTCTGGAAACATGACCACTTGCACTAGGCTAATGTCATTGATTTCTCTTGCTCAGATAAGCACGCCACCAAAAAAAGTCAGAGGTGAGGTGGGAGCTTTTATACAGCCAACAAACAGGAGCTGGAAAAACAACAAAGTAACTTATCAGCCAGCCTAAAAAAAGACATTACCTCTCCCTACAAACCTTGCCTTACTTATATCATGGCACTAAATTCACTACCCAAATATTTCTCATCCTAGCAATTAAATTTTACGTTTACTAGAAGTCCAAGAGCAGCCTCGGCTTATAATTGATTTTGTTAACTAAACAAGGTTTTCAGTGCAGAAGGGCAAAGAAAGCACGAGAACACCGGTACTGGAAACACAGCTTTTGTAATTTGGCCACCACAGGCTTTGAATCTGTGAGTTCCCCCACCCCCACATGCTGCAATCCCAGCATCCATGGAGAACCCTCAGCAGCAAAACGATGGGCCTTGGGACCAAATTACCTCCCAGCTGACACTGCCCAGAATTACCATCGCTAGTGTGGGTGGGTCTGTATCTCGAAGAACTGATTTGAGAGACGAGCTGGCTCCCTTGCAGGCGTGCAGAATTCCTTGGGGACTCCTGAGAGGAGGCAGCAGCAAGCTCCTGAAGTGGTTGAAAGTCATCTTTCATTCCACGCTCGCTGCCACAGCACTGAATCAGGAGAGCACTTTCTGTGAGGCTGGAGGAATAATTGGATCCCATGGATCAGCGGATGAACAAGTAATGTATAGCCGTGGGGCAGTGTAGGCATTTTCCCTGGAGCATCCTTGAAGTCTGGAGAGGCCTAATAAACTGCTTACAGGAACCATTAAAGGTATATAGCCATTAAGCATATAACCCTGCTTTGTCAACTGCAGAGTAAACATATCCACATACATCTGGTCCCTTCCCAGCATCCTCGTTATTAACAGCAGCTCAGGCATCCCCAGTGAGCTTCTGTTGAGACAGAAAAGCAGGGAAATACTCTTGAAATTAATTCCTAACCTATTTTTGTTTAGAGTAGCCACACAACTCCTCCTCCCTGCCTCAAGGCGATGTCAAAAGCAAAAACCAGAATTACAGACAAATGAGCCTCAGCCCCACTGCTCCAGCAGGACAGGGCCCTGTGCTCAGCCTTTCCAGCTAAACCGCTCCTCTGCCTGCCTCTCCCAGCACAGCCTCCAGCACCAGCAGCTGGGAATGAGCCCAGCTCCACAGGTATTCATCCCGGTACAAAGCACACGCTTGGCCCAACTGTCTGGACTCAGGGTCCACTCCTCTGCCACTCTCACTGCTCTCTCTGCATCCACTTCTGTAGACAGGACTTGGATCGACTTCAAGCGTTCAACGGAAGATCTGCACTGCTAACACCTTGTCTCAGGTAAAACACTAGCAGAGAAAAAAAGTGTCCTTAATTCAGTTTACCTTTAACAATGAACAGCTGAGGCAGAGCCACCTTCATTCTTCAGAGGAACCATTACACCAGGACCCAGTCTGACTTTCAGGAAAGTTAATTCTCATTAACTTTTGAGGGTACTCATACTGACGCAGTCTATATTATTCCTTAGCTGCACCATACCAGTGTGGCAGTGGCCACGTTTTTGGCTCCATGGTACTGTAAATAAACACTAAACCTGTATTTTAATGGTGGCAGGCGGGCAGCAGCTGTTGCTGCTGAATGCCCAGCAGATTGGTATTTCTCTCAGGGCTCTCAGAAGGGAAGGCACTGAATAGCCTAAAGATACTATTGTCTGCAACAAGCATTTTCTTTTATAAACACCACCTGAAAAAAAATCAACCAGCCAACCAACTAAAGAAGTTGTAAGTTGGAAATAGATGACGAAAAGGCTTTCCTGTGCCCCTGCTCTGGGCGACAGGCTGTCAGATTTTATGTGAGGGGAAAAATAAGATATTACATGATCAGAAAGAGCATGTTAGAGAAAGAAAAAGTAGGATACAGAATAAAATACATAATTCATGGCCTGTGAAAGCCTTGAGGCAAGACCTTTCGGACTTGCTAATTGCTTTGCTGAGAAATAGGCCAGAAGCCATAAGAATGACTCCTACAGCCAGGCAAATGAACATATAAAACATTGCAACATCCACCCAGGGGCTTCCACATTACCCCTCTTGCACAGGTGTGCACCTGGCAACATGCCACCACAGACAAGTGCATGGGATATCAGGCTAATCTGAGGATCTAGATTTAATTCTGGGATGTAGTCCTGCATATTCAGGTTTCTGAACTGCAGGCAGATACATTAATATAAACTGGCTGCAGCCATACTGTAGCCCTTGGAGGACCCTCACTGTGTGCTCAGAGCATGCAACTCTGTGCACGTGAGACAGGCTGAGATGAGCAGTTCCTGCACTGCAATAGCCAGATTTAGCCTCACTGAGCTCAATGGCAAAAAATTCAGTGGGTGCAAGATCAGATCCCAGTTGCAGGCAGTGAAATTCATATGACAAGTAAGAAGGATGAAGGCAAGCTTACCAGCTTATAGTTACTGAGGTTTGAGCAAGTGCATGGTTTGGTGGATTTAAGTCATGAACAAAGCATCAAAATCTTTTAGCTTCCTATGTTATAACTACCTCCTCCTCCACGTCCCCAGTGAGAAGCTTTGGATTTTCTCATCGCAGCAGGCAAAATCATAGGATTTTGTCTACCTACATGTTCAAATCTCTCCTACTGACATTCTCTCATTTCAGAAAATGCTACTCCAGCCAATTCTATGATAATATCCTGCTGATCACCACCAGCCACTGCTTTTCTTTGTAAAACCTCACCAGAATTTTGCCTTAAGGACCTAAGAAAGGCTCTGCTATCGCTATTTCAAATTTGTTACCAAATCCAGTAAGAGTCATTCACTGTGTCTATAGAAAGATGGACTTGCCCCTAAAGCATAGGGATCAGACACCTTCCTGCTTCACCAGCCTGTCCAGCTTCCAGCCCCTTCAGCCTCCTTCCAGCCCCAGTATCTTCTTGCTCTTCTGTTCTAACTGTCTTCCCTCACAGTGTCATTAGAGAAGTCTAACCCTTAACTGATACTCTGAATCCATCAGCAAAAAAATCTGGTTTAGAGCCCTTTCCTTCCCCTTTGGTATTATTTACTGATGTATCAAAATTACCATAAAAACTCATTAATAAAACGCAGATCTGTATCTTCCATAAAGCAGTTTATCTCCATGAAATTGCAGAAGTAATACTGAAAGTGCAAGAAAACAGAATCTGTCCCTTAATTGCACTTTATTCAGTCATACTACATCAATTAATTTACTGGAGCAGATTAAATTTTTACTGCTAATATACTTATTTTCTTACTTAAAGATGTTCCATCTATTTATCAGGGTCAAGAATATGAAAAAGAAGAACTTGACAGAGATGAAGAAAAAATAACATGATCAAAGATCCCTGGGCTAGACGGGTTTCATGGGGAAACCATCAGACCAGCTTGTGAGTATGAATGAAGCTATCAGTTAACATGATAGTGGTATAAAGTTTCAAAGCATATAAAGCATTTTTTTTGTAATACTTCAAATTACATAATGGTAAAAAGACAGACTGCTTCACAATACCTTCTATATAAGAATCTTAATTATTATTCCATAAATATAAAAGGAGTCACAATGAAGGCAGGAGAATTTAAATAGCGGTTCAAACATCAATGGTGAAGTACAGCAAAGCTGAGGATCCCCAGACGTAGATCAGACTAAAACGCCATTCCTAGCTCTATAGGCAAATAACCTCTAAGCTACTTTATAACTGATGTGCAACATGATTCAAACCAAGCTGCAACACACTCAATGGGCAACTTTCTCCTACACTTTTTTAAATCTGCCTGTAACATTTTAATTCTTAGTGTTACTGTCCCTTAGGTTTTGACATCTACCAGGGGCATACAAGGAATTCACAGTTTCCCCATGGCCAGAAGTTCCAGCACAAATAAACCAATGAATGTCAAAGTATAGAGAAGTCAAAGTAGGAACAACAGAAAAACGTCACTTAATCTTGTGAGTTCCACCTTTGATAAATGTTGGTAGCTCCCCCATCGGATGTAAGGTAACTAAGCCTTAGCAGTAAGTAGTGTTTGGTGTGGATTTATTTTGTTCTGTAACCTATCCATTTGGTCCAAAGAGAAGGCAGTAAAAGCAGAATGGCTCCATTGCTATCATAACACAAAGAACAGGCTTTCACTTCATGCAAAGAATACTAGCACAGATGGTGAATCCACATTTTGCAGGAAAATCCATGTGCTTCCACATTAATGAGACATGGGTTAGAAGAACACAGTATTATACACTGTCGTCATTATGTCAGAAGTGATTTGTTGTCCAAGCTTAGGTATCCAGATGGTACCAAAAATACTCCAAACTTTCTATAAGCACAAAGCTTTCACTATAATTAAAAAATGGTTTCAGAAAATATACCGGTTTCTCTGAGTATTTCTAGTTCACTTTTAAGTGCTGAACATGCCATATATTTTGCTTGCAGTACTTTAGAAGAAGGACACATATGCACTGGAAAACCTCAAAAGACAGAGCTGGGGAGTGATAGCACAGGAGAAGGGAGATGGGCAGAACCATCATGTTCCAAAGCGCAGAAAAGAAGAAACCAGGAAGTCAAGTCATATGGTGCTTCCTTGATGGATATACTAGCAAGGTCTTCAGAAAAGAACCAGTCTCTGGTCATGCAGGATGGCACAAAAGCAAAATTACAGAACTAAGTGTTCCACATTCAAACCATTAAAATTAGCTCCAACTAGGAGCAATCGCCCCTTCTGGTTCAGATGAGGTTTAACCCCTTCTGTCCATGATGGGCTTATCCATGCTGGAGCTGAAGCAGTAGGATTCTATAACTAAATTCCATTATTAGCACACTTTATTTTCTGATAAGAGCCTCAAAAATCTTCATAAAAGCTTGCAGTGAAATAATTGCTTTCTTTTCACTTCACTCTAGCTGACTCCCATAGGTTAGACTGTATTTTTTCTCTTCGAAGTAAATTGTAGAGCTTCTCTTAAAAAGCTCACCTTTGAAAAAACAGCCTAGAAAATATCAGGCTAAATTTGACAGTTTTTCCTTATGTTTCAAAGCCAGGGAAGGGTTTTTCTGAAGAAAATGACACCTTTTCTACTCAAGAAGACTGAAAATCTGCTGCAGAAAAAATGGGTGGAAAAAAAAAGAAAGAAATAAACTGCCAGGACAGTATGTGGGTGGCAGGATTCAGTCTTTAATCTGACAGGTGTATGTCAGCACTTCTTCACAAACATACTTACAAGGGATGTGATTGCTTTCGTCTTGTTATTGTACTGTTTCTTAATGAAAGCCCTTGTTTTTTAGATTAGCTTCCTGACAGTCTCTTTGCCTGACGTCCAAAAAGCGAACAGGTTAACAAAACAAGAAAAGCTGACGCCTTTTGTCATCGATGTATTTGCTCTTCTAAGTGTCTCAAGCAAATTCATCTTGAAATTAAAAATCCTGTTGTCAACCATGCAGTAGACAATGTGGTCCAAAGACAGATTTACAGGCTGGTAACTAGGGAGCAGACAGAGGAGGTGGCTGCTCAGCTGATGGATATAAATAGTAAAATCCTAGTCAACAGGATATTATTGTTCTTTGGGGTTCCCAAAGAAGCCTTAAGCAATGGATCAGCTCCTACGCACATGCTGATCGCAAGCCAGCGCCCGTGTGCAGTGGGGAGAACCTGCCCAGGGAAGACTCAGGGCTATTTCAGGACTTACCAGGCCTCAGCACTTCCCATGCTCTCGTGGGAAGAAAGATTGGGAAGGTGGGGGGAAAGTGCTCAGCAAAGCACCTGTCATTTATTCACTCTTCTCAGTATTAATAACTCGTCTCTAAGAATGAGACTAAACAGCAACGCTTTCCTCTGCTCATGCAATGAAACCAAGCCTAGATGGAGATGATCAAACAAACACAAAAGAGCTTGAGCAACTGGGAATAGAGAACAAAGAAGGAAAGGAATCTTCCAGGAGCAGGTCAGAATGGCTTATTTATCAAGCTGTAACTCCACAAGACACCAGCTCCAACTGGCTTCAAATCAAGGCAGCTTACGATCTCAGGTATCGCAGAGCTTCCATTATAAACCACATTTAAAGGTTAGGCAATTAATTGCCTCATTCCTCTATGACCTTTGCAGTAAGAAAATACAGAATCTGATTGCTGTCCTATTTCTAATTTTGTTTCTTTTAGCTCTCTGACTTCTTTCTCTTGCAGAACATATTTCTATGATCATCCAGGGCAGACACACATCCTTTGATAGATTTTCCCTACATTCACACAAGATAAATATGCCTCAGCAAGCTCTCCCTTGGTCTTCCTCTCTACCCCACCCAGCTCTTTCAGACCTATATACAAGGCAGACAGGGTTTCAGGACAATGGATATAGCACTGCTCTGTGTTAAAATAATATTTGGATGATTCTGAGAACTGAACTGAAGAGCATGAATTGACAGCAAGTTCATGCTGGGATAAAATTTAATCTGGTTCTTTTATGCATGCAAGCAGAAAGCTTTTATTAGCATACATTTCTCAAAGAAAACAAATTACAGTTCCTGGAGATGTTCATCATTAATTACCCTCTTCCAGCATCCAGCAGGAAGTTTTCTTCCTTCTCCAGCTTCACTTTATCTTCTTTCTAGAAACACATACTCAAAACAAAATAAACAAAACTTCCGTAACGAACTCAGTGTACTGAAAGCATAGTACAAAGAGCCAGAGGGAGCACAGCTAATTTGGTTCTTAACTGAGGTAATTCCAAAGCACTTGAAGGAAAAAAAAGTTTCTACCTGAAGATGGTACCTAGTAAGTCATAAAGATGATCAACATGAGACATCAAAAAATACATTTTCATAAATAGGGAAAAAGTAGAACAAAGCAGGTTTGCTTCATTCTACAAACATTTTGTTCTTCTTGCATTTAAAAAACCCCAAGTCAAGCCAAACTGAAATCTGACTACAGTTACCCTTCACAGCAACTGGTGTGCACTACACAGAACACCAAGAGGCACATGCAAACCCAGAGGGGAACCACTTGCCACCAAACATGACAACACCACATGCTGGGTGAAAGATAGGTCTGTAGCTTCATGGTAATCATCAGCTTGTAAAGGTTTACTACAGAGAAGGCAGTATATATGTGTTACAGTTCACATGAATTGTTAGGGGATGCTGTTAGCTTTTGCTGTAACATAGTGGAGGAGAGAAGAAGATGTGAAGAAAGGAATTTGGTCAGGTAGTTCCAGTGGTCACCTTGAAAAGAGAATACCAAGATTCAAGGCCTGCTCCACCAAAATTTTCTATGTTCATACACAGAAAAGCATGCCATTAGATTGTCTGGATAACTTTGAAATAAATCCTCTGGCTTTCATGTGTCTTTTTTCCTCAAGCCTAACTTAAGAGTGTCATCTAGAGAAATACATTAAAACCCATGAGACACTCAAACACTAAAAAAATAGAAATAAATCACTGCTAGAATGCATTAGGAACACATTTCAGTTTTAGTCAAGAAAACTACAAAGCAGTAGGAAAGAAAGCCTATGGGTATCAACATTATCTGAGTACCAGAACTCAAGTTTGGACCCTCTCTGTAAAACCAGAATTCCTAAATGCTATTTCCACATCCGTAACAGCCACTTCCTTCTTCTTTAAGGATGCTGTATGCAAGAATACACATGTGTAGCAGGACCAGAAAGCCAAGAAGAAGTGGGCAGCCCCTGCCAATCTTTCTGTCACGTGGCCATCACATTTGCACATTACGCTGTATTTTCCATGCAGCTCCTGTGTTTAGGCTCCAAAACTGATCATTAGTATGATAAATTAAATGAGTGGAAACTTTGGCTCAAAGAGCCCAAACTGCTGCAGCTCTGAAGTCAGTCACTCTTCCTAGGCTTTGGTTCATTAGTGAAATGAGAATATAAGAGGTCAAGTGAACATTCAGTTCATAATTAAGTGCCTAAATGACAAAGCTGTTTACTGGCTTGAGTGACGCAGCATGGGGGTCTCATCAGTGCTTGCTGTGGGCATCCAGACCGCTTCTGCAACTGGCTTTCGTAATCAGGCTCCGCATAAAAGCAAAGAGCTCACTATGCATAAAAAAACCTGAGATCCTGCATGAAAAAAAACCTGCTCTAGAACCATCTGTGGGATAGGCAATGAAATAATGCTTCGACCTTTCCTAAAATTAAAAGGTGTCAAGGACTTGAAAAGTACTAAGTTCCAACCAGTTGAAACAAAATCTGAATATAACTTGATGTATTAATTAGTTTCCAAACAGTTTTGAGACAGATGGGTATCAGCTTCCCAGACCTCCTCAGGTACACGGGGATCTGTCAGCACCTGAGGACGCCCCTCTCGGCTATGCCTGGGTGTGGACAGGAAGCGTGCGCCGTCCTTCTGCAGAAATGGGCTCCCATCACCAGGGTCAACCCATCAACCACTTCCTGACTTCAGAGGAGTCACACTGGTGCAACCTCCAAATTCTTAAATTAAAATAAACTCATGATGAGTGATACTGTCAGCTGCAGCTTACACAAAGGATTTTACAGCATCTCTTAGCTGTCCTAGCAACCAGAACATGGTGCTTCCTCTCTTCATACACACAGTTGTTGAATGAAGATCTCCTATCTTCTCTTATTTTTCTGATAAGGACAAAGAAACACATGATGTTTTAAAGTTTTGAAAGGCCAACACTGAATACGTCAAAAAGGCTCTACCTTCACAAGAAGAAATGCAGTGTAGCCAGTAAAAATTCATACTCTGTCTCCTTTCAGCCAATGTCAATAACCAAATAACTTCTGGAAGAAGACTGAGCACAACTTCTTTTAACCAACACTAGGTCCCTTAACAACTCTTCTCTCTGTTATGGGAAGAAACAGAAAAAATCAGGCAAGAGTCTCTAAAACTTCAAATCGCTCCTTGTCCTGTATCCAGAGAAATCTTAAAAAAAAAAAAAAAGAACAAAAATGAGAGCAACAGGAACTAAATGTTGTTCAGTGGCATTAATCATCATGCCAGGAAGTCCCCTACACAGCCTGAAACCTGAGAACAAGGAGAGGGACCAAATGTTTCCCAGCTACTCTTAACAGTCACTCTTGGAATCACTCAGGTTTTGTACCAGAAACAGGCCTACGGAGTACCTTATCAAAAAGGGAGAGTCAATGCGAATTTTGTCTCTGAAAGATCATCTTCTCATTTGGGCAGGATTTTTAGGTTTCCCCAAGTTTAAGTATGACATGCAAATGCTGGACACAGTCCCTCCTGCACTATCTAGGTTTCTGAGGACCACGCTCTTCCCCATGGGCCTGCTTCTGTTTGCCTTGTTACTCTCCCTGGGCAAACAGCCCAGACAGATTTATGCCTCATTCCTTGTATTTAAGACAATAAATCTGAAGTGGACATTTCATACTATGTTATTTATAAATGCTGTATCTTTATGAAGTTACAATTGCAGTTCATGTTTATCATGAATATCAGTAAGAGCCAGAAAACTTTAATCATGTGTCCAGATGCAGTCATATGAAGGATCAGATTTTAAGTTATCTTCTTTGGCATTGCTTTCGTTTGTCACGGAGCCAGGTCTCCCTTGCCCTTCCCTCTTCTGACTGAGCCAAGAGAAGCATAATCAGCCCTCAGTTGTGAACTACCCCGACTGCATACACCAAACACCTATTGGCAGACATTAGGAGGTTCTTCACAAAGACTGAAACAAAATGGCAAAGTACTTCTCTCTTGCCTTTAGTGCACGACAGAAAGACAGCCTGTGCACATAACTGCTCCCTCTGCTTTGGCTGCAGTTCAGAGCTTCAGCTGGAGTCCTGTGACATGGACACTTCAGGCTGTGATATGACTCTCGCAATATATGAGTAACACATGGCCTCCCGATCGTCGGGGGGTTTAGTGCACCGTTACGTGTGTCTCTTGAAGAAAACTTGGGAAAAACAGGCTGGAAGAGTAAAAATATATCTGGGCCATTCCATGAGTATGGGTAAAGCATCTCTGATCTCAGCAGGGCTCAAGAGGAACTCAGACATACGGAGCATCTAAACAGACATGTTTCCTGGTAATGGACACTACATAAGAGTAGGGACTTCTTTGCCCAGCTTGGGACACTACAAAACGCACTCATATCCACAGTCTTAATTATGATAAAATGAACATCCAAAAGGATGCACACATTAAAGCTAACAAGGATTGGAATATAAATCTTTGTTTTTAAAATGAGCCCTGTGATAACATATTTAATGAGCATTTATCTTGTAAACAATTGGAATTATACTACCAATTACACTACTAAAAGAGGAAAAACATACTGAAGCAAATCAACACTAGATTTGCTAGAAAGTCTAGGAAGGTCTTATTTCTGATGACTAGCAGTAAAAGATGCTAACATTAAAAGTATTAAAAAAAAGGTAACTCATTCTTCACAAGTATACTAGGTCTGAATTACACCGACCAACTTCAAGAGTAACTTTCAGGATACTGTGGCATAAAATACGTTTTAATTTATGTCTGAAATTAATTAGTGGAAAATTAATAGAATCCCTCAAAGTATTACATTATTATAACAAATATGTCTTGAATCATGCCATCGAATTAAGTAATGGGCACAGGATTAGAGTTATCTTTTAAGTGTTTTTGATAACATCTATTCAGATTCAGTGGGATTTCTGGTTTTATAAAGAAATCCTCTGTTTAAAGCCTAAAGGTCCACAGGCATTCACTCTGTAGATATCCAGGCTGTTGCTATTACGACCATCCTTAGAGGATGCCGATTTAAACTTCTGTTCATGGCTATACAGCCTCAAACCACAGCTAAAATACAGCTCAGCTCTTCGCACAGAAATATGCAGCAATTATAATGAAATAAAATTCATCCTGCAATCCTCCACCTACAGTCCCTGTATTTAACTGGCTGGGGAGATATAAAAATAGAATAACAGGTACAGAGACATGTAGAAAAGACACTTATTTCTTATAAGGTGCTGTGATGCCCTTCACCACCACAGCACTAACACATATCTCACTGCTCATCTGATAATTTCTACTCCTGAATACATTTTTGAGATAATTTTGACTTCTATATGACAAGACAGATATTTGGCTCTTCCCCTTTAGACATATGCCCTTAGGAATCATTCTGAAACAACAGTAAGGTTCAACAACTTAGGACATAAACAAATAATGTTTAAATGAAGACTGACAAGCCCAAATGCCCAAGGTTGCTTCTTCTAGTCCAACAGAAGTCTGTCTTTAAAAATGAAAAAGGAAATCAAGTAATGTCTTTGTAATATTTTCAAAATAAATACTACACATACTTCAGAAGGCAAGTGACATAACCTTGAAATTGCCCTTAGGAAAAAGAAAATTGTTTGAATTTCTGTCCAATACAAGTGGACAAAACAAAAACCAAGCAGGACAACACTGAAAAGTCCATTATATTTTTAAATCATCACTAGTTTTAACACAGCATTTTGAAGACTGTCATTTTTAAACTATGACTTCAGGCAAGTAATATGGTCTGAGGTGTCACCAGCTCTCCTAATGCTGAGGCTGGTCAGCACTTGAACAACAGCTCACCCAGGAAAGACAGAAGGTGATGTTGGTAAGTGACAGCACATCAACCCCATGCCTCGAGTCAGGTCCATGCAGTTGCCAAACACAGTCTTTCTTAAGACAAAGTGTCAGTACATGAGTGAGTTCATGTGACTGCGGAGCTACTGGGCATGATTTGAATTTGGTGTCATTCCATCCTTTCAATGGGACAGAGAGCCCAGACTTCTAATTTGTTAGAGAAATTAGGCATTAACCTTGTTAAAACTGCATGCTGAAGCATGCAATCTGCACTTTGTCTTAACTCTCACTGCTCCTTTATTTCAGTGCCAGGGTTTCCTACATCTGGAGCAGGTAAGTCTTCCTTCCATTGCTGACAAATACTGTCAGGTAAGAGACTGCCCTTACAAAGACCATCCCCATCAGGACACTCAGGTTTCCAGCATTAATTTTGGCTTCTTATACCTGGATCTGAATCTTTATTTTGGGGGTTCACATTTATAATCCTCAGGTCTATTTAACTTCACTTTTATATAGAATAGGATCACTTTGTAGCTGTATAGTGCTTTGCCTAAGGTTCTTCAGACAATCTTTCCAAAGGTCACCTGAATCTACAAAGAACTCCACTAAATGAACATGCCTACAGGCAGAATGAAATCCTGCTGAGCATGGTGACAAGTTATAGAAGAGTTAAAGTAATGAACAGTTACAGCACCTTACTTTTGTCAGAATGAATGGATACATTAAAAAAGGTTTCCTTCTACTTGTGAAATTTCCCTGTATTTGAAAAGCATGTCAAACTATAGCAAACAAGTTGAATGCTGCTGTATCTCGTAATCAAAGGAAAATTATTACTCTCAGTAGTTAAGTGCAGAAGTCATTCAAATATGCTTCATACATAAATAAAAAGAAAAGTACAGAGAGAAACATTTTCAAGACTGACTATAGCACCTGTCTTTGGTCATCCATCAGAGATGCTTAAGCTCCCACAAAGTAAAGATATATAGATACTCTAACTGCCAGAGTGAACTTCTGTGAGTTAAGCATTTGTATTACTTCTTCAGACAGAGGCTTCAGAATCTGTTACCTCATAAGATGCTGAGATTCATGTTAGTGACAATTATAGTTACTACTGTCCAAAGCTTGTAAAATTTAGATCTCAAGGATCCAAACAGGAAGTCAAGCAAAATCAGAGAGTGCTGAGACTTTATGACTGATCCACCCAGAGATATAAACTACGGCAAGGATGGGGAACCAACGGGGCTGATATTGCTCAGGTTATTTCTTCCAGTCTGTCACAATTTTTTTCTCCATAATTTCGGACAAGGCTACAACACACTCCTGTATAGCCCTCCAAATATTGTTGAAGGCCATGTACTCCTCAGCAGAGCAAGAATGAGACTCAAGAAAGTATTTAAATCTACAGAAATCAAGGAATAAAAATGTACAGGTTTCTGTGAGTTTCTGGATCAAGCCCTGAATGAGTAGTGAAATAATGAGCATCAGGATCTTGACTTGTCCTCTGATAGCAGAATGGTAGAGTTCTACCATCCCAGCCTATCTACTCTATTATAAATGTACAAAATGAACATTCACACTGTAATTATTTTTAAGTTGTGGTAACAGCACTTGTTTGCCAGAGATGAACAATACATCTGACTGCACAATTATTCATTTCTACATATTTCATTCCAAGGAATGTAAGGAACGATATGAACTACTAAACATACATTCAGACTACTGCAAAGCACACAACCAACATACCATCTAAAAGAGGATGAGGAGGTTGCCTCTTTCTAGCAAGTGCAACTCACCACATAAGGAAGTATATTTTTGATGATCCTAAATCAAGCTTCCAGTAGGGAAGATTTTAAGATATTCTTGTATTGTAACAAAATGTTCCCAACGGTGTTGTAATGAAAGAAAGAAAGAGGAAAAAACCCATCTCCTGGCAGGAAATTAATTATTGAGCATTCCACTGCTTGACGATTAGCTCCTACATTCTGTGCAGGATTTCTATTTTTCTCTCTCAGTATGTGGAGAAATTCACTATGGAAAATATACAAACAGAACAAAGAGCACAAGGGTATCCATTTATTAAATGCATTCAGAAACAGAACAGACTGGGAGAGAGGAACTTGTTTTGTGCATCACCACACCTAGTGTTTATTCCTTCTTTATATTCCCCTCTCCTCCATTAGATTGTCACTTCTGCATCTGTTCTCTGAAATCACCTCTGTTGAGAATGGAAGCATTGTGCCTGGCTTTTAGCATCACTTAGCTGACATAGTTTTGAAATGTCACCTCCTTCTTTTAAAAAATAAAATAGAAAATCTCTTGATGGAAAGGGAAAATGGAAGCCCGTCATTATATGACTAAATATCAAGATATAATTCCATTTTTAAAATCATTCTTTTTTTCCACCCCCAAGTCCAGCCCATTTAGTAAATTTCAACCCTTGCTGCCAGTTTTAGTCTCCCTATGAAAAAGCTGAAAAACCCACAGAGGCCATAATTTCACCAATTAGTTACATGACATAATATAATTCCTGAAGGTACTTCTGCAGCCAGTATATGCACCTACAGTATCTTCTCAGTTTGGTGGGATCATACCACTGCAACAGCATCTTCATGAGAGCAGACACTTCCCAGTAACTGTCATCTTGGATTCTTCCTGGATGTGGAACAACCAAACTAGAGAGGGAAGATGCAACAGACTGAAACAACATATGCTATCTTCAAATAGAATTCTATGCCAGCAATGCTCTATAGCTTAGCTAAGACATAATGAAGAACTTCTCAAGATAAATAAACAATTTCACTTTTAAAAAAGGAGGCAGAAAGGGTATGGAAAACTACTACAGCAGATGTCTGTATGATTCCTGCAGAAACCTTAATACCAGCTAGGCTGCTCGGGACCCTTTCTCACAGTCATCAGCAGCTGGGCTCTTCCATCAGCTGTGGGCAGGATGGCTCGGACATAGCATGGCTGTACTGCCTCTATCTGCCTCGCACACCTCATGTTTCTCTGGCTCTGTGCATCAGCCCAGAAGTCTCCACCTCTGCATGCAGATGTGCCAGTGTTTGCATGTGTTGTTCATACCTGAAAATATTTAGCTGCTGCCTCCCATCCTCTTCTTACTCCTTCTTGGGTCCTATATTAACATGATGTGTTCCCCAGAGACCAGGAGGCACCTCCACATATGCAAAACATGGAGGTGTCTCCTGAAGGGAGCATTCTGGAATAAGACAAACCATCCACTTCATACTCTAAACACAGCTGGTCTTACGAGAGAATGCTGCAGGAGCTGGAGATGGAGCAGCAGGACCTTCACTGCATGGTCCTTCATGTGGCCCTGGGCAGCAGGGCCCTGTGGAGGGTCTGATGGTGCTGATGGAAACTCTGCATGGTCCTCACCTAGTTCTTCACCCTAACCTCCTGACTTCCTAGCACATCAAAGCTGTTATTGATGCTGCAAATGACAGACAATGATACTAGCGATGATTCAGATTGCATTGTTTTGAGAGGAGAGAATGAATTTAGAATCATGAAGCAGAAGCAAGTTTAATTACTACATATGAGCATAGAGCATATGCTGCCATTTTACAAGAAACTGTTCTGAAGAGAAGCACCATGCTCTGCCACCAAACTCTAGAGCGACAAAAATCACACTCTCATGAGTATCAGACTCGCCATCTGTAAAATGTTTTTCATCTCTAGAAGATAATGTGAGAATTACGTGTTACAAATCATATCTTTTGTGACAGCTATTATCACTTGCTTTGGAGCAGCACCTTAGAACAAATGTTTTTTCTCTCCTATAAGAGCTCACATGAGGCATGAAACTTTTTGAAAACCTATTTAGTAGTGCAAGCAAGGTGGTAACTAATATATGTTTCAAAATTTCTCTTGTATGGTAAGAAGGGAACAGGGGGGTTTTTTCATGGACATAATGTCATTCAAAGGAATTTGCTCTGTAGGATGACACTCTCCTATACAACTATAGGAATTTTAGATAAGGCTGTGTGCATCTGTATACATGCATTTTAAGTTCTAGAAAGGGAAATTACTTTAGCCATTCTCTCACAAATGACTGAGAGGCAAAGCCAAAAACATATTACTCTTTCTAAGAACAGATTACTTTTGTATTCCCTCTCAAAAAATGCCCATGAATTAAGGATTAAACTTGGTTTAATTACTATAGTTTTGAGCAACAAGAGATCAGAGGCAGGCCAGCCATGTCAACACAGAGAATCGAAAGAGATTGAGACAGAAGCCAGAAACATAGAACTACAATGTAATGAGAGACTGTCAAAACCCAAGGGGAATGCAACCTGGAATCAACAGTCCTGACTGTACTCAAAATCTGAATTTCAGAGGTTAGGATGATGCAGGTCAAAATGATGTGGAGTGACCCCATCAGCAGCATTAATACACCAGAATGGAAAGAATGGGTAATCTGACTCTCTTTTCTGATAAATTATACATCTTCTATAATCAATCCAAACCGAAACTAATTTCCAGCAATTGCACTGCTCTGCCAGTAAACAGTGCCTTAATATAATTATGCATAGACAGGAAGAGATAATGACCTCTGATCCAAGTCTATTATTTTTATGGAACATGAAGATACATTGCAGTATTATGTGAGCTATTGATTAAGATCAGTATGTTACATTAAACAAGTTATTCTCCCACAAACCACTGCTGTTTTTTCCTCTACCATAGAATCTTGCTGTCTTTTTCAATCACGAGGAGTTACCTGGTGAGGGGCAAACATAACTTTGGAGGAACTACTACTACTACTACTGCATTGATACTGATCTACATTCAGAGCCAGGTATTTGCATCCCTTCCGCCTGCACAGCCTGTGGCAGAATAGGAGAGCATCTCGTAGACGATTTATCCAAAAGCTCTGTCCATGTTTGTTCAATAGCAGCTTATTAGAAGACGCATTAAATTGAGTCCTCTGATAGCCATCGGCTTCGCTTCAAATCGCGGTGGTCCGGACGCGGAGCCGCGCGCTGACCGCGGCCGAGTGCCCCCAGATGTCAGGACGGGAGCGGCGGGCGGGCTCCGCCCGCAGCTGGGGCGCCTCGGCCGGGCCGCACGGG
>VZTG01005027.1:3617881-3716902 GCA_013397845.1 Melanocharis versteri | reverse complement strand
CCGGGCCGCGCTCCGCTCGCCCCCTCGGGCGCGGGAGGGTCCGGCCCCGGCGCTGCGGGGACCCCGCGCCCGTCCCGCCGCAGCGGCCTCTTCGCGCTGCCCATAAAAACGCGTTTATTGCCGAGGTAGAGGGGCCGCGTCCTCCTGCCATACCTGGGGGCCGGGGAAGGGTCGTCCCTAGAATGAGTGTCATGCACCCACGGCAGCAATGGAAGAACGAAAGTGTGAGCAGCACAGGGGTTTCCCTCGTGGGGATGAAATCAGTGCCCTTATACATTAAAACCACTAATAGTTGCATACTGATTTAGCTTGCTCTTGGTAGTCTGTTCAGGCTCTCAAATTTCCTTTGAGGTGAATTCTCACGTTGAGTGGCTTCATGTACACCGTTTTTCATCCAGCTTGGACAGTAATTGTTACCAAGGCCCTTCGGTGTCACTGAGATCTGTTCTCTACAAACCTGATGAACAGCGTGAGCATTTCATTTGCATACGAGGCGTTTCTTTCATTGCAATATACCACTATTTGTACCTTCGTGCCGGTAAACAGCGAATTTTGACATGATCCAGTCAGACCAGTATAGCATCAAGAGTTAGACTAGCAAAACATGTAAGCAAAATCTACAAAGTTAAATATAAACAAACTGGGATCTTGAAATTGTAGCTCTTTCAAGTCTGAAGTGTTTATGTGGTCCCAAGCAAACACTCCACACAACCAGTTGTTTCACCCAGCTCAGGAATGCAGTGCTTTTCCCACAGCCTGCTCTGGTGATTTTGCTATAACGACTCAAGATCAGATGGAGATGGTAACAAGGCAAAGTCATCCCTTAAGCATCTAATAAGGATTCGTCGCCACTATAACATGCAGCAGTCAGCTATCCCAAAATGCGGTCTCCAAGAGTCTGAGGCAGTCTTCAGCTGTTTACGTATCAAGACTGGAAAGTTCTGCACAGGTGTAAGGACACATGAATGCCATGACAAAGAGTTTATAAACCTGAATGTAAGGAGCAGAAAAAACAGCTTGTGAAAAAGAAAAAGCATCTGAACTCAGATAGATTTGCACAAATCACAATGCCAGGCTTTGACTTCATTTTACACTGGGAGGACCTGTTTTTTTTCCAGGCATTATCCGAGTGGGCTGAGTGCATCAGTACCACATTTAGAGGTGGAGCTGGAAACGGAGCAAATGTGGTTGTGGGAAAAACAGGTAAATGACTTCACAGCATCAGTTGAAATACTGTCTGCCAGAGGTGGCTGGAGATTTCTAATCCATGCTGCAGCTTGAAGCAGGACTACTACCAGATGGGGACAGCTGAGGCTTTGTCCCATTGTCTGTGAGTATCCTCCAGGAGCTGGGGTGTCATGAGCTCTCTAAACAGCCTTTCCCGTTCTGCACTGGCCTGCATGTGAGACCTCCCAGTGGCCGTTTGCTATGGTCAGCACACCAGCTGGACAAAGGGAGGCGGTATGGGATGCAGGCAAATGAATGAAGAGAAGCAAACCAATCTGCAACCTTCAGCAGCAGAATCATAGACTCACAGATTTGTGATTGTTTAGGATGGAAAAGACCTTTAAGATCATCAAGCTCAGCCATCAAACTAATGCTGTCAAGGCCACCACTAAGACATGTCCCTAAGTGGCACATCTGCAAGTCTGTTAAACACCTCCAGGGATGGTGATTCCACCACTTCCCTGGGCAACCTTTTCCAATGCTTAGCAACTCTTTCAGTGAAGAAATTTTTCCTAATATCCAATCTAAACCTCCCCTGGCACAACTTGGGACTATTTCCTCGTCCTATCACCTGTTACTTGTGAGAAGAGAACAACCCTCACCTGGCTACAATCTCCTTTCAGGTGGTTGTAGAGAGCAATAAGATCCTTCCTGAGCCTCCTTTTCCCAGGCTAATGCTCCCAGCTCCCTCAGCAGCTCCTCACAAGACTTGTGCTTCAGACCTTGTCACCATCTTGTCTGGATGTGCTCCAGCTCCTTAATCACCTCAATGTCTTTCTTGCAATGAAGACCCCCAAACTGAAAAGGATTCAAGGTGCAGCTGCACCAGTGCCAAGTACAGGAAGACGGTCACTACCCTGGTCCTGCTGGCCACACTCTGCTGTAACTCCTTGCTGTCAGCCCCACCTGACCTGTGATGTTACAGCTGTGATTCATTGTAGTTGCAAATTTCCCTAGAGCTAATTACTGCCTTCACCCTCCTCCTTATCCTCACGCAAGAGCTGCCCAGCTCTACTCTCATGGTGGTTGAGGGTGCAGCCCACGTCACTGACATCTCTAGGCCTGCCAGGTAGCTGCACTTGACCTGCACAGTCTGGGTCTCAGAGTCAGGCTGAGTTTAAGATGTAAATGATTAACGTCGTGGGCACAGGAAAGTTCAAACTTCCGCTTAGAGAGAGGAGAAGGGCATTAAACCATTCTTACCTGGGAAAACACCTGCTCTGTGCTGCCCTGTCCTCTGAAGGCACAGTAGCAGAGGCTGGTGTGGTCAAGCAGCAGCATGGGCTGGGGCTGCCAGTTCCTCCTCTGCCGATGGAGGCAAAACCATCAGCGCAGCAGCCTGCCCTTCTCTTGCCAGCCAGTCAGGCGGGACTTCAGCATGGGGTTCAGCCCGTCTGCCAGGTCTGATCACTCCAGTTTCTAGCCAGCACATCAATATAAGCTGCATCGACCTCATCTTACAGTAATACCATGGGCCATGAGGTGCTGTGAATGAAAACCCTGATCCAGTTTCACTTAGCAGGTGCAGTTGTGTGCAGGGAGGCAGCAGCCATGTCACCTGTGTTTGTCCATCCAAGACTTTCAGATGGCTCTCCAGCACCTTCCCCAAATCAGCTTTGTGGTTAGCAGAAGCACTCATGTGTAGAACCTGCTCTGAGATAATTGTAAAAAATATTGCAATATATGCAGAACCAAGTGCTCCAAAATGGAAAGGTAAGCCTCTAAAGTTGTAAGAACATTTAAAAATTGTAAGGTCCAACAGGGCATCCTGTATAAACATTTTTCTTAGTTCTTCCCTGTAACCTGGGGTCTGTAAATCAGCTCAGCAAGAAAGTAGGAAATCTGAGATTCTCATATAAAGCTAGAACACCAAATGTTATGTTAGTTGTTGTAAACTCTGTAAAGGCTTGGGGAAATTATCTGTGAAAATACTATATGCCTTCTAAGAAGTAACTGATTGTATGCAGTGAGGAGTAAAGAACTTCTCTTAAACAAAAAGTGATTTCAGATTTTATTAACAAAGTCCACTTGCTTTTTGATGTTAAAGGACTATGGTATAACTGAAAAAGCAGGTTAGGTTTAATTAAGTCCCTTGGCTCACACTTGTTACTTAGGGCAACGCTGTAAACACTTGGCAGAGACTCTGAACTATAATAGCAGGTTTATTAAAAATAGTTTGGTCACATATGAGAAGGCAGGGAGTCTGATAGGAAGTTCATGGGTAATGTACCACTCTTCTGCATAGCCTTTATCTTTTTTTTTTTTTAGTGCATGCAGAATAAAGGTGTTAAAAAGCTTTTAGTTTCCCATCCTTTGCATATCTTACCTGTGAGTGATTTAATGAGTTGAATTCTCAGTTTGAGAAGAAAATTTACACTTGAAGGTTGTGTAATAGTAGGAGCAAAGCCATCAAATTCCATAACTCAGCTTTTTGCCTGTCCAGATGGAGGGTACCTTGTGGTTCCTGCTAAAATGGCAAGGGAAAGTATCTGACACAAAGGAAGCTATTTCTGAAATTAAGGAAGATATTTATGCCATTGTAGCTAATTTGCTTTGCCTTTATAAACAGAGTTCTCCATATGAACAGTCAATCTAGGAATGGATTTTCTCCTGCTTTTGTTTAAAATGCCACAGGTCTGCAAGGTGTTTGCCCATGACAAACAGTGTTTCGGGAAAGGTGGTGGGCATTTGGGTCCTGCCCCTGCACTACTGGCATAGTCCTTGAGTCTTTGCATGTGCTTCTGGCTTGTTAAAGGGACTGCAGAGAATGTGAGGATCTCACTCAATTTTTAATCCTTTTTCTGAAGTCTTGCAGGAATAGGACTGAAAACAGATGCTCTCTTACCCTATAGCTGAATGAGAAAAAAGGAGGAAAGTTAAAGTCTGTAATACAGGAAAGTAATCTCCTATTTTACAGATACATTACAACCCAACTTGAGTGGTCACTCCATTTCAAGGCAATAACCATGCCACTGTAGGTCCCATCAATACTTTATTTTCCTTGCTTAACCCATATCTGAAATACTGAGGAGGGCCAGCCAGGAGAAAGGACTCATTAGCTCTCCCAGATGAATAGGTAAGCAAAGATTTTGTTTCTATTACCCTGTCTGACAGCAGCCACCCCATAGTCTGGCTCCTCTGCCCACACACATGTAAACAATGGGAGGGGTACCATGTAAAACAGACTTTCAAAGCGAAACACCAAAAAAGTCAGGAGAGAAAAAAACAGTCTAATTCAACCAAGTAAACAGGAGACACTGAGAAAAATGTATTGTAATAAGAGAATGGAGGAAGTACGGTCATGTGCAAAAAAACCAAGTAAGCTATGAAATATAAATGCTTTTTGACTTCTTTAAAGACAAGGGAGTGTGCACTAAAAAGTGTGTTCTACTTCTCCAACCAAAGTGTGATAACTAGCAATGAATTAATTTATAAAATGTATATAATCAATAAAATGAACACCAGCTTAGAAATATGAGTGTTGTGCCCCACTAGAGCCATCTTCCTCTCAGTCCATTTCAGGTGGTAAGAGAGGAAGAGGGGGGATGACTCTTGGCCCTGCCTCAGTGTACCGCTGAGCATGAGTACAAACTCTGGATATTGACCAGCCTCCCTCTGCTGTGTCTCCTCCTTCCTTGACTCCCAGCAGTCCACCACGTAGGCCACACTGATGAACCACAGTGATTCACAACAACCGTTGCCACTTAATGGCAATAAATAGACTATGGAAATTGCTGGAAGGTCTTTATGTGCTCTGTGTAAGTTTCATCACACAGTCCATGAATAATACCAGGAGTTACAGTGGCTTCTAACTTGGAAGGTTAATTTGTTTTATTTGCTTGCTACCAAGGTAAAGTTTGTTTGGACCAACTTGGTAACTAAATGCACTTGAGTATTTTCAAGTCTGAGTCTTTTGTAGTGTTGGGGTGGCATCACAGGGACAGCTTTCATGTGCTAGAACTGTAGAGGTGAGGTCCTTCTGATTCTTCCTCAGGGCAGCTGGTGTGGTGGGAGCAGGGTTGTGTGGGTCACTCTCAGTCCACCCTCTTGGTTTTTCATTTTCTTTGGTAAGTTTGGTTTATTTTAAGGTGTGATTTATTGAGAACATGTGTGCTTTATTTGACAGAGGCAGTGGAAAAGGCCATTCTCTGGCCTTCAGGCTGGTTTTCTTACATTCGGTTTGGTTTTCTGTCGTTCTTTCAAGCAGATGAAAGTTGGAAGAAAAGGAGAGTAGTTATGTAAAACTCATTTGAATATTATGTACTTGTGGAGCTGATCTTTTTCTGTTGCCATGAGCCTTTCATTCAAAATCTCCCCCCTTACTAGGGCGAAACCCTTCCTTGATTCAGAGAGGACTTGACACAGAAAAAGTTCCATCTAGTTTTTGGAAACTTGTTTGTTATTTTTCCCCTTTATTCTGCTTCTATTTTCCTTCTGTTTCTGATGGATGTGGGATGCAGTTGTCTCATCCATGTGACAGTATTGTGTAATTCTGCCCCTTTGAGCCTGACTTGCTCTCACTCGTCTGTGACCAGCTGAATTCAGGACCTTCGGATTCCCTTCTGTTTGCTCCAGCACGCTATGAAGATTTGTTGCCCCAGTAGATACTGAACAAAGGTTGCAATGTTTACCAGTAAAGGGATCCTTTTTCCAGCTCTAGATGTTGTGTAGCGCCCT
The DNA here is from genome assembly GCA_013397845.1 of Melanocharis versteri. Classification (NCBI taxonomy): domain Eukaryota; kingdom Metazoa; phylum Chordata; class Aves; order Passeriformes; family Melanocharitidae; genus Melanocharis; species Melanocharis versteri. Next base: position 3,710,998 of record VZTG01005027.1, on the reverse strand, counting down.
AAAGGCCAGGAAAAAGACCCAAGAAGCAAAGCTTTCACCTTGAGAGCATCTGAGCATCTCCTAGGAGTTTCCATCTCTTCAGAACCCAGTCCCATAACATGAGTTTCATGGTTTCATTCCATGTGATCTCCATGCAAAGGTAGAGATGCCAGCCTGGTTCCAGCAGCGCCTTGAACGATAACCCAGGAAATGGAGGGGCCAATTCTGTGTCAGGGCTTACTGCACGGAAGGAGAGAGGGACAACAAGCAGTGGCTTGGTGTGTGGATGTCTCTGCAGATGATGGTGGTGGCAGTAGGGTTCTGTAGAGCTGTGTAAGCTGGTGAAGTTGTGCAGGAAGATGCAATCCAGCTGAACGCTGCTCGGGGGTGGCTGTCCCCACACGATGTTCAGCTTCAAGTCACCCTGGCTAGCCTGGTTACCTTCTCCTGCCTGAATTATCTTGGTTAGATAAACGTGTGGTACATTCATTGTATACCCCAGAGATACAAGTCAAGGCCTCTGCAGTAGTACTCGCTGGCAAAGACTATTTCTGGACGTAACTACAAATATTTAATATGGGGTAAATTATAAATCAGCCTTCTCCAACACCAACCAGAAGTGAATGCTTCAAGTGAAAATGGAGATTGCCTGGTCTGGTTTTTTCCCCATGAATATTAGGATTGAAAGCAGGGCAGCAGGTAATTATTAGTGTTCAAGCACTGCAGTTGCAGTTGCTGTATAAACAATGCTAACATTGCTGACTTTTATACACAGCTTTCCATCTGCAGATTTCAAATCTCTTGTATATTACAATTTTCTGTAATTTCCTGGCATAACCTGTCTGAAACAAAATCTACAAGCCCTGAAATAATATTTGATATTACAGAAAACAACCAGTATATTTTTGCAATAAAATGTTTGTGGAGGAATGAATTATGTGTGATCTATTCTGCGTACTTCACCATAGTAACAAAATGAATTGGTTTCTTAGAAGCCAGCAAGCAAGAAGGCTTCTTTTGAACTTCCTGACCTCTTTCACAGCACTGGAGATGTCAACTATTCTTCAAATGCAACATTCAGCTAAACTGCCTGTCAATGCAGCACCCTTTCGAAGCAATCCAACCTTTTCCTATTTGTTTGTTTCTGTTTGAAGAAGGGGTTTCAATTTTACATCCAATGTCAAGTCAGTTTGATTGTGAAAGAGATGTGAGAAGAGCTTCCGTCCCTGACCTCGCTGAACAATATTAGCTTTGAAAGTAACAGAAATATATAAATGCTTCAAATGGAGGGGCTGTACCCTGTAGCTGATAAATAAACTGATAATTTTTTGAGGTAAGAAATGGATGACTGTGATGCCTAACCTGCCAGACGGAGGCTTTTGCAGTATGAGAGGCACTCACTAATGATTCCAAGCTCTTTCAGAGCAGGCATTTTCAAACCTTACTTATATTTCACTGAATATTTAATGTCACAGTTCTGCCAGAAGCCTCTGAAAATAGGGAGAATTAAAAGCCATCAGTCATTCCTTAGCAGAAGGAAGTTGATGATTTAGAAAGTTTCTCTTCATCATGTTTCAAAGTGTGACCTTGAGGAGTGCTAGGAATGTCAGACATGTCCTTGTGGTGCCTGTAAAGGCAGTTTAGAAGTCATGATTGGTGGTATTTCACCTGAGCACAGTTAACTGCAAGCATTAACTGTCAGGGTTTGTCAGCCTCTAACCAATATGTCCTTAAAGACGAATCGCCTTAAAAGTCATGTTAGAGAACACACAGTGGAGCCTTTCCTTAAGCAGGTTTTGATGTCCTTGCTTTGCCGTGGTCACCAGGGCCTTCGGTATTGGTTTGGAGAGCAGCACCCCAGTCAGGAAGTGTTTCTAGTGAGAGGTGGCTGCCTGCTTCCTTCTGATCGATTCTTGTCCCCTTTTCCAAATGCATTTTCCAAGTCAAGCTCTGGCTTTCAAACACATCCTTTGAACAGAAAAATCTGGAATCTGGAGAGAAAACAACAGCAGTATTTTGTGGGTATGGAATACCAAAAAGAACTTTCTGTGCTCAGTTTGTAGGTGTTGGTGTGTGCATGAGCGTAGAAATGCAGGCTGAAGTGATAATTTGCCAGTGGTTCAGTAAAGGGATTTCATTAATGTTGCCTTTCCTCATGTCCAACCTCCCTCAGCATCACCCAGTCTCTCCTGTATCACAGAGATGGGTTGAGGGAATAAAAAATGGATGGATTTGTATGTATTTATGCATTGTTTTCCCTGTTCTAATAACTGCTTTGCAAAAATGAACAACAGTTAAGGAGGAAGGCAAAAGTATGAGGCATCCTCACTTGGCAGATATTCTTAAGTCAGCTTTGATGGAAATGTTTGTACTTTGCTTCTGAGAGAGGCTCAGGAATACATCTATTTATGTTGCAACTCCCTTGACTTGAACTGGCAGATGATCATAGATACCACAGTACAAAATTCAACTGGTGTAATGTGAGAAGAAATTTTGGAGATTGAAAATACCCTTTAATTATCCCCTTCAAAGAGCCCGGAAAGGCATTTGGTACAATCTCCTACCTCTAAAAACCAACACAGTTGCAAGTGATGGGTTTGAATGGAAGTCTCAACAGCAATATTTGTCTCCAGTATTGCAGAACTGTTGAGATAAAAATCTGACAAATTTCCCAATTTTGTTAAGTTCTGATAAGACTACCAAAATGTGCAGAACTTGAAAATCAAAGATTTTCTTTCTCATGTTTTTATACAAGTCAGTGGCTTATCCCATTTAATCCAAAAGAACTTTTCTGGGAGCATTTTGAGATTCCAGGATGAGGTAAAAATGTGACCACATGTAATCGTGCTGGTGAGCTCCGCCTTTTTTATTCAGTGATTTTTACCAGCATTTACAAATCTTGCCGCATTTTATTGCACAACTGATTTTAAAATATGTATATGTCCGGGAGCTCTTTCCTATGATCATTGGTGAGAAACATCCCTGAAGTGTTTGATGAAGAGGCAAAGTGTTCAGGGCTCTTCACACACACAGTTCATTTTCTTCTTAAGAAGGAAACACCAGGCCTTAAGGGGTTTTAAAATGCACTGGGGACAAGAAAGACAAAAACCAATGGCCAGAAGCCGAAGCCAAGATGAATCCAAATGAGGAGATTTTAATAGTGAGTCAGTCATCCAGAGAAATGATGATTTGCCAACTCTTAATGCCTTCAGAGAGAGAGCGTGCCTTTCTAGAAGATGTGCCATACTAACAGTACAGTTTATTCAAAAGTGGGTTAATTGTGTGAAGTATAATGACTTGTAAAATAAAAGCTGTATCAGAGAATCTGCCTAATGGTCCTTTGCCTTTAGTTTTGTGACATTTATCTTAAAAGGGTATTGCTTTTCTTTTCTTTTCTATTTTCTAGCTCTTACACAGACTAGGTCAAAGAATTTTAATTCCGTTCCTTACAGATTTCTACCTTGGAAAATGAAGCCATTGAGCAAAGCAAAAGTCGTAACAGCAACTGTGAAGTGATAACAGTTTGCAGTTAGTGCTCAGCCAGTGGGAACTAATTCACTCATTCACAAAGCTACAAAGCTGCCGTCAGACGGCTTTTTTTTTTGTCACTATCAAACAGATTGCGATTAGATCCACTGACAAAGGTGAATGGTTTGATAGTCATAATTTAATCCTCTTCTATCAATTCAGCAAGACAGTCACTAAATCACACAGTCAATTTTTTGCGAGGCTATCCTGAATTTATAGTTAAAACCAATGCCACATTTGAAAATACATGTTGGCCTCTCTGCCAAAGGTGTGTATAAAATTATCTATGTATGTACCTGTACATACACATGTGTGGAATTAATAAATGTGGGAGTAAACAGAAGAGTGTTGTTGGTGGAACATGAGCATGTGAATGTTTGGTTTGTTCAGCACTATTTCTGCAAGTCATATGCATCTGTGCACAAGAAGCTGCTGCCTCCTGCTCCTCTTATGTAACTTCATAAAGACTCATAACATTGCCATGGTATCTGCAAAGAGAGGCTCAGGGGGTAGTGGGTGCCCTGTTACCAGGTGATACTTGTCAAGAGCTCGTCTTCCCCATTCAGGTATATTCTGGGACTTAAAACACAGATAGTGACACACCTACAGAACATTATTAGCATCATTCACTCAATTCAGAGCACCTGAACTTGAAAAGTCTGGATATTAGGTTGGCTTTGGCTGTGGCTTAGGGCACACATGATCATACGTAAGTTACTTAAATTCTCTCAATTCATATTATCTTATTTATTGGAATGGATGCTCTTTGGTTACTATGCCCTACTTCTCCCAGCTCTTGTGAACTGCTACACACCCGTGTGTCTTCATGTGGAGGTAGTTTCAGGAAAGCTATGTGGTTTCATTATTGCCTCTATAAACAGAAAGCAATGCCTGTATTTTGGCTGGTAAAAGTGAAGTAACAGTGATCAGAGGAGGTTTTTTGTGCATGTTTTAAGGTAGGGTACCAGATACACCCATGTTCAGTTCTTTTTCATGTCTTCTTTTTGAGCATCTCAGTTGGTACGGCACATGCTTAACCCCTCTATGCTCACCAGGAATGGTTCCAAAGTTCTTAACCTAAGGCTGTCAGTGCAGGGAAATGGTGTAATCTCCCCAGATTGTGGGAGGGGTTACAAACCCAGTACCAGAAAGTCTCAGATTTCTTCTCACTGCTGTTGCAAAAGATATTTGCTTAAAAGTCCCTTTGCCTGCCAGGAAGAAAATCTGGGGGAGAGATGAAGTATGTTTTTGCTCCAGCAGTAATGGAAGAAACCTAGGAAAACATGCTCCAGTTGTATCCTAGAGGTGAAAGGGCCAATAAAACAAACAAACAAAGTGGGTAGTGCTTATTGCTTTGAGACATCTCATCATTTCGGAGCTGATTTCAATGATTTTTGAACAGTTGCAGGCACAGGGATGCTCTTCCTTTCCTGAGCAGCTGAACAGATGATAGATTTAGTTTTAAGTCAGTTCCCAGCTGATAGGGAAAGGATTGCAATCTGCTTAATAGTGTCGTCGCTGCAGACAAGTAGACATCACTTCTGGAGGAAAAATACTGGGAACACTGCTATTTCCTGAGACCCAAGGAGACAGGCCTGCAGCCATCAGTTGTATCTGGGAGCACCATGTCATGTGTGCAGGCTTCACCCCACAACAGCGGCCTTGAGTGCACAACCACGGCCAGTGTCAGCTCTCACCTCGTGCATTTTATGTGCAGTGAAAGCCACGGCTTTATTCCCGCCCTCGTCCTCAACTTCTGCCAGCGCCTCTTTCTCGGGAAGCTGGAGCAGCAGCACACAATGCACAATATAACACCTCTCTCCCTGTTTCTTCCCACAGACCAGCCACTGAGCACTGGTCAGGAGCCATTAGCACCCAGTTCAAACAATGTAAATTCTATGAGAACTCATTGTTTTTATAAAGATCGCATGCAATCTGTTGCCAAGCAGCCTACGCAAATATTTAAAGCCTGCCTCTTTCTTCACACAGTTAAAAAAAAAAAAAAACAACACAACAAAACAAAAATAACAAGAGCTTTTGCTTTGTAAAGGCTGAGGCAAAATTAACCTCTTCCTGGACAAGTACCAGACACTGAGATGATGGAATTATTGACGTGTGTGTGTGTTCCATGGGGATGACAGTGCCCCATGAAGAGGGGGCTTGACTTGGAGGCTGGCTATGTATTTATATATGTATTGCTAAATATTTTACCAGTACAAGATAGGTCTTTCCAATTCCCTCTTTTCTTGAGAGGTAACATTTTTCTGTCTAACCCTAATGTAACTACCTGATTTCTAAGGATCACCTCCTCATCCCAAATATCTCCAGGGCCCAGGCCCACCTAGGAAGAATAGCCACGTTTGATCATGTTTTTCTCTCTCCCTCCATTCCTGCCGTCATTCATATCTAAACACATGCTCAGCTGCTTTGCTGAAATCATCAGACAGGAACAATGTCCATTCTGTCAAAATGTTATAGGAGTGCCAGCTCTAGATTTCTATGTAGAAACTTGGAAATAGACACATATTTAAAAATACTTGTTATTATTTTTACTCCTATCACACTTCAGTCTCACCAATATGAGTTATCAGGCTAGGTTTTTCTGTCTCTGGGAACAGAGTCCAGGCACGGAGCTGTCTAGTCAGGCAAGAATTATCACCGGTATCACACTGGATAGACTTCATGAAAAAACAGACCAAGTACAAATATAAGCAATGGCTCGAATCCCAGCAGCACTTTTCCATAGGAACAGCCCTTCATACAGTATGTACCTTTGTGTGTGCAACTGCAATACTCAGAAGGAGTCATTTCCCAGCCAAATGAAGCCTTTATCAGTGACTCCAGGGTCTGATTGCCGAGGAGACATCTATGATCTGTGAGGAGTCAGGATTATAAAGGTAATTAACATGCCCCTAAGATCCGCCTTGGAAGTCTGCCATTCATTCGTGCCATACATACCTATCCCATAAGAAAAAGACTGTTTCCAGGACATTTTCTGACCACCTCTTTCTTGCATTTGATTTCTGAGGTTCGCTTATTATTCTGCTTTTTGAAACCAAAGTTTCATGTTCAGAGCAGAATCACATAAATGTGATCTCAGCTCCCTGAGGTTGTAAAATTTCATGATATGTCTCATATAAATTCTAAATCAATTCCTCCAAACAGATTTCAGAATTGCTTGAAACACCATTTAGTATGGCCTGACCTATTTTTGCTAGAAAAACTTTAAAACTGGTTGGAAAGTATCCCCATTTTAGCAATGACCTTGTTATTTATAACCAGGTCTTGATCCAATAATATCTATTAATTATAATAATTTTCCTCAAAATGTCATTCATCCACGTGTTCATAAGGACATAAAATCCTGCAACTTGCCTAACTAAGGTAGAACTGAAAGACCTTATTGTGGTTTCTTATCGTGGCTTTCTATAAAAATGCAAATACCTACAGCTAATGTGCCACAATGGGATTATCAGGGTGGTAACATCAATTACATGCATAACTGTTTTCTGCATTGAGACATTAATGTCTAAAAGCACAAACAATTTTCAAGATTTATCTTACTTTTAAATGTATTTACCGACTGTGATTTACTGTATTTCCTTCTGTGAGAACCTTAGACCAGTAGACAAGTTTTTCTTCTGTTGCCAGTTTGCTTCACCTGTGGTTCTCATGCATTGCCAATGAGATCTGCAGTACACACAAATGAAAAGGATCATTTAAACTCAGAAGAAGCAACTGAAAGTAACCAAGTAAGAGCTATTTAGTATAATCTGGGTTGGAAGTGACCTTTAAAGGTCATCTAGTCCAAACTCTCTGCGATGAGCAGGGACAACTTCAACTAGATCAGGTTGCTCAGAGTCTAGTCCAATTTGGCCATGAGTATTTCCGGGAATAGGGTATCCACCCACCTCTCTGAGCAACCTGTGCCAGTGTTTCACCACACGCACTGTAAAAAAATTTCTTCCTTGTAACTAGTCTAAATCTGCCTTCTTTTAGTTTGAAACCATTACTCCCTGTCCTATTGCAACAGGCCCTACTAAAAATTTTGTGCCTCACCATAAAGGTCCTTTCTGGCCTTAAAACCTGCATCTCCTTAAGAAACGGTTTGCACTGCAGTCGGGGGATTGAAGACGAATGCCCGCGTGTGTGGTGGCTCGTGTGCCGTCTGACCGTCACGGGCACCACGAGCCGCAGCAAAGCAGCGCGCCTGGCTCCCGACGGCCGGTGCGGAACGCCGCCCTTGCTGCCGCCGCGGCTCGGGGCTGCGCGGAGCGCTGGGCACCGCTGCCCTCTCCTGGCGCCTGCCCGCATCTCGGAGGAGCCGGGCCGGGCGCGGTGCAGGACAGAACGAGCTTTCCTGCGTGTAACCCAATTTACAGCTAACTACGTGGCGGCGTGAGAGACTGTGGCGATAAAGGTGCTTTTAGTGCTTCCCCGCCTTAGGGAGCCAGTCCCACCCCTGCTCCCCTCCCCACCTTCTTGCACTCCCCAGCGGGACACGCCGGGGTGCCCGCAGCCTGGTGTCCTGCACCGAGGAAGGCAGTAAATGGGAGAGCTTTTCATTAGTTAGAACCCCTAATTTGGGGATTGCGTAAAGCTTTTCCCCATTTCTGTATTTAACCTGAAACCTCTAACACATGCACTGCCAGTCTCAGTGGAAAACAAATCAAATGTTGAGTGTTGCAGTGCTCCACAGAGACATCGGGGAGAATTTGTCAACTCTGGACCCTAGAGATACACAGGGCCTTTTTATTATTTCAATTTTGAGCAGTCATTTGTGACTGAGTCAAGAGAGCATAAAACTGCCACGTTTTCTAGGCACTTTGCATAGGCACCTTTACCTATATGGGATGCGGGGAGCTCAAAGCAGGGTGCTGCGGGTTGGTCCCCTCCGCTCATCCTCTGAAGTGCAGGACTTCAATTTTCACCACATCTTTTTTACCACATCTCTCCCTTTTCTCATCCGTCTCCATTCCCAGGGAACTTCTGAGGGTACAAGAATGCTGCACGCCTGTAAAACACTCGTTGACTTTCTCTCCAGGCAAGCCCATGTTCAAGGTTCCTCCCCTGGCTGGGGCAACTTTCCCTTGCAATACAGGGAATAAAACAAAGAGAGAGAGGAAAGTCCTTCAAGCCTTTCTCTGGCCAGGGGTGGAACCACAGGAGCAGGAGCAGCCTGAGCATTCGGGAAAGATCAGAGGAGAAAGGGAGAAGAATTCCAAATGTGGTACATGGCTCTTGCGAGCACCTCACAGCCCTAACCTGCTGAGTGGTAAAAGAAATGTTCTCCACTCCCTCTGTTTTTATTTTCCTTCTCAGGGAACTTTGCATAGCTGGGGAGGAAAAGAAAAATAACTGTCTTAGATATTATTTCAGTACTTTAATTTCTGTTCCAAAGAATCCAATTTATTAGCAGCAGTACCTGAGATTATACTCGCCAAACAAATTCTCAAAGGAAGCCTCACCATCTAGGTGTATTTTTCATTATACAATAAACTCTGAACTCCACCAAAGGTGTTTTCTCGTAATGTTAAACTCAGTGCCTGACAATTATTGTCCAGCTCCATTTGGTGCCAGAAGTGCATTCAGTGGAGAAGTAATAAATCCTTTCATGCTGTTTAATAAAACGAGAAAATGTGTTGCTCACACTTGGATGCTAGACTTTATTACACAAACACAGCTAAAAAAATAAATGGAGTATTTCCTGTTTAGAAGTGCCTACAAGTCACATGATGTTGATTTTCTCCAGGTGTTGCAACTCTAAATGAAATTTTCACTTAAGTTATTCTTAAAGAAGTGAGTTATTTCAAAATGCAATAATCAACATGTTGTTAAAGGTGCAAAAACCATTGTAAAAACCCCCAAAACATTCAGTGTGCTGTAAAGAAATTAGATGTGGAACATTGTGGTTGCCAAGTTATTCAAGATATTTGTGAGACACTTTGACATCCACTTGAGTGCTTTTCTGAGTTTCTACTGAGAGGAAAAAAAAGCAAGGAAAAATCCTATGAGGTCTGAGAAACGCTTTCAACTTCGCAGTTGATTTTGTCTCTTTGTAGGGAGCTGGGGTTATTCTCTGCTCTGGTGGCCTGGTCTTGGTTAGAGGTGCCACTGCCATGGTAAAATAAATGCCTTATATAAATAAATATCTTCATCAAGATGAAAGCGCTGAGTGAAAACTGCTCCTTAGGCAGGATTCTCTGTTCCTTCATTTTCATTAATTTAAAGGAAAGAAAAAGCCAGGCACACATTGTCTTTTAATAGATGAATCCTTCAGTTTTGGATGTGTTACTGCTCATACTCGCACAACCCATGTGAACCTCATCCAGTGGTGCTTTGAAGAACGTGATGAATATCTGTCATGCATGCCTCATTCCTCCTCTCTCTTGCCTTCCATTTACAGCCTTGTGTGGGTGAGCCTCTCCCCTTTGGGGACTTGCTGGGGGGCATTTAGAGGTGCTCAATAGTCTGTATTTCTGTGGGAGACGTGGAGCAAGAAGCACTGAGCATTAGGATGGGTCTAACATCGTGCTGGAGTTCCTCCCGCAGCTTCTGAACAACCAGCAGTGTGGAGACCCCTGACCAGAGTAGCTCTATGCAAAGGGTAAATTCTCTGCACATCTGAGAAGGATGGATCTCACCCCAAAACTTCAGAGACATCTAGACAAATTCTGAGCCCCAACCATCTGTTATTCCCATCCACGATAATTCTCTGATATACCATTATATGAATGTAGCATTGCTTATTTTGTATTTAATAGCTGGAGTTGTATCTCTCTTCTGTTAATCTCTCACTCAAATCTTTCCCAGTTTAAAATGGCTGAGCACATTTACACCACTGGGGTTAATTACTCCTGTTCGTATTTCTTACAGAAAAAAGCAGATCTCTATCACTGCGTGGCTCACGCCTTTTCTGTAGGCTGACATTAACCTGAATATCCATAAGAGGCACTGACACTGCACCTCTATAAATGTCAAAGAACAACAGCTCCTGAGATATCATCCAAAAAGCTCTTGTACCAGAAAGAATGACTCCAAAAGCCACGATTAAATACACAATAAAACAGGTCAGAAGTGACTGCAAATACTTTCCAAATGACATGAACTTTGTAACAGACCCTCAGAGCACATAGAGTTTCCTTAACAGCTTGACCAGCTGATGACTCTGCAGCCACCAGAAGAGGTGGGATGAACCCTGTCCTCCCACCCTTCCATTTTGCAGGCCAGCACCTGCAGTCATATGAGTCAAGGAACACACCTATCTGAAAATTATTGGGCTTTTTGGAGGATTGTTTTTTGTCTAGATCAGTTTGCTGATGCAGTTGGCCAAACAATGTGGTTGGTTGCTGTGTTGGGAAGCATGGCAGGGAGAAGAGGTGGGACATGCCTTTTTAATAACAGTGCAGTCATTAGAAGGCTGGAAGGGCTTGTGAAACCATCCCGTAGGGTTTTGCAAGCCTAGTGTGGTGTGCATCTCCATGGGGTCCTTTTCTCCCAGAGGCCCCAGTTCAACATTGCAGTTAAATGACTGAATTTCAAGCTTATGAGTAGTTCCCAAGGCATTTCATATTTAATTTCAATTTAATTGTATTCTTAACTTAGCTTTAATGATAAGCATAGATTTACTCACATGTGCAGAACTAGGTATGCGTTCATGTCCTTCTCAGGAGGAATATCACAACTGCATGTATGGAAAGTAATTGATTTTTCCTAATGGGTGATTCCAGTTATGAATTTATTTGGCTCATTAGTTGAGAGCTGATTTATTCACTCTTTCTCTTTACTGGCAGCAGCCAGTTTCCTTCCACCTGGGTGTAACTCCAGGACTCAGAACTTTCCACTTAACTCCCTCTGCAGATTTAGTCACTCTCTCTTATCAGAGTTGGTCTTACAAGACAGTTTTTGTTGCTTAAAAATTTCCAAACTCAGCAGGATCAAATGTAGGCTTTTAAATCTGCATTTGAGCTCCCCCATACACTTCGGGGGCTGTGAGCTTCCCACGTCATTTCCAAAGAGAGATAAAAAGAAAACCTCTGAGTCTCTCCCTGTGACTATGGGGACCAGAAGGACCATTTTGCAGCAGTCCTTTTTCCTGCTGGGCAGCGGGGTCATGGCACAATGCAGAGAACATCTCTGTAGCCTTGTGAGGTCAGATGAGCACAAGTGACGTGGGGAACAGTGATAATAATAGAAAAAGAAAGGTGAAAATAGTTGGGATTTAAAAGGTATTTCAAAGACACTCCAGGAATACTAAATATTGGTATTACACAATTAAGTGAAACCTTCTGCAGGTCTAAAATATATATTAGAAAAATCGGTCTGTCTGACTTGAAGTGTGATGCCATGCTGCTTACATTATATATGAACAGTAATTGGAAACAGGACATCTGCAGAAATTAACCATTAACTGTTGAGCACTAAAATCTCTAATTGAGTTTGTAAGCCCTTAATGGCACAATTAACCTTAAACATAGCTCAGTGCATGCACTACCTGGTTAACACTGGTTAATAACTCTAACAGCTGATAATATTTCACACCCATGAGAACACCAGATTAGCAAGAGACTTGGTGGAATGAGCTCAGCTCGCTGCTCTTTTGGACCACAGACATAACAGCTTAACCTTTCTGAGCTTAACCTTTCTGCTGTAACTGGTGTTTTTGGGTTTCCTTCCTTCCAGATCTGCACGTGATGAGAGCACCCCTGCACGTGTGGCTTGGTGAACTGCAGACACCGTGTCCTTGGAGCACTTCGTGGTGTACCAGCAGATGGAAGCTGCATGGATAATGATGGATAAATCCACCTCAGGTGGGCTGGAAGAAGTGTCTATAACTTGAAGTGTCCTTGAAAGGGAGCGGCACTGTAAATTACACAAGAAGGGCAAATTCTACCCCGAAGTACCAATGGGAACTAGAGAGATCAAAGCTGTGAGGAACAGCCCACTACATGCTTGGCTGGGGATTCATTCATAAATCTTAACCCCACACCCTCTACCATTAAACCCTGTGCCCAGGAAACCCTAGGACTGTGCAGCCCAGGCAGACCAGCCCAGGAAGGACAATTTCAAAAGTGTGGGTGGTTTAAAGTGATTGATGCAAGGGGCAGAGCTGTCAAGCAGGTGGAAGAACTGTTGCTGAAAAAGCACATAATTCTTTGTCAGCAATGAAAAGTAAAACTTGGCAAGTGGATTCAAGGGTCTAGCACTGTCAGCTTTAGGTGTCCTAATTCAGAGGCTTGTAAACAAAAATTACTTTGTTACGGCCAACTTCCAGCACATATCTAAGCAAATTAATTCTGCGGGTGTTCCAGAAGAAGTATGTGTTTCTATCTATCTATCTATGTATCTATCTATCTATCTATCTATCTTTATTTTTTTTTAAGAAGCAAAACCCCTAAATGTGGATTGAATAAATTTTTGAAGAGACACACGCTGCGGACCGGTGTTATTTGTAGCACGAGTGTGTGCCACAGCTCCTCTGAGGCTGGCATTTTACCTGGAGAAAACCAGGTAGGTCTGCACTTTGGGTTGTCCTGAGGGCATCCCTGCAGAGCCCAGGCAGAACTGTCAAAAGCCACCCTCGCCTGCTGATGGTAGAAGGAGGGGCAGTGCAGAAAAGCGTGTGTGCAGACCTGCGCCTCTGCAGCACGGCGTGCAGGATTGCCACAGCAGGAGGATGTGCAGCTGAGAGGCCAGCCTGGCCCTGTGCTGTCCTGTCCTGTCCTGTCCCATCCTGTCCTGTCCCGTCCTGTCCTTTGTGCTCCCCAGGCAGCGGTGCAGCCGTGGCACAGCCCGAGATCGCAGGTCATCCTTCACCTTTCGACGGCAGCTGAGCTTTTATGGCTGTGACCTGCAGTGTGTGACTGAAGCCAGGAAATTAAAATCCCCTTCTTTACTCAATTTACTCACTTGCCTTAAAAAATCATGCTTGTTCTTACGAACCCTTCTTTTATATAATTTTCATTAACAGTACTTAACATGACAATGACTTTGATGATAATTGCCCATTTTTCTGGGTGCTTTTGTGGTACATGAAAATTCACGACAGGCGGGTACAGATCGAACCTTTGAGCTAGCAGATGTCTCTGAAAACAATTTTTCCTGTGCACTTACGATAGAAATTCTCAAGCATTTTTTGTACTTACCAAAAAGTTTCACTGACCAAGATAAACAAAACAAAAACTGCAGCTCCGTGCAATGTGGGTTTGGATTTAAAGTAAATCTTTCTCCCATGCAGAGATTTAGCCCCTCTGAGGCTGCTGTTTTGTCACCTTTTACAGCCTTGTCTCCTAGGCACCCTCAGAGTTTACTGCAGCTGACATGGCTTCCTGTGGACTTTCGCCTACGCACTGCCCTTAGGTACCTGCAGGAGTTGATCACTTTGCAGCCATTACTCTTTTCCTATTTTCCCATGTGTTTTTACGGCAACTTGTGATTTTCTAGGCTAGCTGGGGTATCTGGGGCTTCTTTGTGCCTTTGTTAGATGTTTTGTTTTTCTTTCTTTTTCCCCAATGGCAGCTATTTTATTACATCCCAGCCTGTGTCTCCAGGCCTCACGCTCTGGGATTCTTGTTTGGTTTTCTCATGGAGCAGCCCTTTTCCCTTACCATTTCCCTGATGCCTTGTATTGCATTTTTATTACAGCAGAGGCTGTGTCTACAGGTCCTTCAGGCTATTTGTTCTGAGATTTTTATTGGATTCTCAATAAATATGTTTGCCATTGGGGGTCCTTAGCTGGTTTCCTTACCTATTTTTATTGAAGCTGTGCTTCCAGACAAAATGTTAACCAGCTATTTCAACAGCAATCTGGTTTCTCTTCTGAGCCCTTGCACAGTTTCTTACATGTTTGCATTGGCTGAGCTACGTCTCCTGCTTTTTTTTTTTTCTGATGTTTCCCTCATGTTTAGGACCTTTTGTTGATGCAGTCTCGGTGCTTTTCTGCAGCCGTCTCCATTTTACCTGGCAGCACAATTACACCTTTGTGGCAGGCAGCAGGTGGAATGAAAATTGTTCTCTGCAAAGCTGAGAAATCCTAGGATTTGGGTAAACAAAGACAAGCAGGTCACATTCCTGCAAAAAGCTGCTGTTTGCTAAGCTGACCCGATGGTTTTTGCTTGGGTAATCCCTGATTCACTGAGGTACATCAGAGTGCATCATCTTCATTAAGAGAGATGGATTTGGTGTCTTACAGGATGGTGGGTTTGTTGTCCTGGGGAAGGTCCTGTGAGGAAAGAGTGACAAAATGTTGCAGGCATGTCACCAAAGTACTAAAGTTGGAGGCTCCCAGTGCACCCTGCCATGAAGATTTTGATCCAGATTTTCACAGAAATTCTGACTTGAGTCTTGGCTTAGTCCCATTTCCGTGGTTATTTATATATTTATAAATTAGGGGGCAGTGGTATTCCCTGGAGATACTCTGTGGAAAGGATGATGTGGCAGCCTAGATACACAGGACAGGACTGGGAGCTTTTCCTCCCCAAAGGCAACAGCTGCATCCCTGTCCTAGTCCTTTTGGGAATGGAATTGTGGTACAACTGCCTGGTGTCCACGTCACAGAAACCACTGCCAGGGCTGGTGGGTTACCCTGCACCTCATCAGCATGCTGAGCCCAGACAGCAAAACACTGATGGGTAGTACTGGAGACGGGAAAAGAAGTCTCTCTCCAGCCTAAGCCTAAGCCTTCATCTTTTAAAGTACTTTTGTATATTTCATTTGTTTTCTATTTTTAACTTGGGTGAAAAGGCCTATGTGATCAATGTATATGTGTGTATTTGTGCATCTCTAACTGCTCTTCTCATAGTAACTTTTGAATTTATGGACCAGTTTCAACCAGATCTGAGTTAGAAGGAGAAAACACAAAGATAGGATGCCCCTGCAACTTCTGTCTTAAGTAAACAGCTGGGTAGAGGAGAGAGTATCAGAGAATCCACACAGGAAAGAGCCATTCTAAATACTTTAACTGCTGGAAAAGTTTAGATCACAGTTAATGCTTTATTAGACATAAAAATCCACCAATCATTCAAGTTGTCTTTCCCGGATGAAGACCATATCCTGTGTGTAGTAAAAGGTAATTCTGATTGAGCTTTTTCTGGTGCTATGGACATTCATAAAGTCTTCTCTCACAAACACATGCTGCAGCTTCAGCCTAATGCAGTTTTTAAAAAAGAATCAACTACAAGATGCAAATCCATTTGAAACCAGGATCTGCTGCTTACGATACAGATAGACATAGATATTTGCTTAGAGGTAGTTATAAAGCTGTTCTATGGCATTTATTTTATCAGTACTCTAGAAAATATCAATAGATATTTTCCATTTAATGTGACACACACATTAATAGCCTTATTTTTGAGAGGGAATATTTGTATTTTGGGACCAGAGGATTTGTCTCAGAACAGTAAGACATTGATAGCAAAGAAATGAAGACAATCTCTATCAAACAAGTCCACTCTCTTCCTGTGGAAGACTATTTCTCCTCCAGCATGAAGCTGTTTTCCAGGCATAGAGAAAGGTGGAACTATCTAATGCTACACTATATTTTACCTCAGAAAAGGAAAACTGGGACACAGTGAGACTGATACCCTTGACTTGTCTGGAGACTACAGCTGATCTGACTGAACCATTCCCAGGTCAGCAGTTAGACTGGAAAGACTCTGGGAGTCACATCCACCCAGACAAAGCTACTGGGACATTACTAGTAGAGAAGAAGCTCATTAAAAAACCCCATTTATTTGCCTATTTTGGACGCAAGAAGTAAAACTTGAACTGAACAACAGAAATGAAAACAGAAGCTGTAATTTTTTAATTTTTATCCACTGTTTTCATATCAACAGGGAGAACTTTGATGCGTTGTTGGAGACTTGCTTGGCCCAATAAATCAGTGGTTCTTCAACATTTTGCCAGAAACCCTGCTCCTGAAGAAGCCATAGGGATTGCCTTTTAATTCCTTCACAAGAGTCAGAAACTGGGTTTGTTTTGCCCATGGCTGGGGGAGACGCAGGCTGCAGTGCAGCACAGGGGCCAGGAGGATTTGGCATCCAGGTGCCATGTCAGGCATCTCCCAGAGCACAAACTGCCCGTCTCCCTGGGGCAGCATGGGCTCCAAGGGGATACTGGGCTCAGGAAAAGCTCTCCCATGCCAAAAATTGGATTTCTTGTGAAGGACCCAGCTTGTCATTGTGAGGCCCTTGAACTGCCAGATAACCCCCTGCAAGGCAGCCCACAGCTCCTCCTTGTCCCTCTCTTAAGTGGGGACAGTGACACAATCCTTGAAGGGGATCTTCTCTCAAGTATTGATGATTATTTCCAGGAACACAAGGAGCTAGGCTTGGGTCACTCCAAGTCCTGCAAAAGAACGTTCTGGCCCCATCTGCAATGAGAAATTAAGAGCAGCCTTAATCATGCCAAAGCCAAATTATTTGCTGCTGAAGTGGACTGTTTGTCCACATCCAGCTTCATTTGTCCAGCGTGTTGAGCAACAGCCTTGACTTGTACTAAAACATGCTCAGATTTTGCCCTCTTTCCATGTGTCCAAAGGATGGGTGGGAGTTGAGGCTGGAGCTGAGAAGAGCCACGAGCTTCAGCCTGGTGATGACACTGGACTTGTTAGGCCAACAAAAGCCTGAAACATCAATGTGAGTACATGCAAAAGTTCAGCTTTCTTTGTGTCAGAATCTGGGGAAACCACAAAACAGCAGCGATAACATGACTTTCTCTGGGAGCATGGAGCTTGTGGGACAGCCATTAATGGCCCTGGTGTGAATGTGGGGCACTCAGTACTTCAGCACGCTGGAGAGGTGATTGTAACTCACAGTTCCCAGCAAGAAACATCTCTTTAAAAAATCAGAACATTTTCCTGCATTTCTTGGACTCTTTTATTGCAAACTCTGTTTCTTTTTTTATTTTCTTTTGTTTCAAACCTGCAATTGTCTGATAGAAAATGCACCACACATGGATGGCTGGTGTTCCATTCATGGGACTGAAATGCCTGAATGTTTTACAGCAACAATAAAAACCCCAGTACCATTATGACTGAATAAAATTTGGGACACAATAACAGTAGCAATTTTAATTTTTTCTTAAATGAAAGCGAGTAGCTGTATTATTAAGGGCACAACTCCAATTTATGAGTTATTTTGAGCAAACAAAAGGCTCACTCTCTTAGCCCAAATCACTTGCTCACTGTTAACAAAACTATTATTGTATCACTAAAAGTATCATGAAACAAAGCCTCAAATCCAGGTTTTGACATCAGGGGCCAACATACTTACACGAATTTGGGATTCTGAGATGCATTTATAGTACTACTTTTTGCAGTGACCATTCCCACTGCATGATCATGTGTGTGGATAACCTGTTGGGATGGTCCATGGCCTGGCTGCAGTTGATGCCAACCGGAATCTTGCAGCTGGGCTAGAGGGAGGGCTGGTCACAACTGTCCCTGAAGGCACTGGGGTGCAGCCATCCAATTTCAGATTGCTTCTAGCATGTGGGGGTTATTGTTTGTCAGGAATTACTGTTGCCTGACTTCAGCCTGAAGTTACTCCCTATCAAAGACCCAGGTTTCATGCTATACAGTACAGCTGGCCAGGATGACTTGAGCTACAACAAATTTTTAAATTAGTTTCTAACTTTTTGACGTGCTTGTCCCAAAAGCCTATTTTTTTCCACTGTTGATTTCTTGCGAAAAGACACTTCAGATGGTGTGAATTAGAACAGCTCTGGGGAGACTTGGGCTCAAAAACAAATGTCTCATGCCTTCATGGCCTCCATGAAATAAACAGCAAACCTCAAATGTGTTTTAGTAAGAGAAGGAGCAAGCCCAACACTTCCCTCACTGGGGAACAGGAAAGCAATTCTGAAAGAACTCTAAGTTTTGCTTACTGAAGTAAATTTGACATGAACTACTGAATAAGCAGAGTCCTATGACTAAAGGCATCCTGAAATGTGATAAGGGAGACAGAAGAGAACTTACTGCTTTTCAAAAGAGCACACTGGAACTACACAAGCAGAAAATGTATTACTTGATAATGGACATGCTTTTTGGCAGAAATATCTCATGAGCCTACAAGGTCATTTATGTTCTGCAATAGTTGCTTTATAATGAAGAGGGGGAAGAGAAGAGTAATTAGATCCCCATGCTTCAGGAAGGCAACAGATCCCTCTTTACTGGCAGATTTCAGATTCTTTTATCCTCTTGTGAGTGCCTAATATCCTCACATTTCTTTTATATTAAGATTCTTCTCCTCATCCCTTCCACCTTTTTTCTTACAGGGAAATGCACACAGAACTTCTATCTGCTTTTGTCTGAGCTAAGCAACTTGATTTCATTTTTTGTACTACTGACAGCTGTGCGTGACACTCCATAGCTTTGGAGTGCATGGAAAATGAGGACTCCATCCCACAGATTATCTGTGACACTCTCAAGAATTAAAGTAAACATTGTTTTGCTTCGCTATTTCAAACAAAGGAAGAAATAGCAGCTGGTTTTGGCTGGTTGAAATAGAAGAGGTTTTTCACGATGTAATGGAATTTAAACACAAATGTTTCAGGCTGTGGTATAAAAGGGGCAGAGGAAATGGAGTCTGCCACCTTCCCTTGGGAAGCAGCACAACCTCGTGTGTGCATGCACACACATGTGCCCCAAAAGAGTTCCCCATAGCAACAATGCAAATTAGAGATATAAACTAGGAACTCAATTGCATCCAAGGTCAGCACACGGAGCCTTCAAGGAGGGCCCCATCAGACAAGTCCTCCAAACAAAAATCATTACAAAATCAGATCATCTCTTATTCTGCAGATCACAGACCTTTCCCAGCTGCTCTCATTTGGCAGCCTTTTACTGAGTGAATGCCCAGCACTCCGGGATTACACCCCTCTGCAAGGGATCTGGGCTCCCAGACCTCAGGGACTCCTCCGCTTGTGAAACTGCCCAGCTTTTCTCACTGCTGCTTGCCCGCCAGGCTCCTCACGGGTGAGATGTGACACAAACGGGTTTAAAACCAGAAGTGATCCTTTTTCTGCCAGCTGCTGGCAGTCTGCCTGCACTCATCTGAGCAGGGAGCGAGCAGCACGGCATGCGTGTCTGGCTGTGATTTTTGTTAGATTTTAGATATGTTTTAGGTGCCAATAGGTAAGTTCTGGCTTACTTCTCTCTCCAATATCAATGAAATTGCACAAATGCAAGAGCTGTCTGTGCTCTAACACAACTAGTGTCCATTTTTATGGAACCTAAGTTTTTCCTCAATGTAGGCAAAGACATCCAGGGCAATGTGACATCCAGATAGCAATAACATGACGCCTGTATTCATGGTAGCTGCCTTGAGTCACCAGACTGATCCAACACAGCTCTCCAGGACGTTGACTTCCATTTTCCAAGGCTGGGGAGAAAGTGGCACCTTTACATTTCTCCTCCTGCTTATCACAAATCTTTTCCTCTCGACCCTGTTTCTGTCATAATAAATTAAACCCTTTTTGCTGTCCCAGAGGAATCACCCAGCAATGCACACATTGGCCATTCTCCTCCTGCATGACCCATCTGCCAGCTCACGGGGTCATGCACTCTGCCATGCGAGGTGAGCATGGGACAGCACTACCAAACACACCACTAAATATTGTTGCACTCTGGCTGGTTCTTTCTAATTGCTGCATTTAGCTCTTCCCACAGCAAAACCAAGGTGATTGACTAGTGGTTAAAATGCTGTAAAAATAACTCAGACAAGGCGTGGCTTTTATCAAGGACAAATACAAACCATTTGTCACTGTCTGAAAGGGCACTACATACATGAGCAGGAATAGCTCTTCTCAAAATTTGGCCCCAGGAAGACAGCTGTGGCCGAGATTGCTTATTCTGGTACGAAACCTTGTGTTTTGGGACTGCTCTGAAGCAAAAGGAGATACCCAGATTCCCCAGCTGCCCTTCCAGCACAGCAGGCAGGCACTAGCAGTGGTTAACTACCTTCATACAGAAATTTACCCTTACTCTCCGTCAAACCTTTCCTTCTAGCTTCCCTGAAGCTTTGCCAGGTGCCCTCTGGAGAGGATTGTGCTGCTGGCAGGCAGCCGTGCTGCCCAGCACTGTCTGAGGTGGCTGGAAACAGCCCAGGAGGCAGAGACACGGCGTGGGGGTGCCCTGTGGCAATGGGCATGGCCAGAAGCCGATTTGGGTTGGTTTCTGCCTTCAGTACAACACTGCCGAGGTGGTTTTGGAGGGGAAATGGGTGTAACTGCTGGTTGTGAGGATCCCTGGGTATGGGTTAGTTCTGCCAAATGTCTGATGGAGACCAGACTCACAGGTTCCCTGCCAGCCTGCCTCCACACGGGGCTGGGGCCAGCTGCTGTGCAGCCTCTGGCTCCTCTGCAGGGGATTGGGCATTCCTCTGTGCCAGGAGCACTTCTTTCCCCGCCAGCTGCCTTAAGAGAGATGGAGAACCAAGCACAGAAAGAGAGTGACAACGTGGAAGAAGATCAGTTCGCAATTTCTTACCATAAGCAATTGCTTTTTGTTATTAAAAAGTATCTCTGGAGGTGATTATTAGCAGAAAGCATTTGGCTTTTCTGCTCAGTGCCGAGGAAACAAGCTGAGGTGTGGGCAGCAGATCTCTGGCATGGCTGTGCCCAGACTGGATCCTCACTGCCTGAGATGCTGCCTTGCTGCCTCTGCCCTTGGGAAACCCAGCATGACTTCAGGGCACGGAGCTGTGTGTGAATTTCGTAAAATCCATGGGCAGGTCTGACTGTGGAGCCCTGTTTATCCCCTTTTTGCAGATCAGCTCCTGGAGGTCTCACCTCAGCTGCACGGGGTGGATGGAAGCTGGCACCAGCATCTCCCAGCAGCACCAGGATGCAGCTCCCATGTCCAGTGGGTCACATGGTTGTGCCTGAGACTGTGCCTTTATTCCAACCCTGCCTCTCATGGGTCTCCTGCAAGTCAGGTACATGGTCATGGAAAACATCAAGCTTCCCCCAATTCCTCTCTGCTTATTTAAAGCCAGATTCCCAAAGTGTGAAACTGCCATTGCACTGTGAAATGAGGGAAAACCAAGGGGAGCCCTGGCAGTGAGTTCCTGGGGAGAGTAGGATTTGGCCCTGGTTCCCCCTGTGACCAGAGGACACCCATGACCCAGCCAGAAGCAGAACAGGAACCCCAGCCCTGCCTGGTGCCTACACAAAGGGCGTGTTGTGTCTTCATGCTGTCACCTCTGTGTCACCCTCCCACTGGACCAGCCCTGTGCTCACAGTCATGTGTAGCCCTATCCTTCCGGCCCAATCCCAATCCCAATCCCATTCCCACTCCCACTCCCACTCCCACTCCCACTCCCACTCCCACTCCCACTCCCACTCCCACTCCCACTCCCTGCCAGGTCCCTCCTCTTCCTCCTGGAACAGGACTTCCATCTGCAGCTCACTCCACTTCCCTCTTCTCTTTTTTAAAAAGCTGCCACGTCATTTGTCATTTATGGGTTTTGTTTTCTGTACATAAATTATATTATTCTTTGTTTTTAACCTTACTGCTGCATCTTTCCTTTATTTCCATTTTCTTGTTTAGCCTTGGAAATTTGGGGTTTGCATGGTTTTTGGTTTTCTTTGAATTTAATTTTAGTTTTCTGGGACCAAATTGTCACCCTGTGTAAATGAAGCAATAATGCCAAAGCAATCAGTCACATTTCTCACCATCATCTTGTTTTTCGAAGAGTAGCAAGAAGGGCTGAGACAGAGAGGAGCCTACACCAGTTTTGCTTACTAATCTCTTGCCTTGAGTCTGCATCCACCAAGACAAGCCTGACACAATAATTGTAGCTGATCACGGGTACCATGATATACAGGCATGCAAAAAAAGCCTATTGCATAGATATAATTGCACTAATAAAAGCACATTTCTGCCAACATCTTAGTTCTCCACTGGAAAAATGAATGGTTGAAGATATACAGTTCTGCTGGTGTGTACCAAGTCCTGTCACTGAATGTTTTGCCAGTATTGTGTAAAAAAAATTACACTCAGTATTGTGGGCACTCTGCAAAGTATTTTACCTGCTATAGATGAGAAGGTATGAGCAAAAAAGAAATACAATCGTCATTTACTTCATCCCTAATGAGCTGTGATGGTCAAGCTTTGCTGAGTAATGCAGCAGTATTAGCAGTATTTGGCTCAATCAGCCCCCAGGCAAGCACGCTTGGCTTGCTTTGCACAACTGAGGAGCTGTGACTCCTTCTCCAGAGGCTGGCAGCTGCACTGGTAATGCTCAGCTCTTCCCCAGCCCTTTCACAGTGACCATGTGAGTCAGGCAAGGTGAGTGCATTTGCCATCCTTTGAAGAAGAAGGAAAAGAAAGTGGTTGTGTGTGTCTTCTTCACTTCTGCACTGGCTCAGAAGAAAGATATTTGAGGGCCTGGTGCATTAGGAGGAAAAAGTTGATGCTGGTTCCTACAAGTGCTAGAGGCTGCAGGTGAAGGGCTCGGCGCAGCACATTCCATTGATTTCAGATTGATGGCAAAGTCTGGAGCCTTGCTCCTTCTCTTGCCTTCTTTCCACTCCTCTCTGCTCCAACAGAGCCCCCTAATTACTGCATGGAAGAGAACATTTTCCTCCTTCAGCCAGATCTCTTGATCAGATGCCTACAGAAAACAATTTTCAGAAGTTTGCGGCATTTCCCTCTTCTGCACAATATCACTTTATGAGGAAACACACGACCTGGCGCAGAATGAAAACCCTTCAGTGGGTACCAGCACGACCTGCAGAGTAAACATGAACCCTGCCAGCTGCCATGGACCAAATTCATTCCTGCTGCAGCTTCAGTGACATCCTTGGGAGGAAATCTGATGCTTACAGCCACATAACCAAATGGCTGTTCATGAGGATGTGTTACTAATTACAATTACTAAATGTTAACAGCACTACAGAAATATTGAGAGCGCACTATATAAAAAATATTTTTGTAGCAGCTAAAGTCGTAAATGAATGTACTAATTTCAATTTAAAAGCAGAAGCCAAGGGTCTGTAAGTTTGCCGAGAGGCCTCTTGTGGTCTAACACAAATGAAGTAGGGGCTGCTGGCACTTGGAAAATAACAGATGAAGAAGAAAGGTAATTGCTGGTCCTGACCTGTCAGAGCTGCTCCTTTGTGCACCAAGTCCAACTTCCCCTTACACTTCCAAGTTATCTACAGCAAATTTTCTTCCAAACTAAACAAAATCAGAGGCTTTTAGGAACTTAGAAATGTCTGCTTAATTTCAATGTCGATAAGCCCCTGCTCCAACTCGTTCTTAATGTATAAAAATTAAATGTTTTAAACATATTTATCTAGTTGCTATGGCTTTGCCTGGTGTGTCAGACACTTTATCCATCAAATATGACAATTGAATAATATTTTTACTTTTAGATATGGATCACAGATCCTTCTCATCATACTATTCCCTTCCCCCCTTTCCCGAGTTTTGAACTCACTGGAAAATCTGTTCCATAATACGGTGGGTAAATGAATTACAGTCACAGATGGCCTCTGGAGATTTCATACATGCTGCAATTCATTTATTCAGGAATGGAAAAAAAAAAAAAAAAAAAAAAGAGACCCTTGTCTTGTGAGGGTATTATCAGAGACAGCAGATCAGACACTGTAATGCTGCCTTGCACTCCGGATTCGACCCATTTCCTAAGCTTTTATGACTCGGCATTTACTATTCCTGGATTTGAAATTTTTTAAGAGGAACGTCAAAATCCTCAATGAAAATTATAAAATGCAAGGAACTGTGGCCGTTACAAGTTACAATTTATTTTTACAGTCCTGAGTGAAACTGTTGTGTAGTGTTGTAGAGAAATGCTCAAGAACAGCAATCTTCAGCTCTGGCAATAGTATTTCAGCAAAAAGAACTTAATGCACAGATGACTGTTGAGAATTAGTCAAACCTTGCAGTGGGCCTTGAGATCCTCATAAGGAAAATGCTAGAAGAATAAGAAATATAATACAGAAAGCAGTATATAATGTTACTGCTTGGGTGTCTTGTTCAGTGTAAGTCATAAAGCCTATTTGCAGGCAAGCATTAGGGTCAGGCCCCAAGACTCACTTTTGCCTCTGAATTCAGGCCAGTGATTATGGGAGAAAGGGATGGAGTGGTTGATGCATCAGCCATCGGGGAAGAATTAATCCTGCAATAAATGCAAAGAATTTGCCTCAAGAGTGGATCAGACAAACTCATTTCTGTTTGTGCAAGGATATAAAAATACTACTATGTGGTCAAATGTAGCATGGTGATTTAACCATCTGCACTGACGCACCGCCACTCCATTGCAGGGTCAGGCTGCAACAGGCTGAAAGAAGAGACTATTTATCTTTCTTGATATTTACTCTGCTCTTGTGAGATCCCACCTGGAGTCCTGTGTCCAGCTCTGGGGCCCCAGGCTGTGGACCCTCTGGACTGAGTCCAGAGGAGGGACACAAAGATGATCAGAGGGCTGCAGCTCCTCTCCCATGAAGACAGGTTGAGAGAGTTGGAGTTGTTCAGCCTGGAGAAGAGAAGGCTCCAGGGAGACCTTTTGGCACTTTCCAGTACCTAAAGGGGCCTTATAAAAAAGAGGGAAAGGGACTTTTTATAGGGATAGATAGCAATAGGATAAAAGATAATGTTTTTAAACCAAAAGAGGGTAGATTAGATATTAGGAAGGAATTCTTTACTCTGAAGATGGTGAGGCACTGGAACGAGTTTCCCAGAGAAGTTGTGGATGCCCCATCCCTGGAAGTGTTCAAGGCCAGGCCAGATGGGGTTTTGAGCAACCTGGTCTAGTGGAAAATGTGGCTGCTCATGGCAGGAGTGGGGGTTGATCGAGATGATCTTTAAAAGTCCCTTCCAACCCAAACCATCCTATGATTCTATGAGTATTTAGCTCTTTCTGAGGGACATTTCACACTTTCATCTCGCCCTGCAATTAGGCCTCACAGCTGACACAGCCCACTGGGTGCTCTAATGAAGATATTTGTCCGAATGCCAGATACAGCAGCCAACACTGCCACTCGAGTGGAACAGCATCGGCCAAGAGGCC
Source organism: Melanocharis versteri (assembly GCA_013397845.1). Lineage (NCBI taxonomy): Eukaryota > Metazoa > Chordata > Aves > Passeriformes > Melanocharitidae > Melanocharis > Melanocharis versteri. Next base: position 3,685,460 of record VZTG01005027.1, on the reverse strand, counting down.
TCGCTCTGTGCCAGGCGATGCTTTGGGTTGGAAAGAAACCGCTCAAAACCTTCTTCCAGCATGTCCACAGGCCTGAGGGGAGACTGCACATCCCAGGGGGACTCCTGACCCCCCCTCCACCTCTGCCCTGTGTGGAGCTGTGTCTACATCCATCCATACCTACATCCATCCCTCTAGGACAGAGACAGCACCTGCTGTGGGAGATGCAGAGTGATACAGAAATGCCTTCTCTCATCCACCTCAGCAGGAGTTCAGGGAACCAGGGGGTTAAAATGTCGGCTGAATCCTCCCAGAGCTGCCGTCCCCCTCCTTGTAAAGAAGCAGCAATTTAACAGACTTGTTGCCCTGAGGTTTAATGGATGGCTCTGGCTGCAGTGCTTGGGGACCCTCTGACAGGGCGCTGTGAAAGGGCAAAGGGGGACTAATAGCTGCTGTGTTTTCCAGCAGCCCCAGCCAGAGATAGCTCTGTATATAGCTGACAAGCAGTCAACGTCTGCTCCCTGTCTCTGTTTGCACTTCATCGAGTTATCTCCTCGCAAGCAAAGAAATCCCAGCTGATTGAACAGCACATTCATCATCTGGATTTCTCCCGTATCTTTTCCTGTATCAATGGTGCCATAAAAAGCCCACCAGAAAAGTCGACGGAAATCTGCTCTATCTTCTGTTAAAAGCTTTTGCAGAGATCTGAAGTAAAGAAAAAAATCAAAACAAACCCCAAACTTTTTTTCCTCCCTGAAATGTCAGTCAACGAACATTAAACAAAAAGATTAGTTCTGCTCTTATTTGTTTGTAAAACAAAAAGCATGAAATATTTAGCAGTATTGTAATGAAAAGCAGATGGGAATAATGCCGGCTTTCAAGGCCGCTGGTAACCACCTCCTTTTCATGCCACGGCAGCAGCAGGACGAGGCAGGCAGCCCATTAGGACAATTTATGAACTGGACTTCCACAGAGGGAGTTCTAGCAAGAGGTCCACAGCTCGTACAGAGCAACCCTGATAACATCTGTTAGGGTTATTCATTGAAGAGGATTATATTACAATCCCTCTTAATACTACGAGTGCTACAGTAAAACCGGATGAGCCTTCAGTTTCATTTGCTCCAGCAATATGTGTTTATCAGAGCATTTTTCTGAAGTTGGAAACCTGGGCTGCATTCATGGTATGTCACAGAAGGAAGTTTAGAAAGCTTGAAATATTAACCTAGAAAAAACCTCAGTCCCTGCTTTTAATCTCTTATGGCTGTAGTGCTCAGCTTCTATGTGCAGCATCAACACACCATCAGCCTTTTTCCATAGAAAGCCACTCCCCATTAACTCTCCAGGGCTGAGATTGATTTTATTTAAATAGTTCTCACTCGCTAACCTTGCTCCATCCTTTATTTAAGACTTTGCTAATGATGTATTTTTTTCTCCTTAATTTACCTAAGCATATAATGAACACTCACATCCGAAATGACCTCATTATACCAGCAAGGACTTTGTGCGGATACGATTTAGTGCACAGACATAAGGCAGAGAACTCTCTAAATGGAGAGGTTTTAAACATTCTGTAAAATCCCTGTTGACTACAAGCCAGATTCTTACTGCTGTAAATTGACTTAGTTCCAACAGCTTCAATGAAGCTACACTGATTTACTCCACTTGAGGGTCTTACCCTATTATTCTTATTTATTGAACTTGCCACCTTTTGCTGCTACAACCTAAACCTCCATCGTCTAGCAGCAGGGTTGCTATCTAAAACAGGTGTTTCTCCAGTAACATATGACTTAAGAGATTTATAACTACCTGGAGTATTTCATTGTCCTCTAAGTGTTTATAATAATTCTTGTTGACTGTCGCAATTCCCACCAATCAGCTGTAGAGTTGTTTGCAGGCTGAACCTCGTCAACAAAATATTCATTCCCCATACAAGCATGAGCTGTTTTATCTGTTCACCAGCACTTTTCCTCCCTGCTGGACAAAGGTCTTTCCTGGTCTCTGCACAGTGTCTGGGACAAAATGAAGACCCAAATTTTTTTGCTGGTTCCAGAAGAACAGGCCCGATATACACAAAGCAGGCTACTTTCTGGGTCCACAAAAAACAAACTGCAAGATGAAAAAATTCATTGCAAAGGAAAACCAAAAACCTGTAAAACCAGGAATTTCTTTTGTGCACCAATTGTAGCCCTAATGGGAATGTGACTGTCCCACCATGACAGTCTGCTGTTCCTACAGCCCCGGGCTTGTTTTACCCCGTTCTCTCTTGGGAGGGATTCGGGCAGCTGCTCCGACCTTGACACAGCTATGATCAGCTGAAGTGTCTGCATTTGTACTTTTGGGGGCTTAGCACGAGACAGCTCATAGGAAGGCACAAGATCACATGGTCCAAATGCCTGGGAGAAGTCAAAGGCCTGCATAAAGCCCAGTGTTCATAAAAGCAACAGGGAACCTAACCCACAGGTTCACCAAAAAATTGTAGTGGTTTTCTACTTGTCCAGAAATAACTGCTGGTGGAGCCCTTTGATATCAGGGATACTGGCAGACCTTGTCTCATAAAGACTAAGGAAAGAAACCAGCAATTACCTGGATGCTAATGCGAGTTGTGCATCCATACACACACGCTGCAGCGATTGCTCTTCAGAGAGATCAGCAGTGGTTACACTAATTAACTGCTTGCTCACTACATGTGATCAGTGTCAACTTCAAACCCGAGGTTCTCAAAAAAACTTCCCTTTGTCTTACCAGGTTTGGGATTGAGGAGAACCCCACAGAGAGTGTCAGGGGCCAATGCCATAAGAAATCATACAGAATCATAATATGATTTAGCAGATTCACATTTTCTTCAGGTCCAGTAGAATTCTATTTAAATAACTTACAGAAAAGCTGACGTTTTCAGTTAAATCTCAAAGGACTAAAATGAAGTAGCTACATTTAGCACAGCCATCTTCCAGTGATACCTGAGCAGAGAGGCAGGCAGCAGCAAATTTTATCCTTGCTTCACTTGTTCTGGTTGTTTCTAGGTCAGCCCAAATACTCTGATGCAAAAATGTGCAACCACCACCGAAAATAATCCAAAAGTCCTTAAAAAGAAATGCACATGTGTTTATTTACTGCATTATAACTGCAACATCAAATACAACTATATTTTCATTTCAAAAAAGGACACGTGCAGTAAAATAGTTTAATTTTATAATCCAATTCAACACAGTTCACTGGTAACAGTGGAGCATCACAGAACAGTCACAAGGCAAGGGCTGGGGGTGATGAATTTCCAGTCTCTTGATCCTACTTGCAAACAGCAAAGTCACATCATATTTTATTTGTCATTGAGGGATAAACTTTTGGAATAATGTGGCTGGATCACAGAAGGTTCCAGCTGCCCCTTAACTCTCGATGAGTCTTGACGAATCACATTTTTTTACCTAAGAAAATACTATGCTTTGACGAGGATGAGGAATAGACAGTATTTTCCAAGCAGAGAGCAGAAATCCTTCCATGTTATACCACAGCTGAAGTTGTACTACAAAACAAGGGCCTCTGCTTCACAGGTGCAAAGAAGCCAAGGCTGTGAATTACTTTAACTATTGCTGTGAAGAATGAAATCAGGCCATTTTCTGCAATATTTCACTGCAGCTTTCTGTTATGTTCATCTGCTCATGGGGCTTCAATCAATTTAATCTGGCATTTCAGCTATGGAATAAATCCAAAATACATGGGAGGAGTCCACAGCTCAGAAAAGAACACAAAAAGTTGTCCTGAAATAGTCAAAACATAGCCTCTTAACTACTTAAAAGGCCCTGTTCTTCATTAGAAAAGATCCTTCTTCTGTCATAGCTATTCATACACGACAGGCTCTTATTTTTAATATTTCCCATGAAGTTTCATGGGACTAATTTTGAAATAAGGCTCTAAACAGTGTGAAAAAACTACAGACTCCGAGCCCAAAATGGTACCATTTCTAACATAAACTCTCCTACTTTCAGTTGGGACTTTTTAGGAAGTGTGACATAACGCTGTCCAGCCTTTCAAAATAATGACCTGATTTCTTTTTGTACATCTTGCGTGGCGTAACACTAAGGATGACTTAGCTCTAACAATTTACATAAAACATAAAGTCAGTCTTTTGATGCAGCTGCATTTTTATAGAATTTCACAGAGTGAGTATACAGAAGCTTACAGCTTTTTGAGCTAATTCTAGCAAATAGGAGGATTTATCTATGAAAACAAAGAGTTTCAAAAGTACATGGAAATCTGTAGAGCAAAATATATATCTCTATATAATTTCCCAACACAAGCAATAGGCAGTTTAGAAAAATATGATTGTTACAGTCTTTCTGAACCAGAAAAGAAAGGATTTAAAAAATAAGTTCAGCTTTTCACAAAGCCATATTTTTAATAAGAAAATAGAGTGGTCCACATTTCCCTGAATAAGCCTGAAAGGTTAAAGAGAGGTCCAAGCAAAGCAAGGAGTCTGACTTGGACTTGATATCAGCTGTGATAACATGCACATGTACAGAGACAGCTGCTTGGCTCCAGTATTGTTTACCTTAGAAACGAGCCTAATTTATCACAATTGTATTCAAAAATCATAAATAACATGACAAAAAGTGGAACTGGTCCCCGCAAGGCAAATAATTATATTCATACAAGCAAAAAGTGACATCAATCCAGTTATTTTCTTGTGACACTTAAAAGGTATTTTGTACCCAACTGTTACATTGTACAGCACATGTATAAACACAGATTATTATTGCAGACTTTGCTATCAGCTACTATACATAAACAAGAAGACATGTTCATGCTGTAATTGCCTCTAAGGTTTTTGTTCTACTTGAATATTAACATTTGCAAGAAGCTGAGGTGGAGACCTGAATTCAAGCCAGGATTTCAACATGCAAAATGACAGGGTTCAGAGGAAGGTTTCGGATCCTCCCCATTAATGACATTTGGAAGTGGATAGGAGCTCTGAAGAATTTTAAAACCATTCATAACATGAGTTTCTCTTGTGAACAGCCTTTGGTTTTCCCTGTCCCCAGAGGCTGGTGATGTAACATGGGACAGGCTGGTGAAATTTAGATTCACTTCCATAATCCTCCTGTTAAGGAGAATTCACATTTTAATTTCAGATCACTTCTAAAAGAAGGTGGCAAAATGTACCTCAGTATTTGCTGATTTTTAAATTAAAAGCAGAGGACAGTTTGATTGCAGAAACTTTGCTCCAGGCTGTTTTTAATAAGTATTTAATTTATCAGTTAGAACTTCTTATTAATTCTGTTCAATGTGAGAGCAAATCCCTTCATTTTGTTGCAATTCTTGTGAAATATATGGGATATTTACTCACCCTATATGGGAGTCTTAACACATTTCTTTAAACTTCTAGCTTGAAACTAAACAAAAGCACAAAAACTGATGGAAACAAGATTGATGGAGTGTTGGTGAAGGGATCCAAAACTGTTTAAAATCCAGGCTTGTGAATTAAATTGGGCCCAGGACAGCCCACTGCTCTGAGGAGTGAGGACAGGTCCTTTGCAGGAACACTGGACATGGGTTATTTTGCCAGTAAACAACAATGCAGCTTCTGGGTCTCCTACCACTTTTCAGTGTCAATGGAGAGTCACGTCTTACGAAAGGCAACGACAGAAAAATGCAACACCTGCATTATTGCTTGTGTAATTGCTTCACAGTGCTCCAGTACAGTCAAGTAAACAAATGAGAAGAAGGTATGCTGCTGAAAGGGAAGCTCTGGGGCTGGGCAGATGGAGTGTGCCCTCCTGGAATCACCCAATAAACCCAGTTAACACAAATTAAAAGGGGAAAAAAAATTTGAAAGAGTCACACTGATCAAAGGGAAAACATCTACTGAGGCAAAAACTACCAGCAGGGTCTTGGAACAAGACAAAGGTGTGTCTTTTGCCTTCCAGTCAAGCCCACGTAGAAAATGCAGCCTGGCGTTTGAGGATAGACACACACAAAGCACGTGCAACATCCGAACACCTTCAGGAACACCCGGTGTTCAAGCAATGCCTCCCAGGTTAAATTCTTACAGGGTTTGATCTGGGAATGTGATGGAAAAATCATCTCGGGTGCTTTTCACCCTAAAGACTGAAACCCAAACTCAAAGCTTATTAAAGATCATGAAAACAGGTACCTCTAAACTCTTCCAGCTTCCCTTTAAGATATGGTTTCTCTTAAAAGCTGCACTTGAAAGTTACATTGAAGTGGAATGTCACCTTTCTTTAAGTAGAACAATAATTATGCTCCCCATTACATATATATATATTTCATGGCAACGGAAAGTACCGTACAGAGGCATTCATTCATATCTGTAGTGAAACAAAGTCTGTGGTGTTTAATGCTTACTAGACTTGACAAAAGAAATAATTTGATTTTGAAGGTGGGAGTCACTTCAGGAGAAATAACAGCTCCTACCCCTGAGTTCCAGAGGGAGGCCTCCCAGCAAAGTGCTGCTGAGGGCAGTGGCACTGCTCTCCAAACTCACCTCTCCCTTTTAACACACAGCTTTTCATGGAGCAAAAAGGAGCTAAAATAAATGGCTTGCTATAGGGCTTGATAAATGAGTTGTGAAATCAGTTTGTTAAAAGCAACCATTTTAGTTTTCTTTTTTTTTCCCCCAGGTCAGAAAAAAGGGTTCTGGCTTATTTAGGGTGTATAACAACGACAGTCGAACACTGCTGGCAGCTCAAGGGCACAGACCCTGGCTGAGCAGCACCTGGGAGCCCGTACCCCAGCAGTGACAACGCGAGGGTAACAGAGCTGCAGCTGAACCACCAGCCCTCTGTGCTGACTGAGGGGCAGTTTTCTGCACACAGTCATTGGATTACACATCAAAACCTGCTTAGAGAGGAGAAGAGAAAAAGGCTCTGGGCAGGCTATGAACAATGCTAATAATGAGGCTTTCGTTACTAATAATTGTTAAGTGACACCCTCACACTCCTGTCTGCAGATGTTACTATAAAGGGCAGTCCCTGAGCCAAAACTGAAGGCAGATGAGGACAGGACATGGCCAGGACACTTGGAAGAGATGGCTGGCCAGGACTAGAGCCCCCCCAGATAGTGATGAAGGCTGGTTTGACACAGGGGACAGCAGAAACAGAGCATCTGCAGGAGGAACTGCAATGGAGGAAGAAATTACTGAATTTTAAACTTATTGAAACTGGACTAGATTTTTTGCTCTAGGTATTGAAGAAGAACTGCCACTGGAAACACTTAAGGTGATAGGAGTGACCTAGGCTGTGGAAGAACTGCAACAGGAAAAGAGGAATAAAAGACTGGGATAATTTACTTTGGAAAGGAAACAAAGGCAAATCTCCTCTGCTCTCAGAAAAGAAGGAAAGACAAAACATGGCCTGGAGAGGGTAGTGCTGGTCTTTTTGTTTCCTTGGATTTAACACAAAGTGGCCAAAAGAAGGAAAATCAAACCATCCCCACTTCCCAAACAAAAAGTTTCTGATCTAAAACCAGTTCAGGGTAATACCTTTTTCACACAACTTGGAATAATGTGGAACTCACTGATGTAAATAGCTCTGAAGCCAGAAAGCCACTAGCATTCAGTAAGGCACTGAACAGGCTTGCCCCCAAAATCCAGAAGACTAAAGACAACACCTGACATTTACTTGAAAAGGAACAGAAAAACTCCCACTTCAGTTCTACAATGCACTTCTGCCTCCTGAGGATTGAACAGAGACCATCATGACTAGCTTTCTATCTATAATAGCATTTCCTGTATCTTTTCCTGGAGCGTCAGCACCCACCACCCTACCATTAACCTGTCACTGAGGGGTTTTAATTTAGCAGTTTCTTCAGTATCTAATGAAAAGAAAAAAACATTTCCAGGGCTCAAATCTCAGCTCGATTGAATCACCCTGAGGGGAGCCTCCTTCCACAGTCAGGGACATGAAACTGAACTGTGCTGACGGCTGCTGTCAAAATTTTGTCTGGCAGAGCAGGATGGCAAGCCCTTGTTCCTGTGTCATTAGTCCTGGACTGCTCTCATTATGCCAGACCTACATCTTCCCCTCTTGCACTGAGATATCAGGCTGCCTTTTGAAGGCCTAATGTCTCCTGCTGCTTCCACTGGGACGCTGCACCTTAAGCTGTGCAGTTTCACCTTACCCACACTTTACTAGCAGGAGGGCTGTTATCTCACAGTACAATGAGGTAAAATCTGGCATTTGCTGAAGCAGGTTAGGGAACAGAGGTGCTATTTAGGCTACAGTTTGAACTGGTATATTCCTGATATGTATTCCTTGTTTTCCAGATCTACTGAAAACTCCCTGGTAGGCATATATTCATATTTTAAATTGGATAGAAAAAAGATAATAAAAAATCCTAACTGTATGACAGATTATTCCATCCTGCTTTGTTGTTTTGTTTGTTTTTTTTTAATTCAAGAATCTTTGTTTTGTTTTACCATTTAACAAGTGCAACATGATCCCACAATTCTTAAACATACATGTGCAAGTCAAAATGCCTTGTGCCTAAAACATCCTGCAGTTACCCAACACCTACAACTAACCTGTTTATATTCCAGTATAACCAATAGATACCTTTTTTAAAATATAGCAAAAGTAATAAGATTGACTTCTCAATGAATCATGTTGCCTGCACCAGAAATATTATCCTTTGTATTTTAATAAACTGGTTTCCGAGAGTTGCCAACCGCTGACAGATAAATTAATGCAATAAACTTGTAAATGGCTCAGAGCAGGTCAATGATCTGGGAACTGCTAAGAATACCCTCAGCAGCCCCCAGCAATTCTGGCAGAAGCTGATACAGGTTCTCTGGGCAAACATCTTCAGCTGCAGCCTAGCAAATGATACTGTCCAAGGGGTAGTAAAGTCTCCAAAAACAGCTCTTACAGCCAGCTGGGTACATAACCTATGACCTGAAAGACATCTATGGTGCCTGGCAAAGACATGTTTATTGGGGGTTTTATACCAGCATTTCTTGAAAGGCAAAACTGTTTTTTCAGTTTCCTATGGTGAATAATTTAATTTCAGTCAGTTATCTTTAGTTATTCCAAAAGGCTTTGTTTGCTCTGGGAATCTCTGTCACACAGCAGTTTTGGGGGCTTTTTTCCTGAAGAAAAGAGGACACTGTACTCTCTTGCCGATACAAGTTAAAAGAATTATTGTACATGAACTCACTCTTCAAATCTCTTTAGTGCTAATGAGATGTGTATGCACACACATCAAAGTAAAACATTCCCTATTTAATATTGAAGAGGAGATCAGATGTAGCAAATTCCTGAGGTCTAGAGCAACTAAAGAGAAAATACTATTTCTTCTGATGTGCAGAGATCACCACCTGTCTATCTAGCAATGGCCATGTTTTGGAGACATTTCTTCTCTCCGAGGTCTACAGCTACTCCAACAAAAGGGATTAAGGAGAAGCATAAAGCCATTCTGAAAGCTGTCCAAATTATTCAGTGATCACTCGGTGGTTTTATTAGTTTGCCTAGTAGCTTTATTTACCGCCTCAAATGTTTGAGTTTGGTAAGTATCTCGGTCAGTACAAATAAAGTGGCACTTGGTAGAAATCACGACTGCTCTGGAGATCGAGTGCTAGCAGAGGAATACAACGCTTTTAATATATATGCTTAGAACTGAGTATGTTTTTCATACAGAGATTTCTGGAGAGGGCATATAAAAATAATATTTAATACCATTTAAATTGCTGGCTGGAATCAGAGAAAGGGCTGTTAATAGACATGGGGCACAATAGCAATTTTCTACCTCAATGTATTGCTGTCATGGAAAATGCTCTGGAAAGCATCACGCCTCAAAATCAATTACAGTTTACAAATGAGGCTTGCTTTCATGCCAAAGGTTGGGTTTGAAGTGTGCCTTTGGGCAATGTCTTACTGTAATGCGTGGGCAATGGAGTGCAGGATTTTGCCTTCAGCACTGCAGGGTCATTAATGTGGTCAACCAACTCCTGGGTCCAACAGTGCAGGCAAGAGCTCAGACAGAGCTCTGTGAACAGGCTGGGTGTCTGCATGGAGTATCAGCCAGGTGCACAAACAAATCACAACCTCAAACATATTCAATATGTTTTAGAGGGTTTTAGCACCCTTTGACTGTGGCTGCATCTGGACTGGGGCGAAACAGTGCAAGTCCTCAGTTGCAGACACATCCTAGGTTCTGTGCATCCCATGTTTTGGCAAGGGAAGGCTTAAGGCAGTGGCCCCAATCTGAACCTGAGCTATAACGCATCTCAGTTACATCTGGATGTCAGAGATGTATGAGCTGGGGATTTTATAGGCACAAAAGTGAGCATATAACCACCAAATCATCTGTGAGCAAAGATGAGGAACTGTAGTCAAGATTTTAAGGACTGGTTTGGAAACAGTATGATTTAGTTTGTGTTTTGAGGAATCTGAGCCTTGTACAGTTTCCTGGAAGCTGGACTGGGCAGTTTGTTTTCATTATTCCAATTACTGACTTGATTAATATTTACACACACTTCCAGGAATCAGTATCACAAGCTTTTCAGAAAAAAGAACCCACAAGAGAATAAAAAAGAAAGTAAATTTTGTGTTTACATCTCAAGCTTACTTTTGTGATTTTTTTTCCTTTCTTTCTTTGCCAGAAAAATCTCACACCTGCCTTGGACAGGTGAGGTAAATGACATTATGGAAGACTTAAATTATTTTCAGTGATATGAACATTAAACTCCTGTGCTTTGGATAGTTCTCATTGCAAAGAAGTAGAAATATTCATCACTTCTGTGAGATATTCAGATTATTTAAGTTAATGAGAATGGATCAACTGAGATTTAAAGCAAAACTTTCAAAGATTACAGACAGGGGACTTACAGAATAAATTGATTGCAAACCCAGCAGCAAAAGTGTGTTTCTAATTTAGTTGTTTGTTGTTTTTTTTTAAACCTGCCGCAACACTGAAACATCAAGGTGATGATGCAGTTGTTCTCTTAAGATCCTCTGTGCAGAAATTTTTTCTCCCAGTTACACACTCCCATGGTGTCAAATGCATTTGTGAACCCATACAAATCACCCAGATCAGAAAGGCTTGGCAGAAAGAAATCTGATGTGAGATTTTGTGCTTTCATAGAAAAAACTTTTCTATCTCCCTACTGATTTCCATTTGCAGCTTTATTATTCCTCATTATTTTTACTTTCTCACTGGTATTTTACTTTCATCACCTGGAACCACTCAGCAAAACCCAGAGAACTGCAATGTAGCTACATCACAGAAAGGTGTGTGCACACCTACACACATCCACAACCACACAGAGCAGGTTTTGTTACTGCCCCTCTTCCCCCACGCTTCTTTTCTAAAGGAAGATTTAATTTGACATGGAGATGTGTGTGATGATTAACTCCTTGCTGGGCAGCCACAAGGGCTTCTTCCCCTAGGGCTGGCAGCAATTTTTAGAGGAATGTGCATGGCACTTGCACAGCTAATCAGGAGAGGAGGAGGTATGTCCTCTGCCACCAGAAAGAATGGTTGCAAAGAGGGAATTAATATGCCCCATTCTCTGACAAATTATAGCTCCTCTCCATCTGGCTTGCTCACGAAAGAAATCACAGGCCTTCCTGCACTTCCTAAAGTGAATGTCTTATTGCTCAGCCTACGTGGACTCTCCTCACCTTTCGGCTTCCAGTCCCTTCTGCCTGTTCTGAGAGCTCTTCTGCTACCTCCTGACAGTCAGGTTTGTAACCCACATCAGCTCAGCTCCTGCTCGTGCTCCCCTTGCACTTTGACTGATACCTTCATCATGCCTGCTGTCTCTTCTTTAATTTCCACTCTTCTTTACGCTTTTAGCAGAATTTTGGCATTTTAATCCAACACTAGCAAACCCAGTATAGTCAGAAACATTATTCGGAACACAGTGACAGAGTCCTGGTGGTGGAGGAGTCTCCTCAGAACACGGGTAGAAGCCCTGTTACTCGCCCCATTTTAAACCCTGAAAACTGCAGAAAAGCTGTTTAATATGCAATAGTACCAATGCTGTAGCAGACAAGGGGAACCAAAAAGATTCTGAGATTTTTTTCCTCCGCAGAGCCTGTACTCTTGTCCTCTGTGTTAATTGTGACTCCTTTTCTAAGGCTTTACAAATGGATGGACACCTCTCCTCTCTATATTTAGCTGCTCCTCTTTTATACTGTCTGTTTTCCTAATCCTGTGCCTAAATTGAGCTCCGTGCTGTTTTGCCTCCTGGTTCTACACAAGTTTTCTTCTTTAACAAAACTTTAATGATTTTGTTAAATAAGTGCCTTCCTCCTTCAGTCTCTCAGCTACTATATTCTTTTAGACCTTATCTGGGAAACAACACGAAGTACCCCACACTGATACGCAGAAGAGAAGTTCCTCCTGCAACATAGCCAGGAGAGGGAAAGTAACTGTTTCTTCTATTAATTTCTTTTTCGTGATTACTACCGTGGCTAAAAACATGAGACAATAAGGGATAGCTCTCAGAAATGGCACGAAAATTACCTTTTCACTCAGGAATCAATTAGGTAAAACACCACTAAGTATGGCTTCATTACTCTGAAGTGAGAATTACTTTTACATTAAAAGGCAATGTTAAAATGTACATTCAAAAATTTGATAAATCAGGCATAGGGTTAGGTAAATAAATGACAAGTTGCCATCATTTTAGAGTTTAGATTACGTAGAAATCTATGCTTGACTGTCTTTGATACAATCAGTTTACATAATTTCAATGAACCATTAACACAAAAGCATCTTAGGTAGGAATCTTGTTTCCAGGGTGGTCTTATTAAAGTACTTCCAACTTTTGCTTTACTGATACTGAGCCAGGCTGCATCTCACTGTTCAGGCTTTATGATCCGTTACCAAATGCCTCTTTATAAAGTAAAAAAACCCAACAAACCAAACCACAAAACCCCACAAACACAAAAAACCTAACAAAAACCCCACTCTTTTTTATAGACAAGATTGGTGATACAAGGTTTTGTTCAGCGCTCACAAATTTGTTCAGAAAATTATGACCTGATTTTAAAAGTTCTCCTAGGGAGATGCTAAAAAAATATATTCTTTTTTTTTCTAGCTTTCTTCCTACTGTATTCCACCTCTCCTGATTCAGGTGGGCTGGAGAATACAGTAATTGGAAAAGAACTCTGGTAAAAATTAAGAACAAGAGCAGGTCCACCCCCACTCCTACTGAAGTCAGTAGAAACATTTCTGTTAGCTTTGGCAATCCCTGTATCCAGATACTGAAAAAGCAGCTCAAGATTTCAAAGAGAATAGTCCAAATCTTCCTTGGGCTGAATGTCAACCACTCTATTCAAACATGATTCTACTGTGCCTGCTCTCCAGTTCACACTCTGGTGCATGACCACATGTTGTCATACTTGCTCTGACTTCAGTTGTCATCAAGAATCTGATGTTAAAAATCACCCAGAAAATCCCACAACAACACCATCCTTCAGTATTGCTTGCTGAAAGATGGCAGAAACGTTGCAGAATTATCATTAAACATTGGATAACTGGATGGTGGTTGTTAGTTTGACCACAGATATGCGTTTTTATATATATATGTACATACATACACATACACAATCTCTATATACATATTATAAATACAATAATAAAAAAACTGTAAAAATATTAACTTTGCTCAAATACCTGATTAAAGTGGATTAATCTTATGTTGCACTTATGTGATCTATCCAGTTGCCATGACGGCCGTGTTAGAAGCCCTAAAATCTACAACAGTTGCGATTAAAAACAAAGAGTCTGCACTTCTGCCAGTCACCTCGTGCCATGCCAAGAAGTTATGTTGGAGGTGGGCCCTCGTATCTCAGCATCAGCTTGAAGGAGCGAGCGAAGTTGTTGGCCAGCGTGCAGCTGTGGGTCTCGTCTGCCAGGGGCAGCAGGAAGGCCAGGAGCAGGAGCAGCAGGAGCAGCAGCTGCAGTGGCAGTGCTGCCCGGCACACGCGATGCAGGAATGAGCACACGCCCCCGGAGCGCTTCTGAAAAACACAAACCAAAGGGCAACTCAGGAAAATAAACCACTGGGGAGGTCTGCTTCAAATACATCGAACTGCCAGGGAGAGGGTCACAACAACCCCTGCTGTCCTTGGCCTGCGATCCAACCTGGGTGCTGGGCACACTGAAGCTGACTGAAGTTAAATGGTCTTTTAGGAAAATATTTCACTATTTTCAAGAATTCACTGCCACAAACCATCGTCTCCTAGAAAGAAAACACTGCTGACTTTCTAGAAGAAGATGATTGCTTCCAAGTCCGTTTTCCAGTTACAAAGGGTGGTTACAAAGTCTCATGCCCAAGCTGCCGACTGGTTCCCCCACAGCCACCATACCTCACAGAAAGTCTGTTTGCTACTCTGCAGTCAGTAAATGAGAGTGCTGCTGCCTGGAAGAGAGGAACAGCTCCATCAGCACACAGGAACTTCATTTGCAGCCCATCCAGCTCCCAGTCATCTGCCCTGCAGCACCCTGCTTTGGCTTCGGGGTCTACAAGACTGGAGGTCAGAAAAAAGGCCCCACAGTGCAGCCTGCCTCAGTGTACCTTATACCTTACCAGGCCCAGCTTAAAACTTCATGTGATGCAAAAGAATGAGAGAAACACAACACTGATAGTGAAGGAGACATTAAAGTCACATCTATTTCTGTGCTGCCATGGGGGGGACACACAAAGAAGTCCCATTACACCTTTCTTTATGCTGGTGCAAACCTAGAGTAGCTCAGTTAACCTCATAAATTTAATCTGGTTTAGCATGACCAGGTGAGAATACATTTAGAGCTACAGAATTCAGAAAAGATTAACTGAGAAGGGAGATTTCCACTGGCAAGATTCCTGGGTAGCTCCTGCCAATGAGCTGAACTGTGTGAGTTTCCAAAAAAAAAAAAACAACTCAACTCTCTTGAAAAGAATTCTGATAAAAAGCGCTCAATAACCCACTTATTTCATCAAACAAGGATTTATACAACGAGCAAAAATGCAGTGCTTAATGCAGCTACATTAGGTACCAGCCTACATGATAAATGTCAGCACAGAACATCCACTGAAGTGGGACCCACGTTTTCCACAAAAGAAAGTTAACTTATTGTGTTCAAGTCACAGGTAATGTTAATCCTGCAGCAAAATTAGAGCTTCTGCCCACTACGGGGCACTTAAAAGGCAATGCCTTTGTCCCACTATAGCACTGTTGCCTTCTTCCCAACCTGGAAATGAAATTTGAGATAATTTTAGTAAGCAGGTAATATAATTAACATGGATAGTCCATGGGAAACATCAGCAGAGAAGATATGGAGGAGATTGATGGTAGAAGAAAGTAATTAAGCCTTTCACTATTTTTAATGATCTCTTCCACTGCTTTCTAAATTACTCAGTCCCTTGTAACTCCATATAAATTCTTACAGAATTAATTACAAAGGTAAATATACAGCTGCAGTTACACATCATGAGACAGTTGTGCTGCAAAATCCTTCTGCTGTAGTTGGTTTGTTTCCATTATATTGAATGACTGATGAGATTTAATTATTGTGTCAGGCAGCTGTAGAGGCAGCAGAGCAACAGCTGCCTGCTCTATCATTTCTGGCCCACAGTATCTAGGCTGTAATTTGCTCACTGAGGCCAAAGAAAACTCAGATCTCTGGACACTGGAACTGTCAGTGGATAACGTGTACATGCCAGGGTGTGAGTGGGACTGATTTTGAGCACCACTGGGCAAGTTCCCTGGGTACAGTGATCATTTACCCACGAAATCAAAGCTTCACCAGCCTGGCTGCCTTGCAGACGTCATCTGCTCCTATTGTGACCCGTTTTCAAACTAGAAGGCAGAAGTAGCTGTACTTACGAGACTTTCCCTTCTCTAGTCCAGACCCAAAATCCTTCTCCCCTCCTGGATTTCATCAGCCTATGGGCCGAACAAAACCTGGAGGGTCTTCTGTGTTTACAGTCAACGTTAAATCCATTATGCACAAGAGCAGCAGCCACAACTCTTGGTCGGAGCTCCCTGGGCTCATCTCTGCAATGCCATGAAACAGCCACTTGGTGCATTCAGTGTAAACCAAAGCACTGTCATTCGCAGCTCTGTTTTCATTGACAAAGATTTCTCATTCTTAATTCTTCACTGCATCCAGAATATACAGCAATATGACAAATACATTTATCAGAGTGCCCTGTCTATAAGGAAAAAGACCCTTGCCAGGTTCCAGAAGCTATGAGCAAGTTTGTTTGTGTATACCACACTGCCAGTTAGCCACTAACGTTTTTCCTACCCTATACTTTTACCAATCCAGCATTTGATTCAGAGCAATTCACTGACTCTGCCGTGATTTCTATAGTAAAGACTATTAATGCAACTCAAATAACATTTCAATCTCATTCCATTGCTCAAAGTGCCTTCCTTTTAGGTACACTGGAAGAAGCTGTAAAATAGTATTGCTTTCCACAGCTCATCCTCCAGAAAGAATTAATGCAGAATGGATTTATTAACAAGGTCCCATTTGCTCTCCTTGGAGCTTTCTGCAGAGGAAGATACTCAGGGTAACCACAGCAGATCCTAGCATTAGAAAAATCTGTGGAGGGACATTTACCTTGGGGCAGAACTTCAGAGAAGGACAAATATTTTGTCTTTATCTGCTGCTTCCCTCCCACCTGCTTGCTGGGTTTATAGGTATTTGTGTTCGATGAACTTTTGTCTTTGATGCCCAGCTTCTCTGTTTTGTTTGATCACACAGCAAGGCCAGAATCTTGTATTTCAGACTCCATTTGTTGTCATGGGAATGACTCAGCTATAGCAAACATGGTATTATGATGTCTCTGCAGGACTGAAAATGAGGCCCACAGGAGCTGTGAGGGTTTGGTGTTTTCAGCAAATTTGCAATGATAAACCCTTAATAAATGAGGGCCTCAACCTGCACACACTGAAATCCATAGGAGATTTATCATTAATTTCAGTGTCTGCAGCAGGATTATGCACAGGAACAACTAAATAAAGTCAGGATCAGGAACTACTTGTCTGTGGAGGTCAGCAGGTATCTTACAAATGGATTCATTACTTATATGCCCAGGTTGTTGTGACATGAAACCTACATTAGTTCCATTGCTGGAAATGTGCTGGAACAATTGGTGATTTCTTTTTTATTTCTTTTTTTTTTTTTTTTTTTGTGGTAGTACTATGAGATGTGTTAAAAGATAAAAAAATTTGAAGGAGACACAGTAACTTTTAATAGGAAAGATGATACATCTGGAAAAAGCACAGAAAATTTGAGGCACTGACTCCCTTTCTGATTATGAAAAAAATAGCACTTCAATTTTACTAAGTCAAGATATTTTTTTAGATCTGTGATGTGAAAAAGGGATGCTTTCAGGATGTGGAGACCTGAGACCATGGCACCAACAGGAAATTCAGGAGGCAAAGGTGTAAACCTCTGCTGTACTGGACTCAAAGTGATCTGGGTCCCGAAGTCAGGACATACTTCCAACCCTTTAGCACATCATTCACAGTTAGAAAAGGACAGTCTAACACAATTCCACCTTTGCAGGAGACAGTTTGAATATATCACTTCCATATGAGATGGAAGGTTGATGATGAGAAAGATGAGAAGGCTGGAACCACAATCCTTGCTACACAGTGGAATTTCCCTTTCCCAATCACTCCGGCTACTGGCATCAGTACAGCTACCACCCAGCACCCACAGTGCCTGCAGTGCATGTGTCAGATCTGGGCTCCACTAAATATTCTGAAATCAAATCTTCCTCTGAGAGAAACTGGCAAAGCTCCAGTGAAGTCAACAGAATTTTAATTTCCACCATCTTAGAATAACAGCTGGAATACCTGGGTATTGAGCCAAAGTGTCAGAGACATTTTTGAAGCACACATGGAAAAGGAATAGGTTGGCATTTAAAAAGAAAATATACTTTTAAAGTTCACCATCAAGAATAAATGTCCTCCCCCTTCTCCCTCAAAATACCAGGACAAGCAAGGACTGTCAAAGGGTGGATGGCTGTGTTTTGTGTAGTGCTAAATGCATGCTTGTTCCAAATGAACTGCACTGGCTGTGAACATTCCCATTTGTACTTGATTCATGTTGGGGCATTTGAATGACAAGCATCGGTTTAGATCTAGGGAGTCCTCAGAACTTAAATCTGTTTGCAGTTAATAACTCCTTACCAAACGCACCGTGAAAAATCACTTGGATGGGAAACAGCAGAAAAGCACTTTAGAACTTGCTACATAATATTCCTGTGTAAGCTGCTGAAGTGTTTTACTAAAAATCAGTGCCCCCCCTGGTTTGCTATTGACCACATTCCAGGATATAAGAAAACACACAGTTAATCTAGCTATTAGAGAGAGCAGAGCAATATAGCATCTTATACCAGCCTCATTAGCAGGGTTTTGCTGCTGCTTGTATGTCACCAGTGTGCCTGACAAAAATCATACCTGCACCACTGAATCAGTGATCCAGCAGAGAAAAAATATTTAGTCTGGATTTATTCCTCTTACCTCAGAGTATTTCCTGAGAAATGCACTGCTGCCTGAAAACTCCTGCTCTCCCTAGGGATAAAGAGACCAATGCCTTAGAGTCCTACAGACACTACACACAGACACCAGCAGCCATTCCACTTCATGCCAGGGCTGTACCCAGCCCAGGCATCCTCTATTCTACAGCAGCTGGCACAGATGCATAGGTACTAAGGCAGGCAAAAAGAATTTCTCTTTAACATTCTCGCCCTCCAGCTACTTTCAGTTCAGGCAGTTTCCTGAGCCTGACAGAGCATGTTCTTCTGTTTAACATTCAGGGTTCTTTATTCCAGATACTTGTCCAGTTTCCTCTTGAACCTACACGAACTATAGAGTCCTCAATATTCTTTAGCAAGGAGTTCCAACTGGCATGAAGAACACACCCTTTGTGTCAGCTTTGAACCTGGCTCCTAGCTCATTCTACAAGAAGAGATGGAGAGCCAGCCATCATCTACACTCTCTGCACAATTCATGATGATGTGAAACCCTAAGTTAAGGGGTGAATCTAGGCCTACCTCCACAGTGGGAAGGTCATAATATATTGGGCTTAAGCTACAGCAATAGG
The DNA here is from genome assembly GCA_013397845.1 of Melanocharis versteri. NCBI lineage: Eukaryota > Metazoa > Chordata > Aves > Passeriformes > Melanocharitidae > Melanocharis > Melanocharis versteri. Next base: position 3,666,413 of record VZTG01005027.1, on the reverse strand, counting down.
GACAGAGGAAGAACTTTACAGGAAGAACAGATAGGCCTTGGAAAGGATCACCTACATAAGTAAGGATTCTACCACTTCATTACTCCTCTGAGAATAAATAGAGCTGCCAGGAAGGCAGAAACAATAGCTTCCCATACATTCCTTTCATCCTGGACAGGAGTATGCCCGGATAGGAATATCAAGCACCACCACTTGTTTTGGTGAAGCAGCTGCCTTATCAGTGGTATTTTCCCTCTGGGAGGCCCTGTGTTTCTGCCACTTGAGATCCTGGGTACTTATTCAGCTGTCACTCACCGAGGCAGGTTACTGACAATAAGAAGAGATCAGTTCCAGGGGGATCTCAGGCTGCTCTCTCAAACCAAAGCAAATTGGGTTTTTTGCCTCAATATGAGATAGTCTGGAGCTGGGCTTCTCATCAGTTCTCAAGGCAGAGCCATGAGTGTCCCTCTCCATGATAAACAACACATTGCAAATCACAGCTGGCCTTTTCAAGAGGGAAATAACTTAGCAGGGTTGGATACTACTGTGACCATAGAACTGAGCATCCAACACGCTCTTGGGCAAAGCACAACCCCACAAACCACAGCAGGAACTAAGATCAGCCTCTGTTGATCAGGGGTTATGTGGCCTCTGCAAAAGGACAGTGAGACACTGAGTTCAGAACTGTATTTTCCTGAAAGCAAACACTGCCCAGGTTAGGCAAGCAGCAGTGAGGAATGAGTGAGGAGGGCTGATCCCTGTGCTTATCATTCTCCTTTGCATAAAGAGCTACCAGAATGAACCATGCTGAAGAGAGGTTAACTGCAGTCATGCAAGCAATTTTAGCCCTGACATTTTCCATCTTCAGATTGCTTGACTTTGCAACCTAATGTTCCTTTCAATTCTGAAGGGCATAAGCATATGCATGTAAACAGGTAAGTATACAGGCAAATTAAAGACTGTTTTCTTCCTTAGAGAAGATTCTGGAGTACCTCAACATGGCTGGGGGATAAGCTAGAATCTTTGACAGAGCCTTCATTTAAAAGAAACAGAAAACAAGGAAGAGCCAGCAGTTCATATCTGAGGTTTCAGCAGCCACATATGGTGGATATTTCAGAATTTCTACTGCAAAGTCACTTGGAACTAAGCACTGTGCCATGTGCTACTGTGACACAAACGGATTTATAAAGGTTAGCTTCTGTGTGCATACACACCATGACATGTTTCTAGGAGAAACACATCACAGGACAAGAGCTACAGCCTGACCTGTTAAAGTAGCACTGATTTCTATAATTCTCCAGATATAAGCATGCAGAAAAACACTTCAGTCTTCTGTAATTATTCAAGAAGGCAGAGAAGTAAAACAACTCTTCCCAATTTCCAACTTCCACTCATCCTTGCAAGTTGAAATAAACTAATTAAAATAAGCATAGAAAGAATAAAAACTGAAAGAAAGATAAAATGTCCTGGAACTTGTAGAAGAAGTTACCAACATCAAAAGGCGGTTTATCATGTAACAATGTATGTTTCCAGCTGCTTTGTCAGTGACTTCTCTCAAGTCAAGATTAAACTTTTCTTAAGCTTCAGCAGTCACCATACATAATTTGAATATATTTGCATTTTATTTAAATACTTGAAAAACATGATGGCTTCCTTTTAAAGAAATAATTGGTATAAAATTTGAGGTAGTGATTGGAAGAGTTTTTCTTACAGTGCCTTTTCCAGTTGTGTTGAAAACATTTTTTCAGGTATATACTGAAAATTGGCTGCATTCTGCTATTGCTCAACAAATCTCTCTCACTCTCTTTACCTCTCAGTTAGGACGTAAAATTATATCTGCTGAGAAAATCATTCTAAGCTATCTCCTTGGTGAAAATTTGCAAATACTTCACAAATGGCAGGCAGCTAAAGGACACATCTCTTCACATGAAGCAGGGAGCACCAACCACATGCCTAACTAATACCACATGAGCATGAGAAGAAAGTAAGAACCAGGGGTCCTGGGAAGCAGGACGCCACCTCCTTGCACCAGCACTGCTGTAGGCAGAGAGCATTAGGGCACAGGTGTGGCAGGACCAGATAAACAACAGAGCCCCAGATTTCTAACATTTGAGGACACTATAATGTAAATTGGAAAATGACATGAAACCCACAGAAATAAGAGCAGGCAGGCAGGGAGTCTCACAGGTGCAGTAATGTGAAGGGAAGCTTGTGAGCCTTCTGGAAAAGAAAGGGGATGCTGCTGCCTGGCTCAGCATACTTAACAGTGGGTCTGAGTTAGGAATGGGCAGTCAGGATTTTTCTGGAGGTGGGGTTTTTCAGGGGTTTTTTTTGACTAAGTTTCCTTTCTGAGCAGACATCACTGTTGGGAGAAAGTAAGTCTGTATCTGCTAATTTTTAATGCTAAGATGCCCTTCATCCTGTGTTTGGGTCACGGTATAATTCCTAAAACAGGTAGGCACAGGCTTATAGGCAGAGTGATGAAAAAAAAATAATGGAGAGATATTATTTCTGTCTATAAAAGTGGTATTGAAAACTGAGGGAAAGATACCTTTTAATAAGTCTTTTTCATTTTACTAAGACTGTAATTGTACAGATTTCAAGTGGGTAACACCTGGCAGGACTTGAGGAAAACAAATGGGCCACACACTTTCAATAGAGAGGCACCACTAGCACATGCACTAACACACAATGCTGTGCTTTTCTGCCATCAGGAACTCCCATCATATCTGCACTTGGGCAGAGCAGACCACATTACTGTTTTCCTCCTGGCAAGCTGTGGCAGCTCTTGCTTTGCAGTTTCCTGAATGACTGCATTTATTTGATTGACTCCAGATCAATGGTGTCTCTAAATAAGATTAAATTACATGTTCCTTCTGTCTGTATGTTACAGGAGATTACTCCTAGCAGAATCTCAAAGGAAGCAATTAGCTGACCACTGATGTAATGAATTCTAATTATTTTGTTTGTACAAACAATAAAGCCAGATTGTTTGTTTAGCAAGGAAGTGTAATTACTCTGAGCACTTGAGAAAATAAATCAAACAGCGCTACCTAGACCTGTAAATAATGAGCCTTTGACTTCCTATTTACGCTAAGAATGCTCATGGAATATTTTCAGGTAGCTGGGAGCCAACCTTTGAAAGTAACATTTATCATAGTTATTATTGAGCACTTGCTTGATTATGTTCTTGAGTGTGCTAGGTACCCTGCAGAAATATCCATCTACATTGGCTGTCACTGGCACCTGCTAAAAATTCGCTGCAGCCAGTGCAATTTCCTGCAACTGTTTTTTGTTAATCAACAACAAGTTGCTCACATCACAATCATTAGGCTGTTCTGCTCCTAAGGGCTCCAGTGGCAGGGGCATGTCCTCAGCAATGGGTGAGTGATCAGAAAAAAAAGCACATTACCATACACGGAACAGGCTCTATTCTGCCCAACATTTGGCCATGTAGGCTAGAAATCGAATAAAATCAGAAGGCAATTGAATGAGAATGGTTGCAGCTGGGTCTTCCCCTTCTCCATGCTGATCTGCTGCTGCTGCTGCAAAATATTCACAGCTCAAACAGGAAAGACAAGCAGAGTCACTGGGGACCTCCTGCTGCAAAAAGCAGAGATCAGTCCAAAAATACCTCAACCTCTGCAGCTTCTGCTGATTTTCTGTGACTCAAGAGCAAGAGGGAGCTGACAAACTAGAGATAACCTGATCCTGTTTTATGCAAACTCACTGGTTGTTGCAAGCACAGTGATGCAGCCATCTGCACCTCCTGCAGATACCAACTCCTGAGATCAGCCATTCTCTTCAAGGTAGTTGGCTTCCTTTACCATAGTTTTGAAAAGATATTCATGCATACAAAAATATTTTGCTTAATCTTTCTTTCATTTCTACCCACATTTTAGGTGTTAAATCTGAATTTAAAGTAAACTGCATAGTCTAGAATTCTGCAGATGGCCTGGTTTTCCTCTTTTCTTAGGCCAAACAGTGATACACCCAAAAGCGATCAACATTTTTTTCTGTCTGTCTTAAGTGGTGCTCAAAAATCTTATGGCAACACTGTCTCATATCCTGATAAAACCTGAATGAAAAAAAAGACACTTCTGCTTACAGCAGTTGGATTCTTGTTGTAGTGATACTGTTTAAATAGAGAATGAAAGCCCTGAGGTCAGCGAAACCTCACTGAAGTGAGCAGGGTATAAGTTACAGCAACATCTGTACTGGCTGAAGGGAAACTGCAAATCACTTGTAAGTGCAATGGGAGCCATTTCCCTCATGCTTATGAGGTATTTCAGTTCTTCAGTCCTTTCCACCCTGAGCTGTTTCTCTTTGTTTGTGTTCAGTAGCTATTAAAAACTCACAGAGTGGGGCTTTTTTTGTGCTCTTGCTGTAGGCCTAATTGAGAAACGTTTGCTGCCTGCCATTATGTTAAGCCAGTATCTTTGAAAATTAACTGAAGACTTTAGTCTAATTCAGAGAGTTGAAGGGTGAATAAATACCATGTACCCCAAGGCAGGTGAGGCAGATGAATTAAAACTGGCATCTAACTGCAGTGGAGACATGCTTATGCCTAAAGCTTTCGTTTTGTTTTTCCCTACAAACAACCTGACCCAACTAAACAGCATGAAACCAGAGAATTCCTTGGTCAGTCTTCTGCAATATCCCTGTGAGCCTCTTCCAGGGAAAAGCAGCACTACTAAATGTTTGGCTGCCTCTACACCAAGTATTAAAATGTCATACTGTTTTTCCAGCCTGAAAAATTCTGGTGACCTTACTGGATGAAACAATTAATGCTGAGCCAGACAGGCAAGAACAGAAAGTCTTCGGAGGTTTTCAGGAAGGCTGAACTGCAGCCAAAACTATTGAGGAAAGTGTGAAAACTGCCTTAAATTGGTCAGTATTTTGCTGGGTAAAAATATTGGAGCTGCTAGTCCACATTTGAGTATTAGAGGAATATCTCATCAGAATGAAGAAAGTCTTGATTTCTGGCCATGCTTGAAGTGAACCAGACTGCACCCTTTAAATATTGGTCTCTTCTACAGAGGTGTTGCAACAGGAGAAATCAAGGGTTTGATTTATCTTAAAATGACTGTGATTATGATCTTGCAACACGTTATTCACCCAATCTCCTTTGTGTTGGGCAAATAAAGCCTTATTCTATTGCTTCTGAAAACAAATGGAAAGTGAGATGACAGTACAAAGTAGAACAGCGTCTATAAACAAAGCAAATAGTCACAGAAAAATTTGCTGACTTCATGAAAATGGGATCAGAAGTGCTACTTGATTTAATAAGAAACTGGCAGTATTTTGTTTTCTTTTAGCTTCTCCTTATCATCTCTTGTACTGCTTCTGTTTCTTATGTCATCACTTCAAAAAGAAAATCCATCACAGGAGGAATTCTGCTGCTTAGAATAAGGATTTAGTGTAATAGCATTAGACAAATCTCTTGACTTTCTCTGGCTTTCTGCATTAGAAAGAAGGTGGGCTGATTGATCCAAAGCTTTTTTTTTTTCCAGAAGTGTCTAAACAATTAGAAGTCCTATTTTCAAAATCATTTTAGGCACTTAACCACTAAATCCTTTAGAGAGATATTTTGGCTCTTCCTTAGTATCTTTTGAAAAAATTAATTAAATTCATATAGCATATAAAAAAATATATAGACAGATATGTAAAAATATATAGATATATAAAAACTGTGTTTCCCTCCTCTCCCAGGAGATGAATATTTAGCTTCTAGAGATACAGGAAGCCTAGTTCAAGAGTAAAATCTCTGTAATATTTTTCCATTTAAAACTCTGGAGAAAATCAACAAATTCTTTAAGAGTGGCTCATAATAAGCAAATTGGTTTCAGGAATCTTTAGAAAAGTTTAAAATATTTTTCTGCAAAATGTCTGGTCAAACATTTTTTTAGCTTAATAATAATAAACTGTCTTACCTTTCGGAATCTGTCTGGTTCCTCCAAAGATCCAGCACCCTGTTTAAAAGAATAAAAAAAAAAAGGAAAAGGAAAAAAAAGAAGCATGAAGTTAAAATCCCAGAGGAGTCTATAAATGAGTATTCACCACACAGGGGATGTTTCTTCCAAATTCATGGTCACCTGGATTGAGGGAACCAGCAGGAGATTTTTTTAATGGGCTTTTTAACAAACATTAGGCAGAAAGATGACATGTTTTTAGGTTCTTGACTATTTGAATCAGATGAGCAGTTCTCCCAGCAATAGCTTTGACTTTACTGACACCTATTGACTATATTAATGTTTACAGAAGTCTTTGGTTAACAAATTGTAATTGTCATTACAATTAATGGCAAACAGAAATATGCTCTTTATTAATAAAAGTCATGCTTACCTTCCATACATTTTAAAGGATTCGTGTTCTAAATAAGCTTTGGTTTTCAAGACAAGGTTTCTCAAGGCAGAAAATTTTAAAATGCCTCAAATTTTAGGTGTTCCAGTGCAGATATCTTTGAAAGCACTAGCATACAGAAAGTACCAAATGCAAACCTGTGAATTCTAATCTTTGACTACGGTATCTTGAAGTTGCTCAGACAATGTGAGTAGTTAAGCTAGAAAAATAATAATTATACATGTTTATGCTAAGAACATGGGAATATCTTTAGCATGCCCTGGAGTATCTTACATATGATGATGAATTCTGCCATCCTTAGCATGTCTTACATATAACAACTTGGTAACTTCTTTAATAATGTGGCTTTTGCATTAAAATGCCTCCATTTCATTCCAAATCATTAGCCTATAAAGACAGTTTCAAAAGGGACTAGGTCCTTCTGTGCACAGTTACTTTGAATCAGTTCAGTCAGTGACTATTCTGTCTCACAGCAGGAGACACCAGTAATGAACAGTGAATATATTCTTACTGCAGGAACTGCCAAAAAATAACTCCATGGAGAATGTTGGCGAAAAATAGAAATCCATGTGCCCAGAACCAGGCATATATCCAAACTATTCACATACACAAACACCTCTCAGTCCCCAGCTGCATGCCTCTTTGCCATTTGTCATTCTGGTTTGAACCTTCCATCTCAAGAAGTATTTTGAGCATAGCTTACAAGGGGAAAGAGCACACAACTCTTCATTAAGCAGACACACTCGGATACTGTGGAATTAAGACTTGCAATGTGAAGCAACCTGAAAGAGCAATGGCAGAGCTCAGCAGCTGTGGGCTGTGTGTTGTCACCTACCAGGGAGCTCATGGACTCTCTCAGTTTAGATTTGTACAGCATCCATCGGTAACGCAGGTCCTCCAGGTCTTCAGAATTTCCAATGACAGGATGAAGATGAAGGAGGTCCTCAAAGAGACGCTGACCATGAGGCACACGAGATTGCAGCTCCTAAAGGCAAAGACAAGGGTCAGCAGCCATTCAGGATTCAGGGAGGCCCCACTTTTTAAACTAGCATTTGAAAAAACAGTGGTTATGGAAGAGCACATTTATTTTTGTAACTGCTTTTTTTGGCCTGAAATGATATAAAACTCACCTGCAGGACTCCTGCAGCCTTGGATACTTCAGTGTTTAGTTTCTAACAATCCAACAAATCTAACAAATTGCCACGGCATTTGGCTATACTCAACAGGAAGAGTGAGACCAAATACCAGACACTGATTTTAATCAGCTTCTTTTAATGAACACCTTTGCCATACCACACTGGAAATGTCCAGCCCAACAGCTAAATGCCAGGTGCTCCCTTCTCTTCTACCACTCTGGCTCTGGAAGACCTTTCTCAGTAGAAAGGATGAAATTTGTCCTCAATTCCTGAGCTTCATCTACTCAAGAGTCTCCTAAAGCAGAGAGCATAGCATTTGAATTTTTTGTCTATTTGTTCTTTGAGGATTTTTTGGGGGTTTTTTGGGGCTGGCAGGTTGTTGGTTAGTTGGTGTTTTGAGTTGCTGTTTGGGTTTTTTTAATTTGGAAAGAATTTGCACTTATCACAATATTTTTCTCCATTCACCCTCTGAAAACTAACCTCAAGTTTGCTCTGGTGTGCCTTAATTTCCTCTGTGGAAGAAGGAGTCCCAGCAAGAATTTTGGTCAGTTCAGTGTTTTCTCCTCGTAGCCACTCTTCAAAGTCATGTAGGAGCTTCAAGTGGCTGCTTGCACTTTGCCCTTCTCCCATCTTCTCCTAGGACACAGAACAACAGGAAGAAAAAAGCCCTTACTGTCATGTCAGATATTCCCTCTGAAGGCCTGATGGCAAGATCTTCACCTCCAACTTTGTAACCCACAATGAAGGCAATGAAATAGTTCTTGTGAAGCTGATATGAATGCAGACACAGAGTCCCCATCTCACCTGCTTATGGTTGGGATCGACATCAGAAAGGTGGAAAGCAGGTCTAGACATCCATCTGCTGTCCACAAAGGCTCTTTTCTTCTTCTTATCAGCCACTGGTCTATTTAACTGCCACTTTGTGAGGAGGCTTGAAAACAAAACCAGAGGCATCAGTGCAGTGGACATCCACATTCTGACTGGGGCTATGGGAGACAGCTCTGGGGAAACAGCACTATTGTTGTTACTATTATATCATTATTACTACTACTAACACTATTACTATTAAAGTTATTCCCAATCAGAGTGCCTCAAAGCTGCACCAGGACTCTAGTTCTAACATTTCCAAGTGTTTTGTTTTCTTTTATTTAGGGGACTAAAAATATTACCTTGGCAATATACCTTTCTTTCTGGTTACAGGAGGCAGTATGATCACGCCTTCCTCGATTTTGTAATTTAATTTTTGTGCCTATTCTGACAGTATGTATGAATACAGTCATACATGCAGTACATCATTAAATATTAATACAAACTAGCAAATATGAATTGCATTTTGACACTACACAGTGGAGGCAATATAAATTAAGTCTTCGTTGCCCAGCTAAAGAGGAGATTTTTAGCTCTGCTTCTACTTTTGCAGGTTTGCAAAAGGCACAAATCCCATTGCAGATATACCCTCCTTGGAGGCATCTCCAAGGAGAACAGGAAGATGAGGCAGAACAGCACAAGCCACTCAGTCTATGCCAAATTTCCTCTGACACAGACTGACAGTACAAGAGTGAGCCAGGTCATAAGACACTGCCAACTCCGACACAAGGTAAAGGAAGATTCACAGACATGGGTTCGCAGAGTCTTAAAATGGTTTTCTTGAAGGTAATGATTTTCAGTTTACAAACAATTAAATAAAATCCCATCTTGCTTCTAGCATTATGGTATGGCTGTTCACTTTCACAGCACAGAGCATAAAGCCTCAAGTGTGTCTGTTCCTATAGCAGTAAAGAGAATCCCCTTGAAAGGATATGAGGAAGACCTACATGAACACTTACCCAGCTGCCATCTCCTTCAGTGATTTCCACGACTCCTTCAGCTGATCCAGCTCTTCCTGGACATGGGCAGTCTCCTCTGGAGAAGAATTCTCCATGACCAGCTGGCCATGAGCTTCCACAAGGTGCAGCTGGATCTCCTTATCTGGAAACTCAGCTAGCCATCCCTGAAACGCACAGCCCTGACAATTACTCCTAGGTATTCTGGGCAAAGCAGAGGCTATGTCAGACTGAAGGCCATGTTCAGTCCAGGACTATGCTGGTTCTGTTGGCTCTAGCTAGAACATACCTAGCAGCAAAAACATATGCTGTGGATTCTTCCAAAGAGCCAGCACAGGTCAAAGAGCTGATGGCAAAACTTAAAGGGTGCAAGCTGTCAATGCACCTCCTTCTGTAGCCTTCCTATGGAAGGTTTTGGTCTCCCATATGAAGGCAACAGCTGCCAGCTGAAGTAACCTACCAGAGTGAATTTAGCATGCAAAGTACTGCTACCCAGGGAAAAGCTGGCAGCTTTGGAACAGCTCCGTTCAGCAAGTAGAAGGCCAGCTAACAGGGCAGGATTGTTCCATGTATTGATGAGCACACACAGGCAAAGGCAGGTACTGTCCAGAGAGGTCACCCTGGCAGGAACAGACCACCTATCCTTGGATAATACTTTATCCATCTCAACACTTCTTAGTTATTTTTCACTGCACATGTCTGTTACGTGGGCCCACATGCCACAACACAGGGCAAAGCAGAGAGGCAACAGCAGCCAACAGTTATTGAAGGAGAAACCATCATCACACTCTCAAACCAGGAAATCCTCACTAGAAACCCCCACTCTGAATGTCTGAATGCTGCAAAGTGAACAATTAACATCTTAGACTAAGATGCTTTTCTCACCTCCAGGTCTTCCAGCCTGCCCTCGGTGTTCTGCTCTCCGTCAGCATCCCGGCAGGAGTCAATCTTCTCCCTGGTTACGGATATCCACTGCTGGAGGTCAGACAGTTTGTCATTATACGCCCAGTGCTTCTGAACATGGTCTTCACTCTGCTGTATCATCATCTACAAACGATAAAAATATGTCAGCAACTAAAGACAGACAAAAAGAACTTTCTTTACTGGATCTAATACTATGATGGGCACAGAACCTCATGGGCAAAAAGGAAAAAAGCAGCTGTTAATGAGAGACAAAAAACTTATCCTTTTAGCATCAGTGGTGTGGCAAACACCTCCAAGCTCCTGCAGGCCTGAATTCAACCACACGGGGGGGTATTAAGAACTAGAATAGCTGCCTTCCTTCTCCGCTGAAAGGGAATAGAGAATATACATGTCTGGGGTTTTTGTACCCCAGTCAGTATCAAACACATCTTACACCCCCTGAATCAGAAATGACTGTACAGACTTGTTTGGCAAAAGCCCAGTTCAGTGAAAAATGGGATGATTGAGATTGAAACTACAATTCCACAGTGCATATTCAGGTAACACTTTAACATATGTCATTTCACAGTGAACTGCATAACTAGGGTAACTTTATGAGCTCTTCTTCTGACATTGCTTTGGAGGTAATTTTATAGGTATGTTTGCAAACTACAAAATGCCTCAGGACAAAACAAGTATTTATGCAATTGCAGCACTTTTCTCTCATTAACTTTTAGGTCACAAAGCCATAAAACCCCCAAACACTTTGGTAAAACCCCCTCTCCAGTAATCTGTGAAGTGCAAGCACCACCATGATAATACAACTATGAGTTCTTTTGGTCAGAAATCTCAGGCCCACTCCAGAAATAGTTTATATAGACATAAAATCTGTGCGGATGGTATCCTATCCCCAAGGGGAATTACATTAGAGATAATCAGAGAATCCAGGAAGAGTTATCAAAGTCATATGAATTCAGTGCCTTCTCCCCCTGAAATGAAAATATCTGTCACTCAAAGCATGTAATGTCATATGCTCAAAGATTTTTTAAAATGTTTTTAAATAGAGGCAACTGACAACTCCCCAGGCAACTAAAAACTTCCTTATGTTACCTCCAATGATCTCTTCAGGGCCTGAAAGTCAGATGAAAGTTGGTTCATTTCATGCCTGTGTGTGGTATTCGACTGAACAAGCTTCTCCACCTCCTCCATGTGAACTGCAAGCTCTGCCAAGTCATCTTGGATCATCTGCAGAGGAAAAGACAGATTCCATATGGGTAGTGTGCTAGGTATGGCATGGACTTTCACAAAACATACACCAAAGGTAGCTTCATTTGAAGCGTGAGGGCAAAAAAACCCAGCAACAACCACTGTCATTAAGAAAATTAATTGTTTCGATGCCTAGGAGTAAATGTTTCTGAAAAAAAATGGATGGATGTCCTTTACATGTTCCTGGGAGATAACAAAGAAGGTAAGTTGCTGAGAAGTGCAAAAGGAGCCACAGTATAACCAGCTAAGTACTGCAAAGAACTGTGGTGATAACACCCCTGTGGTCACCCAGGATGAAGCGGCACAGTACAGCTGAACCATCATAGCTCACCACGGCAGAGCCACCTCCCCTCTCCCTTCTCCTCCTGCTCTTCTCTCCCCTCTCCCAGGTATGTAATCCCACTGTATGCCTTGAACAGGCTCTGCTGCATGTTGGACCCTCTGCTGAACCAGTTCAAAACACTAATCAAAAAAAATTATCATCTTTTTCTGTTAATTTTTTTTCTTATCTTGGCCAGCCGAATCAGCCCATGTCAAAGCTAAGTGACAAGGTAAAGAGCAGAAAGAGGAGGATACAAAAGGAAGTGGAACAATGGAAACCCTTTTGGAGGAAGTTAGATTGGTTCAGGTTATCTTGTGCAGTTTCACTGCCAGTGGGAAGTGTCAGGGTACATTTTCTTTAGCAATTAAACTAGCCCAAGAAGGTGTACCACCAACAGCTTCCAGCTGCTTCTTCCTTCCCTCAAGCTCAGTTTGCCAGTGTTTCATCTGTGCTGCTTTAATTTCATTCACTCATGCTACAAACTGGACCAAATGAAATTATCTAACACACAATTGAAGCAAAAGGTACTGAGTTCCCAATGTTAATAAAATTTGAACAAACAGGAACCACAGTTAGCTGAGGATAACATGGCCAAACAATACTGTAATGTACCTGGAGTCTCTGGAGTTGTGTCTTTTTACCCAAGAGGTCAGGCCGTGGTTCCTTCTCTAGATCTAATTTGGCTTTGATGGCAGATAATTTCTTCTGCAGTGGTGCAAAACCAGCATCAAAGTTCTTATGTTGCGATATCAAATTCTAGATGGAGAAATAAGAAAACAGGACCAGCATTCAACACATATCCCTTGGCATTATCTTTTGTCAATATCTGCTGAACATTCGAACAAACACTGAGCTACACTATGCAACAGACCAAAAATTTATTTGAATATTTGATCAACCCAGAAAAAGGGATTAGTAATAAACTTATATTTATAAAACTGGTTTAGTAAAGACTTGATCTTTGTCTTTATCACAGGCAAAGACAGTACATGGGTTTTGTAGTTCACCTGGAGTTTGCTCTTGCTTTGCAGCAGACTTCTGTGTAGAACTTCTCTCTCCTTTGAAGCTTCAGCTACTTCTTGAAGGAAAGACTCTGCTTTTTCCTCACCAAAGACATTGTTTAGGAAATCTTTCTTTAGCTGTAATGTCATCAACTTCTCTTTGAACTGGGAGCTTTCAGCTAGAGCAGCCTAAAGGAGAAAAGTTCTTCCAGTGAGATCATACCAAAAAAAAGTCATATAACCATATTATTCTCACACAAGTCACACAGCCAAAGCAATATGACAAAGCCAGGTAAAAACAGCATGCTGGGCCAACAAGGGTAACAGAAGGTACCTGGACAATGCCCAGTTAAAGGAAAAATCTTCCTAATAATGTTAGAGGCACCGGGGCTGCACCCATTTTGTGAACAGAAAGAGAGGTAAGCTGTACTATGGAAAGAGTTGTCTGTGCAGAGGAGAGGCCTAAACCAGCAGAAAGGACAGCTTGAATGCTCATCCTGAGGATAAATTCCATCCCTGTTCACAGACACATTTATTCTGGAGATCACAGGGATGCCACAGTAACAAACACACCTTGCTGGGCACATGCATTAATTGTGCATTTTAATCCCATGTCTACACCTCTGTATAATTTTTTAACAGAGTCCACAGACTTCCCATCCAGGGAGATCTGGGCTAATGCTAAACACTATTGTCATCATTGTTAAAGATATCTAACACTTTAGGCAGCCTCCTCAGCTGACAACTCCAGCTAACCAAATGGAGGGCAGAAAATAAGACAATGTGCTACAGCTGAAGCTAAGTAAAGACCTCCATCCCTACTGTGGGTTTTCCTGCCACACTGGCAGGACCTTCCAGCTGCTGCTTCCTGGCAGCTGTATGCAGGCTTGGTCAAACCCACACTTCTGCCCTTAGCAACAGCTTTGCTACCTCAATGTGAGCCAGTTCGGGCTCCGGAGTCTCCAGGAGCATCTGGACCGATGGCTTCCACTGTTCAAAACTTTGCAGGGGATTTTGGAAGTGTCTCCTCAGTTCGGTTTCTGTATCAGTGCTCATTTTAGAAGTCTTGCTTCTAACACTGTAAGGATAAAGTGACAACCAAGAGAAGGATTATGAAGAAATCCAAGCCCAAACATTCTTTTCTTCAAGGCACGAATTAACACAAAACTCAGGTGTAAGCCATATACAACACAAAAGCCTCAGTCTGTTTTACTGCCTGAGCCTGGTGTTGTGTACCAACAGCTGCTCCATCAGAGACATATGACAAAACTTTATTTAGATGCCACAGGACACACTTGTCTTTTGTGCAACTGTGCATCAGGAACTACTCTGCTTTTCTAGAAGCCAGCAGTCTCCCCCTGTATGTGATCTTTCTTGGCTGCTGTCACCAGTGTGATTTAACAAATCATATTATCGGAGAAGTCTCACTGACTGATGGGAGGAACAAGCCAAGAGTGTCTAGAATGTAACTGCAGTTGCCTGTAAAAAACAAGGTTTTGTTTCTTTAAAAAATCACATTAAAAAGCCTTTTATAACCTTACGTTAGCACAAAAAGTGAAAATACATTTTTATTTCAGATATAATTCTTTTAAATTTTGCAGAACCACTTGAATTTATATTAGTACACAGAGGTGATTCTGATAAAAGCTTTGTATTTATGTATATGTATCCACATACACACACAGCTCTATTATTGGAAAAAAAAATAAATCAGCAAACCTTCAATGAATATCCAGGCTTCTCTTAAAAAGGCTTATCCCAAACACAGCCGAGTGACAAGGCCCAGCAGTGACACACCCCATGCAGCTGCCTCCTGTTTTTCTCAGCTTGCCTGACCTCCCACGTTGCACCTCCCAATCCTGCCTGATATGGCAAAATGCAGCCCAAACTTTATGCTCACAGGGGAACAGTATCTTGCAAACTCACAAGACAGGCAGGTGAGAGCAATGCCAATCAGGATCAATACTGCCTTTCTATAAAAACAGAAACAACCTTACCTGTGTCAGTGGGCCATGACGGGGCTAAACAAAGGCAAGTTTGCAGAGGCCAGAAGCTCCACAAATAGAAAGTTCTGACTTTACATGTCCTCTGCCATTTGCTCTGCTGCCCCTGCCAGGCTCAGTGCGAAGCTGCCAGACTTCCCAAAGAAGCCTTGGAGAGAAGCTGGCAAAGGAGCAGCTGCCATTTTCTACTCAGAGGCAAGTTCCCTGCCTTCTTTGCTCCTCTTTCAACATTGTTTACTTGCTAGTTTTTAAACTGAAACCCTTTCCCACAATGACCTATAACCCTTCCAGCAAGAAAGCATACTGAGCACAGAGGGAAATAAGCTGGGATACAGGAAAAGAACTGACCTTCTTTTTTCCCTTAAAAAAATGATCCTTTCTTCTAGTTTGCAAAATTTGCTGCAGCTTCTTTACTTCCTGATTCCAGGCAGCCTGGAAACGGAAACACTGAAGTCTGGGGAGAGGCTAAACTTTCAGAGTTTCCAACCCAAGGCAAGTTGAAAACAGGAACACGCATATAAGCTGCCAGGAGAAGGGGAATAAACTCTGCCAAATAATTGCTAAAGCTGGTGAGTCACGGCAACGAACTCAACAAGGGAGGGCCATAATTCTTCTGAACCGTTTACTACCACAGCTCCTGTCCTGATTTTCTAGTTGCTGGCATGAAAGGCAAGCAAAGTACATAAATTATTATTATAAAATGCTAATAAGATCAAATTAGCTGCCAACAATCTAATTTTCTTCAAACCATACACAACATTAATGATGTAAGAGCACTGCTTGAAAATGACCAGGAGCCTCCAGCTCCTAGCAAATGGCTAAAATTACAGCTTTACTGAATCATGGGGGCGGATGTAATTAGCAAAAGTTTTTTTCTACCCATCACCTACAACTGGATGGCATATCACTCTTTTCTTAGGCCCCTGACAATCCATGCAATGTCTGAGAGAAGATTCCCCCCACCTGCCCACCATAATCAGACTTCCCAGTACCTTTGATACTGGTGTATTGCAGAGACAACACTCTCAGCGTGTGGCTGCACATCTTGGGAAAACCGTAGCAGTTCCTTAAGCTGAGCCTTCAGCCTCTCAATCTTTGACTCTTCTGCAGCCAGAGCTGCTCTTGTTGCCTTAATTATAAAAATAATGAACAGATCACACCTTATGTTGTGTCTGGAACATGAAATGAAGAAGTAAGGCTCTGTCTCAAGGTATGCACAAATCCCCTTTCAGTGGCTTTTTTTCCTGGTTATAAGGAATATGGCCTTTGCTAAGACAGAAAACATTCTCAGCAACAGTTTTGTTCCAGCAGGCTCTCTCTCCTCCCCTCACACTGCCCAGCCTCTGCATCTGATCTGCAGGGTTCACTGTTTGAACAGACTGAATCACAAACAGGCCCAGTTTCAGTTCACTGATTGCAGTATATAACATGGGCTGCATTTCTGGAGCAGTCTTAACGGCATCTCTTTGCATGAACAGATCTTTCTCAGATACTCACATACAGAAAATGTTAATTCTGAGGTGACTCAGGGAAACAAAAACAACTAAAACCCATGCAAATGTAGCTGGATGGAATCAGTCTAAATTTTTTGGATCCTTTTTGCATATACTTTTCCCAGTTAGTCCTGCATAGTTCTACACATACAAACAGCAATGAAAGGCATTTTGAGAACAGATAATAAATGGAAAACCAGCCCTCAAGAGGAAATGAGTAGTAAAGATGCTTATCTACTTTATGTGTGACAAATTTTTTGCCCTCATTTTGCAGCAGATTGGTTTTGTTGTTAATACTGGATTGTTGCAAGCTTGGGACTTAGTGCTGATGATGTGTCTGCTAGTAAAGGAAGAGAGGCACCTATTTTACAGAGATGAAGGACACAATACAGCAATGGTCTTATCGAATACCTCAGAAATACGTGTACTTGTGTCTGTGTATGCCCTTGTCTCTGTGTATTTATATATACAGTGAGGCATTAATTTCCTGCTTCTTTTTGAGTGGAGCAAATTGTGTTGTTTGCTCTGTATTGTGCTCTTTCTGCATATGACCCCTTTGAACTCTGGACACAAACTCCAGCACATCTTCCAACCCTGCTCCCTCTGTGCAGCCTAAGATGAAGGCCGGGGCAGTTGATTCCATTGTTGGCAGTCCCATTTTCCTCAGTCTGTTTCACACACACTCGTACTCTTTTCTTATCATCTTTAACCAATGGGACAGGCATCTGTTGGATGTGACTATGCATGTTCAGCCTATGGCTGCACTTGATCCTCCCCACAAAGGGTAACAACTTACATTGCATTTTTTCCACAGAGTTACAAACTCATCTTCAGTCTTTTCCCCTTCCCCAGGGTCCAGGTCATTTTCTAGTCTTTGTAGATCTCTTCTCAGCTTCTGGATGTCTGCTTCTAATTGTCTGGCTTGGGACTCATAGGCACTTTCAGACTGCTGGATCTTGAGCAATCTCTCCTCCTCCTCACTATTCAGCAGTTTCAACTTCTCCAAGGCTTTTCTTAGCTCTTCAAGTTCATCCTTCAATCTTGCAGCTCCAAGTGGAGAGGTATTCTGAATCACCTCTGCACACTGATTTTCAAGGTGCTTCCATTTCTTTCCACAACTCTTAATGTCTTTGGCAATTTCCTGCAAAAAGAAGTTAAATAAAGATTACCTGCAGGAATGGAAAGCTAGGGAAAAAGCTAAAAGCAGTAGGAAAAAAGACCACCTCTCCTCGTATGCATTTTGGTTTTCACTTCTTATTTCAAAATATGTCTTTTTTCAAGTGACCAGAAGCCAGAGTTAGTCATTTGACTGCCTTCTGAATAGTATTAATTGCCATTGATTCTGAAAATATTTGTTTTCGTTAATGCTTATCACTTGAGATCCCTGACAAAGAAAACAGGAGCTGCAGGCACTAAAGATTTACAGTTGAGTCTCAGAGATTTTAAACTAAACAGTTAAAGCAGTGGCACCAAAATAAAGAATATTGTTCTCAAAACTGGTGTTTTCATCACCAGCTCTAAACTCTCAAAAACTGTGAACCTTCAGGGTCTATTTTGGATCATGTTTACCAAATCTGATTTATTTAAACAAGATTCTCAAAGAATCACATAACCGTTGGAGATCAGGCTTTAAGAAAAACAAACCAGACCAGTTTGTGACTCATACTGGAAGAACCATACATACTGACAGTTTCAGGACCTCACACAACTCTTCTGCCCTAGCCCATGCTAAAATCACCATCTATTTTATGCGTGTAATTATTTTCTCAAGTACACCCTTGCACGGTTTGAGCAACACATATGGGCACAAAAAACACACAATCCTAACTCCTTGTTAGAGCTATATTGTCCAAGGACCTTCAGTGCCTTTAGCTTGTCCTCTGCTGAAGACTTGGTTGCTTCTCCAATGCAGCAGTTCAGTCTCTCTGTGACGCCACTCAGCCACGATTGAAACTGGTTGACATTGGCGCTGTACTGCTCGTGCTCCTTGGTTATCGTTTCAAGCAGTTTCACTCTGTTCTGTAACAAGAGACATCAGAAGTGGTGAGGACTGTGCTTATCTGGCTCTTTTTCCTCTACATTGTAACCCAGAATTTATAAACAAGACTCCCTTTTCACGAGCCCCCGGTAACACTTGGCCTCCACAGGAATTCAGTTTACCTCGAGAAACAGAACACAAAAGTACACAAAGGCTTGTTCCTGTCTGGATTTTGCTGCAGGCTCTCAATGTCTAAGTCTCCAAGAACACAAACTGCAAGGCCGTGTCAGGTGAATTTCTGACTTTCCAAACCTTCCTACTCTCTCATTAGAAAAATAAAAGAGATGGAAGTTTATTTCTGGTTTTCACTTTGAGAGACAAGCAGTTGTATTCCTCTTGCAGGTTAAAAATAAAGATGAGCACACTTTCTTTATCTCTCAAAATGAAAATAAAAGAGAACGCACTAGAGGCATAAAAATTGTTTTTAAATTGCCCATTATTTAAACAGACTGCATGGAAAATGATCATTACTTTTAATTGTGTACTTTTGTTCTTACTTAGCAGATCACAGACTGCTGTGGTGGTATCACAGACTCTGGAAGCAAATTCAAGCCAATGGAAAGCAGGCTTCATTTTCCAAGTTACTGCCTGTGCACCCTATGACCAACAATTCCTGAATTTACAAGGGCCTGCACATCATGAGTTGCTGCCTGCTGATCCAGTCTGGCACTCCTCACAAGCCAGAGTCACATTTGTTTAGACTAGCCTTGTTTGCCAGCCCAAGATCAGGCCTTTTTGATTTTAACACAAATCACCTGCTCTGTTGTTTCACTAGTATAATATTCAACCTAAGTATTATTTTCTGCAAAATCAGACTGATTTTTTTCTTGCCCTTTTCCAGTTGGCAAGGAGAACAATTGAGGTACGCTGTGGTTACATTAGAGTTAAAAACAAAAAAAAAATCATTCCTTGTGCAATCCATTTAGTGGTTGCAGCACCCTTGAAAGCACCCTTTGCTCTCACAGACAACGGGCCAAGTTTCATTTTGTGTAATACAGGACACATCACTGGCCTCTGACAGCTGCCCTCCACGGCGAGTAGAGTGACAGCTGCAGTGGTGGGCAGAGCTGAAAGGTTCCCTTTGCATGTCCCTTGTCTCTGTGAGGCTCTGGACAGGTCCCCACACCTGCCAGCCTGCCTGAAGTGGCAGTGAGCCACCTCCATTCTGTCAGCCTGTTCTCCAGCCAGGCAGGAGGGGGGCATAAGCATCAGCCATCACAGGACCCCCCGTGTGCTGGGGGTGGCAGTCCCTCTGGGACTTTGCCCTTCACTTTTGGGACAGGCTATGCCCACGGTGCACTACAAAGCCCCCACCCTGCACGTGGAACACCACCAGTCTGTTCTTCACACTGCCACTGCAGTCTCTGCTGACTCGTGCAAATCCCGAGGGACTCCCCTAAAGGTAGCTGACTTGCTGTGGGACAGAAGAGGGACAGCTAAGGGACAATTGCTTCCCATGGAGGATGAAATGCTGCCCATTTATTAGAGCACGACCTTTAATGGCACCAGCCATACACAGGTTTGGATGAAACCAAAGGGTAGAATTATGACTGCTGACTTCTGTGGCCAAGATGTATCCAGCAGAACACCTCACTTGCTAAATCCCCGTGCGTCAATTCTCAGATCTGCAGAGGCTAAACAATTCATGCCTCAACCTCAGGTCAGGGACCTGAAGAAGACGACCTTACAGCAGTGTAAAAGGGCCACACATCAAAGTGAACCAAGTCAGGCCAAGCATACTGACTCCAGGCAGAAGCTGGAGAAGCTTACTGGCAGAAGCTCCAAAAGGCATAAATCAGAATAACAAAGCAGAGATGTTATTAAGCTCAAAAATCTTAGGCTGATATACAGGGGGTTCAAAAGGAAGTCAAAACAATGCACCCCTGGCCAAGGCTATTCAGCTAAACAAAAGGAATATGCAGTTTGGGAGCACTGGTCCATTCATGAGGCAAGGAATAGATGCTATGGATCTGGACAGACTGTGCTATTGTCAGACAAAAGGCTCACAAAGAGCTGGCTGAGCCCTCCCCCCACAAGAGGTTAAGCAGAAAAACTTTCCAATGATGAAAAGTAAGGTATCACTTGCTCCTGTTAGCACAGTGTGAAATTCAACATCCACATTCACTGGGCTAACGTGAGGAGACATGAAGCAAGGACATGGCCCTGCAAAGAATGAGAGCACAGAGAGGAAAAAAATGGGTTTGCCACGGGCTGCAGAGAAAGAGATGTGCCTGGGCAGAACATGCTCAGCCCTGGGTACTCAAAGAAGGTGGACACAAGCTTAGGAAGCCCCCTCCCTGAAGCGCCCTTCACAGTCAGTGAAGGCAAATGAGCCTCCTCTGGAAGGCAATCTAGAGCATGTACAGGAAGTTCCTACTTTAAATCCCTCTGTGGTATCTCAAGGAGAGTGCAGAAAACTCCTGTAAGCCCTTTCTGGTGCTTTTAGTCTTAGCCCTAGGTTACCTTAGCAAAGTATTGTAAGTATCTGGGTTTCAGTTAACAGAAACAACATGGACTGAAATTATTTTGATGTGCTCAGAAGTATCTAGTGTATTTCCTAAATAGCAACATAATGTGTATCATAACTTTTCTTACCATCTTCAATTATCATTTATGCTAAAAGCACACAACCATCTACCTCTGCATATTTTTAATTTCCTGGGCAAGGAACGTAGGAAATGGGTACCACATCTAAAAATAGTCCTGTCAATGTAATTAAAAGAAAAGGATATGCTTTTAAAATTTGGGAATGTTAAAGACACATGTTAGCACTAAGGAAAAAAAAATCCTCCCACCATTTGCTCATACCAGAGAAGCAATATTACAGGCAAACCATTTAAGAAGCACTGTCCAAGAGCCTGCCTTCTGATAGAGCTGGACAACTGCACAGGATCTAAAAATGCTCTTCAAACACAAGTGTAATCTACAAACACCAGCGAGCCTCCTCTGCTCAGGCATTCAGCTGGCATCTGCAAGTCACATTTAGTCTGGCCTCTCATCATGTGACGGGCCAGAGCAATCCCCTTACAACTCCTGTGTCTCTTTCATTCATTCCTCCTGCACGTTGGAAGAGGTGGCAGGGTTTAACTAGTGTTATACTCTCCAACACAATTCCCAAGGTGCCTGTAACCTTGGCATTAGATAATAAACTCCTCGTTTACTTCAGTTGCAAAATCCAAGGCTTCCCAACTCCCTTTTTTGTTCCATACCTCCTGAAAGAGGGATTTCTTAGCTGGATTCTCTCACTCCATCCTTCTATGAAATGTGGTATTTACAACCAATGCCAAAGAAAAGCTTTTTCTAGTGTCTCAGTTGGCTGGAAACATAAAGACATATTTTGTCTAACTAGTATGAGCCACTTCCTGATCTCATTTACACCAGTGCACGTCCAAGTCGGTTAGAGAAATCACACTATGTAAAATCAGTCTCAGAGAGGTCACATTCTGGCTTTGAGTATTCAAATTACTTGTTTGAAAGAACAGCTTTATTAAAATAACTAATGACTGTCTCCAGCTTCAAAACCAAAGACAATTTTGTTGAGGAGGGAGTGAATGATAATTTTAAATGGCAATCTAGATAGACAACACGTGAATTCCAGGAAACCTTCCTATTTTATATCCAGTTGCCTTGTAATCAAGAGATCTACCTTAAAAAATAATCAGTGTTGAGTCACAAGTCTACTGGTGGCTTCTCTGTGGCAGCTGCAGCTACAGAATTCCAAATGTACTCTAGATTTTGGAGAGACATTAGCAGTGATTGTATATTTATGGCTAGAAAAGTATCTCAACTACATGCTCATGAAAGATGCCAGCTTAGGGGGTTTATTGTCACTTTTGGGGCTTGGAGTGCTTTACTTCAAAAGAGAAAAAGTATCTATGGAGCAAGCAGGACAATGGCACAAGCATCCCAATGTTGTTGTTCTTCCCATGTGATCTGAAGTTAACTTTGTACAACGGCACCCAGGGAGGAAAAGCATCCATCACTGTCAGGCTCCACTTCTGGACTGGTGTGTAGGCGTGGGAATTAGCAGAAGGCAGCATTATAACAGAGGAAGACAGCAGAACCAATGTAATGAAAATTATTCCTATTTGCACCAGGTAATTCCAGCCTATGAAATTCCTGGAAGCCACTATGAGCAAAAACTAGGTTTTAATTTCTATATGTTTGTTATAGATGTGTCTATATATATATTTAAAATATCCCTTTGAGTATTTCTATTGATTTGGTTAGTAAGAAATAGAATTCTTCTGCCCATCTGCAGATGTCTGCCCCTTGGCCATACCACATGGTCTAATCCTGTCTTTACCTGAGTTTTAGAAGTGGAAAGTACAAGCATTTTCTGAAATCTTTACGCAGAAACAGTGTGAAAGGAAATCACTGGTACTGAAAGATGAAGCAGGATGTCTTACACCAGCCTATTTAACAACTGTTCAAGCTGGAAGATTAGTATTGGGCAAGAATTAGTATCTGTGAGCATGAAAATCTTTCAGATAGTGGAACTGGCCACTGAGCGAAGTGTTGGGCCAGAGCTGGCTCCCAGCTCCGTGTTTCCCAGCTCTGCAGGCAGGGAGGGCAGCTCTGGGTCTCAACTAAGGCTACTTCCTCCAGCAAGGCTGTGTTCATGTCATATTCCCTGGCTCCTGGAATGGGTACTCTGCATCTGGCTATACATGAACCACTAATGTGCTGGAAGATAAGGAAAAATTCAAACTCTGTACAGAGAGGACCTACAGCAATATCCACTAGGTCACAGCAAGCAGCCTGCAGTTACTTTACAACAACACACTACAAAGCACCATGGAAGAGCATCCCAATTAACAGCTCATCTTGGGCCTTGACAATTGTTTCAAACAGCCCATTGCTGAAAGAACAGGGGTCCTCAGCTCTGCTTCCTTTTGCAGTCCTACCAGGTAAGCCCCATCACTCAAGGAACAAGTAGCAAACAACACCATAGATTGGAGGAATTTGAACACCTCCCACTCTTTATAAGTGTACCTGAGCTTCTTGTCTGATTCCTTCATATTCCACCCTCATTTTCTTCTGAGCATCCTCATCAACGCTGGGGTCACCTATCCTGCTGAACAACGAAGCAGCTTCCTCCAGCAGCCTTTCCAGTAGGACTGACTGATTTAGGACATCATTCTGCAAAACCTGAGCATGGCTCAGCTGCCACTGCTTCTCCTTTAAGCCAAGCTGCAACTCAATGTCAGGCTCCAAGGTCACCCTCATGTTGTGAATCCATGTATAAAACTCATCTTGGGCTTTCAGGTACTCACTCCAGTGCAGCCAGACCCACTCAATGCGGCTGTTGGGGAGAGCAAGAGAGAGGGGTTAGATGAAATGATGATGGGAGCAGTGGAGACTAACAATCTCAAAAGGCCTTCAAAGCAGTGCACAAGGTTCTCAGCAATTCTAAGTTGCTCTGACTTCACAGGGCTTGGATTCACTTCCCAGGTCCTCTCTGCTTTGGGGAGGAAATATTCTGTAGAAGGTCCCTCTGCCTGACCAAACTCATCATTCCAGACCATGAGGTGGGTTGTGAAGGCAGAGCACTGAGGTCTCACTGATCCTCTTCCCCCACACAGTCCCCAAAATGCTCATGGGACTGGGATTAGCAGGGAATTGCTATCTACAATCCAGGCAGCAGAGAGAAGCAGGAAGCACTTTATGAAAGCACTGCAGGAAACAGCTGCCTCAACACACCCAAGAGTACGTTTGTCTTACCTGTGACAATGAGTAATGTATATGGCTGTCTCTTCCCACAAGGCTTTAATGTCTTTTAGTTTAGAGAGTACCTCATGCTTCTTATCCTCACTGATGCTGCGAAGAGCAGCATCTGCCTTCACAAGAATCAAGTCCATTTTCAAGCTGCCTTCTGGTTCCAGTGCACGTATTTTCTAGGAGAAAAACAAATGATACTGAAAGGATGGGAAGAAAACAAGCATAATTGACGAAATGTAAACTTTGTTTTTACCCAGGAATCATAAACTCATAGAATCATTTGGGTTGGAAAAGACTCTCACAACCATTGAATCCAGTTGTTAATGTGACACTACCATGGGACGGAAACATGTCTATACAACATAGACAATTAACCCTTCCCACCTAACCCCCTGCTGCAGAGTTTTTCCTGAAAGGAAAATATGAACGTTTTTTCAGACGTGTTTGTTCTTAAACATCCTAAAGGACTGAATGCAATTGAAAACCACACAGCAGTTGAAAAACATTTAAGTTAGCTACAAGAAACAGACCATCCTCTATGAAATGCCTGTGGCTGTGTTTCCACTGCTGTTATAAGGTTACAGCTCTGTGTTGCCACAGGCCAGCTGTTCTACCCCACCTGCCAAAGAACAGAGGCAACCCGCACAGGGTACACTGCAACCTCTCAATTCTAAGCTCTACTATAAGAAATTATGAAGCATATTAAAAAGGCTTCCTAGTGCAAATAAAAGTTGGCTTAGAAAAGAAGCCAAGAGAAATTAACTAGTGGAATTTTCTGCCTGCTACCAAATTTTGCTTCAACCCTAAATTGCTAAGTTATGAATTGGTGAAAATGTGTATCTTACACAAACAGGAATGTCAGGAACTGCAAGTTGAGTCATCTAATTTCAGAGATGGAAAAATCAGCACAAGTTCTTTACAACATAACAGATTGATTATGCCCCAATTCGGATGTCAGCTTTCAACAGTACTTTATCCAAACTTCTGATACTATCAAATTAGCTTTTCTTGCTGCTCTTCCATAAACTCCTGGCAAACTGCAGGCTTTCAAGTTTGAGGAAAAAGGCTTCCACAATGAAAACACCAAGATTTTCAAAATCCGCGATTACTTTTGGTAAAATTAGGCCTATGGGATCTGATTAAAAAAAAATCATGTCAGTTATTGTGAAGGTGAGACAAGTAAAAGGCCTTTGGATCTCCAGTCCCACATCCTGCGAAAGACCTGTTCTTTTGGCATGTAGTCAGCACACCTGCACGTGATGTACAAACAGTTGTTTGGACAAATTATTTACTAAGAAAGGTGTGATTAATAGAATCCAGGGAAGCAGGGCAAAGGGCAGGGCAAAGCAAGAAAATACAAGCCATAGTTATCATCCAACAAGAGCAGTTTAGGAGTAAAGATGTATTCTAAGCCTGATATTTTTCCAGCAATTAGAAGCAAACAACAGCTGGAGAGAAAGCAGTGGCTGTACAGTCATTTTTCTTTTTCAAATCTGTTTTTTACATGATCTGTATCATTGGCTGACATTTTCATGAACAAATTAACAGAAAATAAACCACAGGAAGGAAGCATGAAAAAAACTGGCAAGCCAGGTGCAAAAAAGGAACTGAAAACTGATCACTGGATTTGCAAACAGCCAATAGGTGAAGCAGTGAGCACATCATGAGGACATCTGAGCTGGAGACAGAAGCCAGGCCCAGAAAGGAGGAAGGATGAAGGAGCAGGAGGTGGTTAAGGTACACACAGGAAGAAAGAACAGACACTTGTTAATCTTCAGAATGATGAATTTCCAAAGTCTGAGTTGAAAGAATCTCTTAACATGACTTTTTGCATGTTACAGACCTCCTTTAAAGCCTACAGAAGTAAACAGGCTTCAGTTCAGGCCATAACACAACACCACAAATCTATAGACTTTGTAACTTATCTCTGCCATGAATGTATCCCCTTTGCCAAACTACCACTCTTCTACTCGAGTTCCTGTGTTTCTTGCGTGTTTCTTGAGACTGTACACATCCTAGCCTCCCAGACAAAAGAAAAGGGTGAAAATAAGGTCAGAAAAATAAAACTATAGACCAAAATAAAATGCTTCAGATTTTTATGTGTAACATGCAAGTCTAGCCACCCATCTAGCCATCCATCACCCCATGAACAGTCTCTATATTATGCCAGAGGCAAGATCTATCCTCCAATAAACCGCACTTAAGGAAAAAGGCTGAGGACATCACTGTAAGCTACCTCATCACCCATGGAAGCCTGCAACGTGTTTTGTTAAACTTCAGAAGAGGCAGGCCAAATATAAGCAGACACACAAAAAAAGAGACTTTGGGGTAAATAACAATGGGAAAGATCTTGCCATTTAAATTACAGAACAGATTACTTGGAATTAAAGGTAATAAAAGTATAAAAATAGTTTGAATGTTAGTCATAGAAATATCACCACTCCCTCCAATCATAAATAGTACAAATGGGACAAACAGGAGTGTTTCCTTCTCCGAGATAACAAGACCTAGATAACATCTAATGAAACTGAAGTTAATGAATGTGAAATCACTGTAAGAGAGCAGGCACAATCTGCAACAGGATCTCTGTGAGAAGAGTTATACAACAGATTAAGTAAAACCAGGAAAAAATGATAACTTTTACCTTTTCATTAAATTGATCATAAAGGGGCTCTGAAAACCCTCTTATGATTAGGGTTTATGGAAAAGGACAAAGGAATTACTCTAAAAGAGCCCATTACCAGGACACTGTAATCTTTATCAGTGCCAGAGTCCTGGAGGGGATGGAACACTAACATGATCTGATTCTCTTATACTATATGCTGGTCGTCTGCAAATTACTATGGTAATTGCAAGCAGCAACCAAATTGTTCCAGTCTTGAGGAGAGTGTAAACATTTTAACCTGCCAAACCTGCTGCTAGTGTTCCAAATCAATCTGAAAAGCTTGGAAGCCTGTGATATCAAATTGCCATCCTCTTTTTCTACATCTGTAAACAATTTGCAAACAGAAAACTTAAAAAGAATACTAATGCGAACCCATCCACACAGGCCCAATGCTCCAACAAGCAGGGGCAGCTGACAATTTCCTAATGGAAAACTCCTGAGCTCACAGCAATAACTGCTGTAACAATGGCAGCAGTGAGAGCCACCTCCAAATTCCATTGCTCTTCCCTTACCTCAGTCTCTCTCAGTCTGGCTTCTAGGGCAGATCGAGGTCCTTTGGTGTTGTCATTGATCCTCAGTCTCTCTTGGATGGCCTTCATCCAAGCTTCTGCGTTCTCCACGCTACTGTCAAATTCATCCTGTAGCTGCTGAGTCATCGCATTTGAAGAAGCTGAAAGGATGGGAAACAGGGTGGTAAGTAGGTTTTAGGTAAGACCTAAACAGGAATGAAAGGCAATCTAAAGGAGCAAGGGAGGAAAGCTAATGATGTTGTGGCTTTCCTTTCGATCAATAACACCAAAAACTGCAGCAGTATCGCTGTTCAGCTGAGCAAAGAGAACATATTCACACTACAGCTTTCCCAAATGAAAATACACCAGGAAACAAAAAGAAGGTGGAGAACTGTGGGAGGCTGCATTACAGTAAACAGATTTAATTCAAAGCTTTTAAATGAGATTAATTTGGTGTTTGTGGTGTATTCCAGATTAGCTACACCAAACACAAACACCTTCTGCTTCTTCCCAGAGCCACGTCAGTATAAAACTCTCCCAATGCCCTTCTGGGCTCATGTACTGAGCATCTGACACCAGACTGACAAAGTACTTTGGCACATGCTTAACTTAGAGGTGTATAAACTGCTGTTGTAGAGGTGTTAAAGCTGCTGAGAGCAGGATCAGATGCTTAGACACTCAGTTAACTTCTGCTGAGACCATGCAGAGGTTATTTGAATGCACATGCAGTGAGTCTGGGATGATACACAGACAACAGGAATTGGCCAGCAACTTCCAAGACAAACCACAAACAAGCCTTCACAGGGGAATAACAATACTGGTGGATGTCTTCTTTTGCCGTCTCTTTTACTCCATGCCAGGCTCCAAGCTTTTAATTTTCCTCTCCTTCTCTCTTGTTGCCCATACCCAATGAAGCTTGGTTGCCCTGTTGATGTCTCTGTTTAGAGCATAAGCTCTCCACTGCCCAGCCAGCCTCCTTTGTGCCTGCACAATAGAGCAGAGCCATCCTGGGCTCACGCCTAGGACTGCTCGACTAAACTTAACCAGTCAGGATGAGCCATAATGAAGTGCCCTGTAGGTCAGCTCCACTGAAGTGAACAGAATGAGAGCCACTGACATTCAATGGGTTTGGATTACGTCCTACAGCTACTGCCAGCCAAGCAGCCAGTGTTTCGTGGAAAATAAAATATTCTTCCTCTTTGTTATTCATCACTGAAAGACTTTTTCAGCACAAAGTTTGAGACTTAATTACCGAACCCAAGCTTGTTGTGCAGAATTCAGTTCCACAGAGGCCCTCAGTTTCCATGAAAGGATTCGTGTGGAAGAAAGTGCTCAGTGTGAGAGGCACAGCACAACTCCTGCTGAAGCTGGACCAATGGTGTTTTGCAACCACCATAGCTCTCAGCAGCTCAGTCTTTACAAGGGAGAGTCATCCTTCTGCTCACAAGCAGAAAGCTCTTGCCAGTGTTCCTTTCCACGAGGTAAAAGGATTCATGCAATATTAGAGGTCCTTCCCTGCAGCTCCCAGTGCGTTTTCTTCCACATTAGACCAAAACAAAATGTCAGCATTCACAACAGCCTGAATGGTTGCTTCCCAGCCGTCAGCAGGCTTTCTACTCAACAGGTCCCACAACAGAATGAAGGAACTGCACCTGCAGAGCAGCTACTGCCCTACCCATGGGGAGAGCTGGAGCAGAGGATGGGGTCAGACCAGCAGAGCTGCATTTGCATGAAAGAGGGAATTCCTCCCTCAGTGAGACCTGTCAGACAGGACAGAATCTAAGGCTACAGCTCTCAGAACTTGAGAGTAGCTTTAAAAAGAGTGACCTCACTTTGAAAAGTTTTAAAAAATAAAACAGGATGTACTGGATTTAGTGAGGGTGGTGTGGCATGGGGCAGATACTCCCTCTCTCAAATATAAAAAATATGACAGGATATGTAATTAAAGCTAAAATCACTGACTTATATCACAAGAGTCCTAAAGATGAAGCCAGCTAATGGAGTAAGGTTATTCTCAGTGGATTGCTAGATAGCTGTGTCTTTCTCCAACCATGACTGGTTCAGAGCTGACATTTCTGAACTACAATAATACAGTTCCCAGAAAAGGGCACATATCTTATTGCAGCTGAAAAATCAACTCATTTTCACATCTCACTATATCTGGCAGTTGTAGAGAGACTGTCCTCTAAAACTCTCCTTGTTTCATACATTTCTAGGCAAAGAGTTTCTGAATGCTCAATATGAGCTGAGGTGATTCCAAGTTATGCTATTGTGAAACAAAAATTCACAGTGCGTTTGCTGGATAGACACTGACAAGAAGTGGCATTCATTTCCTAGGAGAGGTTTCTATTCCTGGCAACATCCATATCATATTTAAAACTGGTTTCAGTACTCCAGTCATGGGGTAGCCAATACAGAACATAATGTTATCCTAGTCCTATTTTTTACAAAAAGTTGAGGGCAATCTAACATGGTTAAGAAGCAGTGGAAAACCTACCGTCATCAACAGAAAGAAAACCCCACTCACACTCTGCCCTCATGCTGCTCTCCTCTGAGCACAAGGAATTTCTGTCAAATCCTCACAGTTACACAGCCCCCCCATCCCACACACAGTCAATCCACATAAGCAGTCAACACAGGAAACTACAAAAAAAGTTATTTCAATATTAAGATCATCAGCTTGCAAAGGAAGAGAAACACTTTACTACTCCAACTACAGGCATGAAACATCATTGACCAATTTTGACCAAGCAAGTCCTGTATACAGTACCACACAGATGATGAAATTTAGCAGGGACTCAGTGCCCAGGTGGATTTCATAGTGGTTACAACACGCAATACCTGACAGAGATTTGGGCTGCCTTTTAAGACCTCCTGTCCTGCCTCCACGCAGGGCAGCCAGATGCTGGCTGAAGCAATCAACTACAGCACCCGACTTTTGTTCTGGAACCCTTCCCAAGCACTAAGAGCATGATTGATACCTGCAAGGAAAAAGTGTGATTTCTGACTTACTGTCTGCTTGGGAGGAAGAACAACTGCTGACCATCTGAGATATGGAAAGATCTGAAACTCCTTTGCAAGTTCTTCTAAAGCTGGTATTAATGATTAGTGGATAAAAGTTAACCAATCAACAGCATTCACTCCATTTCTGTTGCATCATTGGAACTAAATGATTGAGCAATACTTCCAGACATGAAAATGAGCAATACTTCTGGACCCTGATCAGTACAAAAAGGACAAAGGAGACATAGCAGCTCCTGGGATAGACCTACGCAGTAGAGCTCTGCAAAGCCATCATTCACACACCAACCTGTAACAGCAGCAGACCATTAGGGACACCTGTACAGTGGTGCAACAGCTCCTATCCCAGGCTCAGTCTCTGGGACCCACTGTGCCAGGCACAGTCTTCCCTTAATCACCAGTGTGATCCTCTGAGCAATTTGTACAAAATTGTTTTTCTCACTGTTAGTTTCAAATGCATCCAGCTGTTCAAAACTGCTTTTCATTTAATGCCACTGGAATCAGTGTATTAATTCACACCGCAGAAAGTGCATTTACACTGTAGAAATCACTTGGCATCTCTATACGTGTTACTAAATGAGGGCAATAACTATGCATAAGAAAGTCTGGCACAGATAATGAGATGCTGAGCAAAACTAAGTTTTATATTGTCCAGATGCAGAACAGTTTCCTGGTAGAGGCAACAAAGAAGCATATTTCAGGATGTTGAACAGAACTGACCCAGGACAGCTCCTGCAGTATATCCACGGGTTTTAAAAAGCACATTTTAGGAACAGGAAAATGTAAGACAGATTAGCTGCAGAAACCCATAGCTGAACCTCTCCCACAACACTAGTCTTCCCACCTTCCCTGAATCACCCTCCATGACCCCCAGAACAGTGCTTGGCAGTGTCTGGGTAGGCACACGTTTCAGTGCCACAGAGGGACGATGCCTCAGCCCTTGCCCAGCTGCTCTGCCAGACCCACTGCACACCCGCAGCACAACTAGGGTTCTTCTGGTTTGTCTGAGGCTCAGTTACATGCACGGGATAGCTGGACCTTTGGAAGAGGGAAAGGTGAACACCTGACACAGCACACACTTCTCCAAAGTGAGCATCACTCCTCTCACGCTCTCTCACCCACGCACAAAACCATTTAGCAAGAAGGGAAGTCAGAGAACTGCAGCCTACCACCACTCCCCAAAATCCTGGAGGAGGAGGGGCAGCTGGAAGGATGCTGGGGGGCACACACGCTGTACCCCTAGCCTGCCCACAGGCTGAATACCCCAACATGAATTAATGAGATCCAGAACAACAGCAAGCTGGGTTTTGCTTTTAAAATCTGCTCCATTTGTGCTGGGCTGGGCTGAAGAGATGCAGGGACAGTTTTGTTTCAGCTGTGGTCTTGGAGCCATCTTGCTGAAAGAGCAGATAAATAAATTAGCTGACTGCTCTGCATTATAGCTCTGAGAGCCGCTGCGTGGACATGTCTGGGTTTCCACAGGTGACCCTGACACAGACACAGGCACAGGTCATCCCTCATGTGGCCCACATGGCAAATTTCTCTGAGCAAGTACAGCCACTGCAGGAGCCTTGCTAGTGCATCTAATAACTCTTCTGGGACATTGCAAGATTTATTTATTTGATATTTGTAATACACTACTGAAAGCTTTTAAAATTATTTTGCAAGGGCAGTGTCTTTTTCTTAAGATTATCCTATTATTTTGCAATGTTTCCTAACATACTATTTTCTCACTGCCAGTCATACTGGGGTTCAGTTTTTGGGGTTATTTTTTAAATTTAAATCTCTTAAAACGTTTCTTACAACCACGCCCACTTTACACATTCTTTTAAACCTTACATTTATAGAACACAGGCTTTTAAATGGTTTCAACATGTCTTGGGTTCTTATATTCACGTACTACTTGACTAGTTTCCAGAGCCCAGTTCTTACAAAAATAAAAGTACAAAAATGTTCCAGGAAAATTCAAACCACTCACCACTAGAGAGACTATTTTCCAATTATTGAAATACTTCAAACTTTTCATAACCCTTTTCATTTGGTTCTGGGATTGAATGTGAAAAAAAAAAGGTTTAAAAAAAGCCCCACTGAACTGTATCAAATTTTAGACAAATGTATGAGCGTGGAAGCAATTTTGGTTCTGGGAATCATATCTGGGATAATTTAGTAACTTACCAGCTTCCCTAGATACTATAAAGAGAGTTCTGAGGAGGCACAGAGCTGGGAGCTCTGACTGCCTGCTTCGGATTGGAGCAGAGGTCAGGAGCTGGCACAGACCACAGAGCACTGACCCTTGTCTTTCCAAAGCTGAATCTTCTTGGTCTACTCCAGGAGGAGCTACTGTGAATTTTGAATCCAGCCAGCCTTACCAGCCTTCCTGAAAGCCTCCAGGACAGCAGCTGCACCCACGCAGAGGTCAGTTAAACTGCTCGAGTAGGTGCAAAAGTTTCAAATAAAAGGTGTAGTTACTTCCAGCATAATCTTTTAGAGGCTCAAAGCGTAATCCTATCACCTTGGCCATCTTCCAACACAGCCCTCTCCCGTGTTACTGGCAGTGAATGTTTTGACAGTCAGCAATTGTTTGTCCTAATTAATGAGCTAGAGTATGAATAGGGTTTTTTGGAATAAACACATCCATATCCTTGTTACAAGCATCCCCTTCAACCAAGGAATGCAACATTCTGAGTACATACAGCACTCATCCATATCATAGCCTCTTCCTCTCCCTTACAAAACAATCCACAGGAAACCCATGGCTAATGCAAGGCATTCTGCCACAACATGATCACACCTGACAATATTCTCTTTGTAACCAAAATCTGAAAAGCAGAGACATGTTCTGTGCAGGCTAACTCTCAAAAAAATGCCTGAGTTTTTTCAGCCATTTGTTTAAAGATTAATTTCAGACTTTGGTGACAGCCAGTACAAGTGGCATATCTTTTTGTTTCCTAAGACTGGTGGGGACAATGTATAATTCCCAGGTCTAAAAAGCCATTTCCTTAAAAACAGGGATTGAAGTTTAAAAATAGTTTTATATCTGAATGGAATCATAGCAATAAGTACAGCAACAAGTAAGGCAGAATTGAGTCCTGGGGCCATCTTCCCTTCTAGGGAACGATAATCAATAGATCTGATCACAGCATTTTTATTTTTTGTTTCAATCTACAAGTCATTTGGAAGTAAAAAGAGTAAGGGAGGACTCTTAATTACAAATCTCTCCCCATTCCATACATTCCACGCACAAACTTCCGCATTTCCAGGTCATTCTAGGAGACGAGTTGGTCTACCATGATTCCATCAGATAAGTAAAATGCAGGGTTTAGTTCTGATCTACAATTTTTTTTACCATCAAGGAGACAGAGTATCTGTATTAGACAGCTGTCTGGTTTAGATTTTGCTTTTCTATCCTCACATTATTGAGGTATAAACAATCTCTAGAGCATTTATGCAGTCAGGTCTCTTGGGAAGTAAGACTATCCTATCCCTTTTACGGATAACAACTTGGGTTCAAAGGCACTTTGTTTCTTGCCTCTAAGCAATAAGGAAATGCTTGAAAGGACAAGAACAAAGTCGAAGATTCTGTTAATAAACGCTGCAGAGGGTGATTTTCAGCCTTTTCTAATCCATACCACTTGAAGTGTCTTTGCTGAGATGCAGATATCTTTTTAGTGACTTCATTTAATGACAAGAGCCTTCATTTTCCTCATTACCATTTGCAGACACTTTAGTCTGGGAAATCACAGGTTAAACACCTCTGCTCTACAACTTCAGCAGAGATTCTTCAGGTCCAGGAAATCTGATGGGGAAATTACCCCTGAAAGAGATCTGTGGGTTTACCAGCAATCTACATCTTGAGCAGCTTGGGACGAGTTCCCAAGTAGGTTTGGTTTCAGCTTTTGTCAGCTCCCTAAGTTTTACCATCAGTCAGCCAACAAAAAAGCCCTGCAAGCCAACAGCATTAGTTTCACTGGTTTCAATTCTGGTCTCTGGAGACCAGAATTTATGTATTTAATTATCTCCCACTTGTCCTCCACAGACTGTATGATCCCTAAGTACTGGGTGCCAGTCACAGCACTGATATACTGACTAATAAACCTCTGTGGTATCTGCCCCTTGGCTAAAGATCAGTGAACAATTCAGAGTGAATAACATATCTGATAAATCATTCCTCTTTTGCTGGTCATATTATTGTGTACAGACAACCTCATTTTCTCAAAGGTGTGGTTATCCCTATTTGCCAAATATACTTTGCAAATTAGTTTTGCTCTACAGACTATTCCCAAGAAATTCTTCCTGGCAATCCTTAACACTCCAGCTGTGCGGCTTAGGTTTGGTTTGGCATCACAACCCTTGAACCCTAGTGAGAAATTGCCATCTTCCCTGGCTAGCTGGGAACAGCTCTCCTTGTTTGTGTGCAGTTTGTCACACGGTAGCTGCCAAGAGCCAGTGTCATAATCAGGACTTCAGTGTGTTAAGCCACATATGAAGAGTGTGCTGTCACAGCACCCTCAGTGAGCAGAAGTGCCCTACAGTTAAAAGGATAATACCTCTGTCCAAAGAGATTACAGAGGACAAGTCGGAAGGGGTTTGGCAATGAAAGCAAGGCATCAGTGTGTACTTAGGAACACGGAGTGATGGAGGGAAGAAAGGGCTGTCAGAGCCTTCAGCTGCACTGCCACTGCTCTGTGCAAGCTGCAGTGCTTCCACCACGCACGTCCTCCACCCACCCCTGGGAACAAGAGATACTCAGAAAGAGATCCTCTAGCCCGGCTGGAGCATGTGGCCCCAGCATGGGCTGGATCTCACATCAGGAGAGGGGCACTGAACCACAGGCTGTCGGTGGGACACTCTGGGGTAGGTGCCCTGCGATTCCGCAGGGAGTCAGTGCGAGAGAGGGGCACTTCCAAGCAAGGAACCATACCAGAGGTGGGATAATTCACCTTCTTCAGGAATCCCAAGTTCTGAAGAGGCCTACAGTTGTAATATGAGTGCTCAAGACTACAGGATGTCAATCTGTCTGCAAGTCTATATTCTTTCCTATTCCACATCACTGTTTCCACATTTGGATCTAGGGGGGTTTTCACACATGCAATTTTTTCCCCTTACAAGATCAGTGTTAGAATCTTATTTGACTATCATTTGACTATTTCACCTCTGAGTGTGTAACTTGGAGCACTAAGCACATGGCTTTTAAACTAATAAATCTTCAAAGTCAAGTATATACCGGAAATATTTCTTAGAAACAAAGTCACTTGCAAGTACTTTACAAGTATGCTCTAAGGGCACAGGTCTTTTGTCCCATTTAGAACAGCTGAAGGACTAACTCTCCAAAACAAGATTTCCCAGATATATCTTTCAAAACATTATCAGTTCAGTTATGCTAATGATATATTTATATGGTGAAAGTGAGACTTATGGAATTGGAAAAAAAGTAGCAAGTAGGACAATACTAATTTTAGATACTAAAGCTGTTGATTAAGAGTTATTTTCTTGGGATCAAAGCATATGGTTATGGAAAAATTAGCAGATTTTAATTCGCATGGAACAGAAAGATCTGTTTATATAAAGAAAGAGAAACATGATCCCTGAAAGAAATGAACACTTGAAATGCTGTCAAGAACATATAGGAGGCTATACGTAAACAGTAAATAGCTATACCTAAACAGCACTCTGTACATAATTAAAAGTAGTATTTGCATTAATCTGATAATGCCAGGCTTTATATTGCAAAACAGCACTGGTTTGTGTTCAGACAAACCCACAGGCAAACAAGGCCTGCCTGTCTCCCAAACAAAATACACTGTTGGAACTATCACTAACCTCATCCCCAAGCTCAGAAACAAAAGTAGACCACTGCAAAATAGTGGTTATACACTAATTTTGAGTGGTTGAGAACATTTTTGGAATTGAATTAAACAGGCTGCTTTCCCGTGACTCATTTTTGCCTGAACTATTGCAGTTTCCACATCTTTGTCAACCTCCCAGAGTGTGAGCTCGCCAGGCAGTGTGGGTTAGAGAGCACGGCCACATCTGGTTTCAGCTGCACAGGCCCCTCCAGGGGGAACAGCCCAGCACTGCCACGACTCCGGCACTCTGATCGCTCGGGACTTCACAACGGGGAGAAAGAACGCCTTTTCAGCAGTCTTTTTAGCCTGATCAGGGACTGAAATCCTGTAGTCTATAAACCCAGAGGGGATCTGAACCTCCTCCTCCTGCTGAGATTCATCAAACCTCAAGCAAAGAGTAAAACGGCAGCAGGACCCAGCAGTGAGCTGCATTTGCCTCAGTCGTCCTCCAGTGAGGAGGACCAGAGAGTTATTTAAAGCTGTGATCACAGATAATTACCGTGCTGAGCAGCACAAGTAAAGCCAGTGCTTTTTCTTCTCACTCCTGTATCATCCACTAGCAACTGCCTTTTAGAAATGGAGTACCACAAGAAACCAAAGCTCTTTTTTTCCCTGCAAACATCGGAAGAGATCAGGCAGCTCCGCTCTATTTGGACCCCAAGGGGGCCTCAGGGCGTGCTGCTTCTGAGCAAGTTTGAAAATTCCACCCTAAATATTATGGGACATATCCCTGGGGCTGCCAGAGAGCTAACACGGAAACACATTTAGAGCAACAGGAGTCCATATCAGCCAAGGATTTGTACACACACACTGGCAGATGTGTCATAGCACTACCTACTCTCAAATACTTGAAAGAAGGAAAAAGTATAAAGCTATAGATTTGTTTAACCTGAGTAACATATATATATACATAGAAGAAGAAGAAGAAGAATATATTCCTCTGCAAAGAGTAATAGACATAATGGCACAAACTCAACTTCAGTCTAAAAGAAATAAAAATATCTCCCCACTAGTCTCTAAAGCCATCTTCTAGAGATAACACAAACACTTGCTGCATTTTAAAAGCATTTCATATCACTGAAATTTTTCTCCACTATTTCCCTTTGAATTAACAGATCAGGGCTCAGCAGGTACCTTGCAAAAGGTGGATTCATGAAACAGGAGAAGCCAATTATCATCTTCCTGAAGGAAACTGTGTCTGACTCTGATGAGGACCATTGCTGAAGCACCACAGAGCAGAGCCTCCAATGACCTAGTTTGGGTTCAATGAGCACAACACAAGCAAGTGTTTGTGCAAACTATACTCCCTACTTAAAAAAATAATTCTGAATTTCTTTCATCTCCTTTTTTACCTGTTGCATACCCCCAGGTCATGTATCAACAGTTATATACGTGACCTTAAACCCACACTTCAGGGAAGGGATCTCAGCAGTCCCAGTTCGGCAAACGTTTTGGGGCTGTAAAAACTGATATCATGTCTTGAGCGCCAGCCACACTCCCAGCTCCCAACAGACACTTTCTCTATTAATTTCACCAACTGTCCCTTATCTCCAGCCCTCCTGGCGCACACCACAGTAGGGATATTTTGGCTTCCTTTCTCCTGCCTTACATCAAGGAGTTCCCCATCCTGGCCTGCTGCTCACAAAACAATTTATCAGGCCTTATTTCATTGCACTGGGCCCTCACCCTTGGGCCCTCCCACCCTTTCCCCCTGCACTCTGTGGTGCTGGCACCAGGCAGAGGGAGGCGTGGGCTTGCTCTGGGGAAAAGCGCGCGGACGGGCTGATCTTCGCGCCCTGCACCAGCTGGGTGCTGCCAGAACCCTCGGCCATGGCTCTCCTGCAGCAGGCCACTGACTTCTATTTCCCCTTTCACTAGAATTCAAATCCTTGACATTTCAAGACACTTGATATCTTTAACATTTCCATGTCTCTGGCAAATTTAACGCAAAGTGGAAAATGAGTGCAAAAGTTATTAGGAGCCAAAAGATACAGACACACTGCCTGTCACAACCATGTCACTACATTATGAAATAAAAGTAACCTTGTAAAAACCTTACCAAAATCCTGGGAAATCTGGTAAAAAGGGTAGGTAAAAGTCTGCGGTGATTCCATCAAAGTCCCCTGATGGGTTCCCAGCATGGCAACCACAATCCAGCCTGGCCTCCACTGGGCGTTAGAACAGCAATTCGGCACAGCTGGCAGCACGAGCAAGACTGGCACGAAGAGAAACCAGTGGTTTCCTCCTTACTAATGCAGGAGGAAGCACAGGACTTCCTCTCTGCCTCCTCCCATGCTACAGAAGTGAAAGAGGAGATGGCAATCCAAAGATATACCAGTGCAGAAAAAAAAATAAAAAAAAGAAAGAAAAGAAACCCAGAGCAGGGCATGTTGCCACTGTTTAAAACGTAGGTGAGATTTAAATAGCAATAATCCCTAGAAACTATCTAGTTCAGGTCATCAACTAACAAGCTGGTTAATTCCTGTAAGGATTAATGCTTGAAATTGTGATGCCTGACAGATGTTTGCTGAATGGGAATTAGTCAAGAATACACAGGAGGAAGACCAGCAAGAAGTAGAAGTGCAGACAGGTATGTCAGAGCTGAGATTTTAGAAATCATTAACCCATGCCCTAACGTAATAATAATTTTCCTTATGTTCCACTTTTTTTTTAACTCTCAGGGTCTCTAGCAAGAGATTCCCTTCACAGACTGACACACTAATCTAGATTCTGCCCTCAGTTACAACCGTGCGAGACAAAAAGGAGGTTAGCTGATATTTTCAGGAAATACCTCTGCTGCACAATTTGGCTGAATGGAATACACTCTGTAGGCATTAGCTGTCTCTCACGACGGAGCACATGATGAATTCTCCTTTCCTAATTCCCTAAAACTATTGGAAAATATAAAGCAGCATTCTTCCTTGATTAATTAAGATCCTGCTGGGTACATCTGCTTTTAGACATTCAATAAAACCCACTGGTTTGGTCTACCCACCCCACTACCATTTGCATCATCCTAATGGTATAAAGCTAATACACTCCAGGACCAAAACAGGTGCCACTAAGTCAAGCTGGTGTAAATCCAAAGCAAGTCCATAAGGCCAACAATCTCTCCAGTTTTTCAGTTGCTGTATGTCATATTTCATACTACACTGAGCACTATTTGTAGAATTACAACTAATATGGAGGAGAGGTGGAAAAATCAATGAAAGCAAAACATTGGGGGAAAAGTTGGTTTGAACTCTACCTCCAAATTAGAAGCTAAAGATACAAACAGGGATAAAACTATGAGCCTCTGCACCCATTTTGGAATCAGGCAGCACAAGGAAAGAGCATTAGGAAAAACTGAAAAGAACAAAGATGGATGAAAATCTAGCTGGAAGAACAGCAGTGGAATAGAAAACGTTGATCAAGCTAACCCCGTGAAGTTGCTAATACAGAGAATTAACTGAAAACAAGTAGCCTCAGAGAGGCTGTGATCCCCATGTGCAGTGGTGACCTCAGCACAGCCAACCAAACACAGAATTTTGCCACCAATGGCGAAAAAACCCCAAGGGACAGAAGAGGAGGAACATCTTAAGAGTTAGCAATGCTGATGGTACTTCTAGAGAGGGAACTGATACACCAGCTGTTTTCCAACCGTCTTGTTAGCCTTTTGCTAATATGAGTAATTCTTAGAACTACATGAATATCTCAAAACACGTCAGGATAAGAACATCTCAAAACACATCACTGTGCAGACTAAACTATATGATGCCTAGGGGACATAAACTGGAGATTGGTCCACTTTTCTGAAAGCCAAACCAGGGCTGTTTTAGAATTGTGTTGTTTGAATGGGGGGTTTTAAATGCCTATAAGTGAACCCCTTCATCACTTTTCCCTTGTTCTCTCTCTCTTGTGGTATATCCACAGTCAATGCAAATTTGCCTTACTCCTGCTAAAAAAATTTAAATAAATATTTTTTAGAAACCACTGAAACTAGTAGTACTGAGGAAGCAGAGCATACGTGGCTAACATCAGCTATGCATAGCAGCTTCTAAAACAGGGTAAGAATCAATCTCTCTGGATGACTAATCTAGAAGGCAAAGGAGCTCCCCTGATGAGTACAGACAGCCACAAACTAGAGGCAGCAACGAGAGGATCAAACTAAAAGTGAAAAATGAAGCATTCCCCACAAAACTTTCTGTAAGTTAGTATCACAACATATTTAAAATATATAAATACCACATTACCACTTGAGCATAATTCCCTTTAGAGCAAAACTGATTTTATATTTTTCCATATTTTTAAAGGAAACTGGGTTCAGCTAAAAAATTCCAAATGTTCCCACAACATCTGACCTGCCATTCTCTTCTTTGCCATACAAAGAAATCCATTTGCAGTTTCAGCAAGGGATGAAACAGTGTTTTTCCCACTCTTCTGGCCAACTATCACTTCTGTTATGGTAGTGGAAAGAATTTGAATGGCCTCTTCTTTAGGCTGACATGTCTAAGTTCAAACACGGATTCAGTTACATCTGGAACTGTGGTACATCTGTTGTAGCTGTAACTCTTGTAACATCTGCTAGATGATCTTAGATTACCTGGCAGCCTGTGGGCACTGCAAAGGAAGCATTTCTGCAAACCCAGTGCAGCCCACGGAGTTAAATGACCACACTGCCCCACTGATTAATCTACTGTAAATGATACTCTGGACAGATTGGCCTCATTGCCCACTAATTGTCTGCATCTTCAAGCAGGCAGTGATGTATTTGCCCACTAACTGCTCAGGAGACAGACGTTGTCACCCCAGCTGGGTTGCAAGGGTTATAAAGTGTTGTCTGATCTCTGACAAAGAGCTTTGAAGCCCCTCAGATAGGAAACAGCAGCAGTATAAAATTTTTTCTTCAACCATGGCAACGGCGTTATATATTCTTACTACTCTGCAGATCACATTTCTAACTATATTTTAGTTGTGAATTAGAATAACATTGGTATAAAGGGACGGTCAGTGCAATTGCTTCTCACCAAAGAATCTGCTTTGGAATTGCTGTGAAAGGACTTTTCAGAAAAGAAACACCCACATCAGGCAATCAGGTTGTCCTAAGTACTGGGTTTGGAGGTACTGGGAGGGATAGCACAGACAGGTGTCAAGCTCTTGATCTCTCTTTCTGGTTTTACACAGTTTCACTCTGTGTAAATAATGAATCATTATGAAGAACCTAATCATTATGCACAGCCTAATGATTCAGGTGTCCCACCTGGCAAGCTGAGCATCTCAAAGGTCTGGCTTAGGTCATCATTATGCTCTGTTCCATTCAGCAAGGAAAAACAAACAAATGAAAAAAGGATTTTGATTTACCAGTAAGCGTTAAAAGAAACAAACAAAAAAACTCAAACCACACACCAAACCAAACTCTGAAA
The DNA here is from genome assembly GCA_013397845.1 of Melanocharis versteri. Taxonomy (NCBI): domain Eukaryota; kingdom Metazoa; phylum Chordata; class Aves; order Passeriformes; family Melanocharitidae; genus Melanocharis; species Melanocharis versteri. The sequence goes on along the minus strand of VZTG01005027.1, from coordinate 3,624,922 downwards.
AATGTCAGATCTGATCTAAGCAAGACTAAAAGAACCAAGAAGTCAGTTAGCTGCTGATCTAGTCGCTTAACTAAGAAAAACATCTATTTGCAAATCCTCAAACTAAGGTGCAACCTGCTAGTAGCAATAACAGCACTTCACAAATACCAGTGATAGCTGACATAGGAAGGGCACCATAGAAGACAATTACCTGCAGAGCACTGAAGCACATCCAGGTAGATTCCTCAGCGCTGACTAGCTACAGCTATTCAACAATAAAAGGACTTAAAAAGAAAAAAAAAGGGCTGTGACGTTTTAAGTACTGGGATTAAACGTGTTGACGCAATTACTTATAAAAGTGATTTTTAAAAACACCTTCAGCTCTTTCATCAGACAGCAAATACTGCTTCACTCTGCAGACCAGAATAACAGCACCAGCTCTCCTCCATCATGAGGTATTCACAGAATCACAGAATGGCTGAGCTGGGAAGGGACCACTGGAGCTCATCTAATCCAACCTCCCTGCTCAGTCCGGGTCCCTTAGCAAAGGATGTGTCAGGATTGTGTCCAGATGGCTTTTGAGTATCTCCAGAGGAGACTCCACAGCCTCTCGGGGCAACCTATATTATCACAATATGCAATAGCTGGACAAGCAAACACCTGAGGGGAGAAATAAAGTAACTCTGAAGGAAAAATGCCTTTAGGGTTGCTGGTAGCTCCATCCCAGACAGGAATTTGTCTTGTAGGAAAAAAATAAACAAAACCAAACCAACCAACCAAAAGAACACCCCCCCCCCAAACAAACAAACAAACCCCAAAAAACAAACAACCCAAAAAACCTCAAACAAACAAACAAAAAACCACCCAACCCAAAGAGGCCTGACACCTTTTCCTTTTTGTTAGGCTGCAGACATTTTCTGTAGATTGGCATTTCACACCAGCAGCACAACTAATGGAGTCGGCAGGTTTATAATCTGAGAATACAAGGGAAAACCCCAGGATCTGGTCAAGCCAAGGGCAATATTGTCACAGAGCCAAGATTTCTACCCTGACTCCTGTGGACTTAAAAGACAAGGTAACAAGTAAATTTTTCCTTGTGTGCTCTCTTAATCTGGAGATCTAAATTAATGCGCGTCTGTGGTGTTTACTGAGCCAGTGTTATTAGCCAGTGTTAAAGTCTTAGACTTCACACAAAGCCTGTGCTTAACCTGCTGCACCTATAGACCAATTCTGCTGACTTACATAAGAAACATCACCTACATTTGCCAACTGCTGTCATCTGCCATTCATATAAACACTACCAAGGACTCGAGTGCTCATGCAAAGACTCTTGCATTAAGAAAAATCAGTCATCAAAGCTAAAGGAAATGCACAGCCTGGGGAAGAACTGACAGCTTCAATGATTTCTTCTATTTACTCACAGAAACTTAAAGGCAGGGGTGTATTTTCTCACACAACCTCACCTTCGCATGTAACTGACTTGAAAATGCAGTGGGTACCTCAGTGCTTGTACACTTTCCACCTTCAGCTTCCCTGAACTCCTTCAGGCTGCACGAACAACAGGGTACAGAGCCTGGATTAAGACCAGCTGTTACATCTCTCAAACTGCTCCTCAGTCAGAGACAACACATGTTTTTATTATACAATTGCCTCATTATAATGGCAGGAAAATAATACAAGCATGTAGTGCTTTAAATCACCTATCACTTCTATGTGAGGTGGAGAGAAAACACAGCCAAAAGTAACCCCTACACTTCTTTCACAGTTTAATTTATTATTGCTGTTGTGTCAGTCCAGATGAGTGAGTAGGCGAGTCAGCATGTGAGATAATCTTTTAGGGTGAAAACTCCAATCTTGGTTTTTAAATAAAACCAAGTACCCAGATCCACTGTGGGTGGTTTACTCTGTTGCACCTGTGACACCCTCCCACCTGGTACCTCCAACACAGCTGCCACACACATCCAGTGTACCCTATGGGATAAGATGTTAGTGTCCCATTTCACAGATGAAGACACTGGTGCTCTCAGCAGCATCTGTCTTTCAAATGTAGCCTTTGACAGACAGAGCCAAACCAGGCAACACACAAAGCATCCGACATCACTGGTCCCATTTCAAACCTCTGACTGTACATGCTCCTCCAAGACCACAGAGCAAACTTGTGGCAGGCAAAGCCGCATTAAGAGAGGTTTAGACTGGATGTTAGGAAGCACTTCCTGCCTGACAGGGTGGTCAAACACTGCAACAGGCTTCCTGGAGAGGCAGCCAATGCCCCAAGCCTGTCAGTGTTTGAGGCATTCAGTGCCTTTAATAATGTGCTTTAACTTTTGCTCAGCCTTGAAATGGTCAGGCAGTTGGACCAGGTGATTGTTGTAGGTCCCTTCTATTCTTATTGTTATTATAATCATTATCAGCCGCAAGCGGAGCAGCATGTGGCCTCATGTAAAGTGTGTCTGGATTCCCTGTGACAGGCACTATATCTGCTACGTGCAACAGTAAGTTCCCCAGCACAAGCTATCCCACGTGGGCCTCTCATTCAGCTTGTGCTCCCAAGTATTACTGTCACGTCTCTCAAAAGGCTTTCTGCATAGCACAAGTGTAACAGCAGTTATTTCACCTTTCAACGCCACTCAACAAACACTAATCAAGAACAAAACAAACAAGCCACAGCTTGATACCTGAATTCCAATCAAATTACAATTTCCTGGTCCTCCCTGTTTCCTGCTATCTCTTAATTTCTTCCAGTATGTTTTTTTATGCACCTGTTCAGTGATATCTCAAGGCTGAGACTGCCCTATAATCCTCAGCCTATTACAGTCAAAGCAGAAATTCCCTTGAAATCCCTTGATACGAAGTCCTTCATATCAAGTCCGTGTCTTTTGTTTAAGTGTAACATAGAAAAGAAGCTTGTAACAGCAGAGACATTAAAAGTCAGTTCTGTCTAAGGGAAAGAAATGTTTGCACATCCCCTTGAAATCAATGCACTTTCCTTGAAATACAATTAAGCTATGTGCACAGACAGAGACATCAAAGATTGTTTATTAACCTGATACAGGGTGTAAGTGAGAACCGCCTCCCCTGTCAGATCTACCACCCTTCCTCAGCACTGAGGTGGGGTCACTTCACATTCCTCAAGTTAAATACCTCAGGGCTCTACTCACTGAGTAGTTTTTTTGTAATTCAGGCAGTACCATCCTGTGATGCGATTTATCAGCAATACAGGAACATATGAGAAGCAACAGGTCACGATACTTTAGGTCTGTGAAGCAGTGAATCCACAGCAATGTCTAACAGACAGCATGTTGTGGCGTTGTCAGTCCCTGTGGAAGGCAAGGACTGACTTGAAGCTCCAGCTGTGCAGAAGAGTGTGTAAGGAGTGATCCCTGTGTAGGGATCTCCATTTTCAGTTTAAGACTCCATTTCCTTAATACTCCGACGGTTATGCCCTCAACAAACACTAGAGAACAAACAAGAAGAGTAAACTTTCAAACAAAAGAACAAGATCATATTTAAGTTGATGCTGACAACACTGCAGCTAGTCGTGGCAGTATTATAAGGGAAGTCTGCATATGCCAATATCAGCCTCAGGCAATGAAATTGTATTTCAGACCAAAATTTAAGCAAAATTTAAGGATGTGACATTTGGAGCCTATAACCAATCAATATTAGGCTCTTTTGAACTTTAAACACTGCATTTGATGGCAATTGATGACACAATAAAACTTTTCAGTTTTTCTCGTGTCATTTAAGACTATTTTAACCAATATTAACTAAAGGCATAATTTCTATAATTCAGTTGTTTGCAGAGCAGACTGGCATGATCAAAAGGGATCCTGACCACCAGTTCTGCATGTTTTAATTTCACAGAACTGCAGCCTGAAGAAGCTGAGACATTACTGACCATCAGTAAGCGTTACCTTAAAAGATATTTTCCTTTAAGAATAAGAGTATTCCACTTACTACACTCCAAACACAGTGAGAAGGTTTTCAGCCAGACTCAAGGAGTATTGAACAACTTCGTATTCATTCCTGTTGATGTCAGGTGCCTGATAACTCTGTCTTCATATAGAAAATGTGCCAAGTAAAAAACTCCTTGCCAGTTACACCCTCTAACATTCCTGGAGCTCAAGAATTTTTCCTGCTACAATGTGTTCTTTTCCTTTCACATGCCTGAATTACCAGGATTCACACTTGGCCCACAATCCTTAGGTGGACACACATGATCCAGTTATAAGGGGACCCTTTCTAAGGACATCATTGCACCTGTCTATATGGTAGAACGAGTTTGAGGGGACAGGTCAAAGCTGTGCCACAAAACCCCATCTGCAGCTGACAAGGACTAACAGTTAAGAAAACCCAAATCAAAACAGAAATCCAGTATCTTGTCATTGCTACAAACAATCTGGGATTTGTCCTGCCAGAACACATTATTTTGAGTCAGGATGAATGATCACTGCTTTTTCTTGGTTTCATGGGAATTACGCTTATATGAGGGCAGTCTTGAAACTGTTGGCCAATTTCGTCAAAATAAAATAAATCTAAAGACACTAGCTGAGATCATAGCCCTTCTGTACTTGTGCAAATGTGTGCCTGGCAGAACAAAGACAGGAGTTGTGCCCCGGAGATGCAGGGATGTAAAAACAAAGCACTCTGTGACCAGGCCAACTCAGGAAATCAGATCTCCTACAGAGCTGTTGATTAAAAGTATACACTGAACTGTAACAAGACTTTCTGTTCCCATGTTCAAAATGGAATGTATCATATCAGTGTTATTTGTATTCTTTGAAGTTTTAAGTGAGATGCCAGTTCCGGAGCATTTACCCAGAAAATCCTTCTCCCTTTCTCTTTACAGCTTCATCTGCACCAAACACATTATTGCCAAATGGAGCCTGTCACATATGAATGTATCACTCAGTCACTGAGCTAAATACTTGGGAAAACTAGCAAGTGTCTGATTTTAGACTTGCTTTTCCCTGTTGGCCTGTTTCTACAAAATTTGCAGGAACTTAATTACCTTGGAGCTGTTCTCCTTATGTCATACTTGGCCGAAACTGTGAAATGGCAAAAAAATATTACATAAGGGACACATACCAAGACTCATGTGTATACATATATTAAGGGATGGCAAAAAAACCTTGTTGCCAACAGAAGCCAGTTATCTTTCTGAAGCTGCGATGCAGGTGTGGAGCATCCCCTCAGGCAGTGGAACCACTCTCCAAAGTCATGTGGATGCAGGTACAGCCTCATTCTGAGGCCAAGCATCCACATGTGTTGGATGTTTTTACATCCAACAGTTTTTAGGACGATTTGTAAGCCACAGGTAAGTGGAGGAGCACTAAAAATGGCTTATTCCCAAAGAAAAGCTAGACACTCTTTTCAATGAGGTTAGAGCACAAAGGCCACACAGAGGACATATGTGCCAGGAACAGGCTTGGATTTATGGTACAAAGCTTGACCAAGATGAGAGGGAGAGGAGGAGCAGTGAAATATGGCTGAAGGGAGGAACTGGAACTATCAGAAGGAATACAACAAGAGAGGCAGGCACCACTGTACCACACCCTGAATAGTAGCTAATTCTGTCTCCCTCGGGAATTTGAGGGGACTCCGGACCTGATGATTCACAAACAACATGGAAACAGCACTGGGTGTAGGGGAAAGCTGCATTTATAGAGGGACCATCAGCATTGTCAGACTCCATTTCCTGACAACTGGTTTGTAGGAAACAATGTTACTGTGACTCACCAAAAGATGTTTGTTTCTTGTGGAACAAAAAGTCACCACGGGACTGATTGCAATAAGCTACATCTCCTTGAGATCCAACTGGCTCACACATTTGGCAGCCACAGAGACTGTGCCAAGCTGATGTGCATTTCAACAACCGCAGATTTGAGACACTTTCAGGAAAAGAAGGAAACCACTTGAGGGCAACCAATCAGCTTTTAAAGTTTTGTGGCATTTTTAAAATTCTTTCCCCAGAAAACAAGCACAGCGTACAAAGATTTTCAGATGACATGCACCACGCCAAGAGCTGAAAAGTAACATCCAAAACTAGCAGCAAGGAAGTGGCAAGAGTAGCATGTTTTTCATTAATGATTCAAGACAGCCAGGCTTACATTTGAGGCAAAGGAGAAGACAGGCATCCTTGCTCTGATGAACTTGCAAAATAAAGCAGTGTCTTGCAACCATAATTTTCACAATTAGACATCATATACATGCATAATTCCTGCAGATTCCAGTCTGTTAACCTATTTGAATAGATCTGTTTCTACGAATAAAATTTTCCTGGACAAAGATCTAAACTCACACAAGGCCAAGCCAATAAGGATGTGGGAATAAAAGAGATGGCAGAAAACAGCACATGAGAAACCAAAGCCTTAGTATACATTGGGGTATGGAGGAACTTTACATACAGAAGTTACACAGAACGCTAGTTGCTCTTATAATAGAAAAACTGGGAAACTTTCTAACTGTTTAGGAAGAAAATGTGAGACAAGGTCAGACCCCCTTAAGGGGAATCAGAGCCAAGGTAGGATACCTAATAGGTTTGAAGGAGAGAAGTGAGAAGGGAGAAGAGGAACAAGGATCTTGCAAACCGCAGTAGAGTCCTGGCAGTGGGGACCTACAGATGAAGAAATGTGACAGTAACGCTGAGCAACTAGCTTTGGCAAGAGCCTGACATCTCTCTGAGGAAGAAAAGTTGCAGAATGCAGTTGAGTGCTGAACCAGGCTGGCACTCGTTCGCAGATGCGATTTTCTGAAAGAAGCTAAATAAAAGGCTTTACCCGTTTAGCGTGCATTATTTAGGGAGATATGCTGCAGTTACTGCAGCTACGATATTACGTGTACCAGGAGTAGCCAGGGAGCTCTCGTAGTAGCCAGGGAGCTGTCCTGGCAAGGACAAGCCCGGCCGGCGCTCCCGCTCTGCGGCCGCGGCGGTGCCCGCCACCTCCGTTACACGGGCGGCCGGCCCGGGGGCCGAGCGGGACCGGGGCTGTCCCGGCGGCGTTTTGCCCCGGCGCGCCGAGCAACAGGAGGCGGGTGTGCAGCCGGGCGGGCTGACAGCGA